>JAJHZJ010000640.1:1551723-2121445 GCA_023548195.1 Bettongia penicillata ogilbyi
TGGGTGAACAGCATAAGAAAATAAAAGGCAGTGGAGCATAGACTACCTAATGAGTTGGCTTTGACCCTCCAGAGATAGAGCCAGAGCATAACCCTTGCTCAAACGTTACAAATGAACATAAATCTTTTATCAGTTCAGACGGAACTCAAGAAGGCAAATAGATGAAATCATTCATCTTTATTGTTCCCCTGGGGTGTAGGTATATTAATTCTTCAGTCAAACTTCTCTCAGTTAGTTAGCTTGAGTAGAGCAAGGTACTAATGACAGAAAGGTCACAGAGGCAACAATGAAGAGATGGGTTTAAATGGAAACATTAATATCATTAATTAAGAGAGAGGAACTTCCCACCAGTCACTGTTGTTTGGTCAAATTCTTCATGATGCTTTATGGGGTTTCCTTGGCAAACATACTAGAGTGGTTTGCATTTTCCTTCTACAGCTCATTTTATAAAATAGGGAAACTGAGGTTTAAGCAGGGTTAAGTGACTTGTTCAGAGTTACAGAACAAGTAAGTGTCAGAGGCCAGATTTGAATTCAGGGAGATGAGTCTTCCTTAATCCAGGACTGGTACTCTATCCACTGCACCATCCAGTTGCCCTTTCCAACGGGCTTCATTTTGTCCAACAGTTACAGACGCTAACTGTCTGTAACTCCTTAACCTCCCTAACCCTTGCCAGACATCTTATAAATTAATCACAAAGCAAAAGGACAAGGACTAATGAGTATAAATTCCCCCCTGACATTGGAAAAATAACTCAAGGCACCACCTGCACTCATATTGTTATGAATGTCAATCAATTCAAGGGACAATACTATAAGTAATAGATTTACCTATTCAGAAAGCGATGTGAATTACTCAAAATTTCCACAAGCTTTTAAAAAGTGTAGACAAATACATACTTGGGAACATTTGTATCAGGGATGTCATCACTTTAACCTGGAAAGCATTTAGAAATTCTAGGATAAGAATTTAATATTAAAAGAAGCACCAAGAAGTCACATTTACTCCAATGCCTGATTTTTTTAAATGGATGCTTTCTTGATGAATTAATGAAAATCAAAGCAATGATAAGTACTAGATATGCATTTGTAGACCCCCCCAAATTATATATGTATGTGTGTATGTATACATTGTATGTATACATACAATATACATGTATATATAGTATAAATACATACATTATACATTTATGTATGTATACAGGATTTCAAACAGGATGTTCTAGAGAGGCAGTATACTGTTCTAGAGATGACTGGATGTGAAAATCAGAGGATCTGGCTTGGAATTGCAGTTCTACTAACTCCTAGGTGTATGATTTCAGGCAAGTTACTTCTTTCTGGGTCTGTTTCTTTACTCTAAAATTCTGGAGTTGGATTAATCTCTGAGGTCTCTTTCAGCACTAAAGTCAATGAAACATGATTGCTAATCCTTTTCTCTTTTTAAAATAAATTAGAAGCTTTGTGGACTTCAAGATCAGGACACAAAAATAGTTTAGGGTTTAATGACTGTTTAATTTTTTTTTAGGTTGTTCATCTATGCCTCCACCAAAGTCCTACTTGAATGCTTTATTACATAGAAGTGACTCAGGATACTCTCTGCCAGCAGAACTCAAGTTCTGGCAGGTTCTAGCAAGCTGGAGAAGCTTAGAATGAGGGCCCACTGTCTGTAATTCAAGGATCCATTTAGGTAAGTTCTGAAAGGATCATCACTAGGTGGGCTAAAGGGTAAAGAATTTCTTAGTTATAAAAACTCCTGGAGATCATGGACTGAAAGACAGGGTAGGGTATAGTCTTTAGGACAGTTAGGTGAGGTAGTGGATAGACCATGAGGCCTGAAGTCAGGAAGACACATCTTTCTGAGTTCAAATCCAGCCCCAGATGCTTACTAGTTGTGTGACCCCTGGCAAGTCATTTAACCCTGTTTGCCTCAGTTTTCTCACCTATAAAATGAGCTGCAGAAGGAAATGACAAACAACTCCAGTACCTCTGCCAAGAAAACCCCAAATGGGGTCATGAAGAGTGAGACACAACTGAAATAACTGGACAAAAACAACAAATTTGTACATCTATGGAGATATTACCCATAGCACTGGAATTCTGGATCCTTGAGGTGCTGAGGTAACTCCATCTATGATGGATGAATGTTTGTGGATATTCGGGATGGCCATAGAACTATCTGTGAATGGATTCAAAGCCCGAAGGACCTTCAAAGGCCATCAAGCCACTGATTAATAAACAAGTGTATATAATATGACTTGGGTATACTATGGGCCAATCATCATGCTTGGTGATTAGGATACAAAGTAGTCTGTACCTTCAAGGACTTTACAGACCAGTCAGGGAAGAATACATTTATAGGTATATGAAATATATATGTATATATGACTCATTAGGATATATTTCATGTATATAAATATTTCATATCTGTTATATGTATACATACAAATCTATGTATATGTATATATGTACATAGAGACACACACATATATATGTAGGTAAACATACGTAAATATATGCCTAGATAGACATATGCCTAGATAAACAGATAAAAGATTTGGAAAGGAAAGCACTAGCTGCTGGAGAGATGAGGAAAGATCTCTTACAGATTTTGCTTGGACTGAGATCCAAAAGAAATTAGAGATGAGAAGAGGCAGAGGGGAGAAGAGGATATATTCTAAGCCTGGGGGAGAGTCAATGCGAAGGCATGGAGACAGAGTGCCTTGTATGGAGAACAGCAAGAAGACCAGTGTGGCCATATTGCATTATATATGGATGAATGTAATGCCTGATAAGACTAGAAAGGTAAATTGGGGCTAACTTACCAAAGGCTTTCCAGTCTTTCTCCATCATACTCCTGTTCATATACTCTATAATTCAGCTATACTAGCCTGCTTAATAATGATTTAGTGAAAAGTTAAGACCCTTAGGGCAAAGGATTTCCCCAGTCACTTCCAAGGAGGACCTTCTTGTAGGATCTAGAACTGAAAGGAACCTTAGAAATCACTCATTCAAATCCCTAGCTTTTATAGGGGAGAAATCTGATCTAAAACTCAAAGAATAAAAGTAACTTTCCCAAAGCCAAGTAAGTACATCATAAATAATAGAGTTGAAATATGATCCCAGGTCTTCTTGAGTCCAAAGCTACTGCTTTTTCCACTGTACTATCCCTCCCATATTCCACTCTACTCTCTGGAGGTGGTCAGACCATGCAGTCACATGTCTCTGACATGTTATACCTAGTCCACTATTTGCCTCTTAAGGTATGTTTTATAAGTTTCTCTTAAGGCTGGAGGTGGCTTCCAGCTAAGTAACATACTTAAAACTGGGGTGAAAAGCAAGACTGAATCTAGTTAACAAATTAAAGGGCTTCTAGGAGACAGTATGGATTTTTACCATTTGGCCCAAATTGTGTTAAGGTTTTTTCTGATCAATGGTGTGGGAAGTAAGAAATTTCTGTTGTCCACGTTGTCCACATAGGTGATAGGGGTTGTGACCTCGCATGGACAGGTTAGAGGTCAGAAACTAATTCGAAGGCCCAAGAAGCTGTGTGAGGAAGTGCCTATCAGAGAGAAGAACATGAAGTCACATGGCCAGGGGACAGTATCTCGAGAAATCCAAAGTTCAGAATTCTGTAAGGCCTGCCTCATCCTGACCTGGTTATAGTCCTTCCAGTGACCATGCTGGGAGCTACCTGTTCCTTCAGGGGAAGGAACATAGGCCTTCCCTCCTCTGAGCTCCATTTTAAATAAATTTTTCTTGATACCCCTTTTGTGTGTCGTTTGTCTCTAACAAACCTGGTGTCCAACATGGGGCTCCCCTAAATGAGGAGCATTCGACTTGCTGTCTTGGAAGAAGTGAGATTAAATTTACCGGATGAGTGCTCCTGTAAAAAGTTTTTTTTACAGTCCCTGTAAGTTATATCTGTAGTCCAAGCACCTTGGACCACGGGCAGAAGTTCAAAGGAAGGAAGGAAGGGAGAAAACTTTGCCAGCACACCACATAAGTCAGTATACTGGGCAAAGATCGGGTCACCCCAGGAGATTCCACTTTGGATCAGTTTTTTACTGATTAAGGGGAGTTCAGAGTGGCAAACTCTTTGTTGGCACTAAGCAAATGGAGAAAACTTGGACAGAATCCCAGGAATTTTGGCCATGGTGAGAAGGAGAGCCCCTGGGGATATTGGGAGGATTTGATCCACTCCCAAGTCAAAAGAACTATGGTAGTTGCTAGGGCCCAGCAACCGACCTGCATTTCCCTAAATCATCTGGTGTTGGGACCTCTAGGTGTTTGTCCCCGAAACTGGAGTGAGGTTTGATAATGTTCAAAATAAAATTGTGAAACAATCTTTTTGTTCTCTCTGAAGCAAACTCAGAGAATGTCTCTTCCTATGTCAACAAAAGCCAGCCAGGGCTGACTTAACATTCCTTATGCGACCTTTAACCAACACATTATCTTGAATAATGGGACTCTTTCCATATCTTAATATCTATAGACATATACTATGTTATGGAATATTAATGGTAAAGAAAATACAGACATCTTAGGTCGTAATTTCTATTTGAACTTTGTTTACCCTTTCCTATGTCAGCTATTTCGAATATCTGTTTAGGACAGGAAGCCTGCCACTCACTCGTGGTAGGGTTTCCTTTCTTGTTGTATGTCACCAAGACGTTATGTTTACCCAGCCTGGAATCGCAAGGCTCAACTGACATTGCTCTATTGTCTCGTCTTACTGAATTTATGATTTGTTCAACTAAGAGAGTTCCTTTCTCACGGCAAAATGTATATAAATCAGAAGATTTCTGTACCGAATAGCCAGAACATTTCTGGCTCCATAATACATTATGTTACTGTTTTCTTTAATAGGGAATCGATTAATTAATTAAATCATAAAATGGATGCATTTAGCCTGTTGCCTTTTCTTTAACCAAGTTTTCAGGTTAACAGGTTATTAGGGAGGAATTTAAATTCCTTAGAGTTGGCTTAGAGTCAGAGTAAACTGAGATGACCAGTTGAATTTTGACTGGTCTAATATGCAATCAGTCTGTTTTCTAAAGAGAGAATCTGTATTGCTTGATCCATTCTGCTTATCTGTACATCTGTGAAGTGTTTTGTTAAACTGTAAATGCAGCCAGCCAGAGTGGCTGAGGCTGAGGCTGATCTCCCTCTCTGCCTGACTACAGCAGCCTCAGGACTGAGTGAGCTGGAGAGAGAGGGGAAAAAAATGCTTGATGGTTTGCTTTGATAATGCCATTAATGGAAAGTTTGAAAACTTTTAAGAAGTTGCTTAAAAGGAGGGACGGAGCCAAGATGGCAGAGTAGAAGGACGCAAGCTTACGAGCTCCAACCCACAGCCCATAGAATTAATGTAAAAAGAGACCCCCATAACTTCTGGACCACTGAAAGGGGTGGAAGAGTGGAAGAGATTTCCGTGCCAGAGAGCCCTGGAGAGCCGTCCCCAGGGTCCGTCGCACCCCGGAAAGCAGACCCCACCCCAGCGCTGCCCTGGCCGCGGCCCCAGAGAAGCTGACCCGAGCAGGCTTCAGGGACGGAAGCTCTGGCACCCGGGAAAGTCCCTCCGTCCACAGAAGCTACAGGTCAGTGAGAGAGACGGCTGGCTGGCTGAGGGGAGTGGGGTTTCTCCGTGACTTGGGCCCCCTTGGGAGGAAGCAGCAGTGGCAGAGACGGGGGCAGGAAGCGGCAGAGGCATGGGTGGCAGCAGAGGCAGCAGCAGCGCGGCCGCTGCGGCCCAGGACTCCCCCAGCAGCAGGCAGGATCTTCATTACTGAAAGTCTCTGCATAAACAACCTGAGGGAGCTGAGCCTGGGAGGCAGCACCCCCCCACCCGCTCCGTTCCTGAAGGTCTCTGCATAAAGCCCCTGAGGGAGCTGAGCCTGGGAGGCGGCCCTGCCCCCACCCCAGCACCAGAACTAAAGCTCACATTGATTAGCAGGCGGCTGCAGAAAGCACATTTGAATTTCACCCCAAGCACTAGCTGGGCAGATCTAGGCGGGGGTGGACAGGAATCTCAGAAGTCAAGTAACTGGCTGGGAAAATGCCTAGAAAAGGGAAGAAAAATAAGACTATAGAGAGTTTTTTCCAACAAATGCAAATGATCCCGACATTCGGATTTGATGACAAGGATGTATTCTCGCCATCGGGGAAAGACGTGGAGGGTGGGGCCTCAGTACCCCAGACACCCCAGGGGGATGTCAGGTGGGCTCAGGCCTTGGAAGAGCTCAAAAAGGATTTTGAAAAGCAAGTTAGACAGGTGGAGGAAAAACTGGGAAGAGAAATGAGAGAGATGCAAGAAAAGTATGAAAAACGGGTCAATACCTTGGTAAAGGAGACCCAAAAAAATGCTGAAGAAAATAACACCTTGAAAAATAGACTCACTCAATTGGCAAAAGAGGTTCAAAAAGCCAATGAGGAGAAGAATGCTTTCAAAAGCAGAATTAGCCAAATGGAAAAAGAGCTTCAAAAGCTCACTGAAGAGAATAGTTCTCTCAAAATTAGAATGGAACAGATGGAGTCTAATGACTTTACGAGAAACCAAGAAATCACCAAACAAAACCAAAAGAATGAAAAAATGAAAGAGAATGTGAAATATCTCATGGAAAAAACAACTGACCTGGAAAATAGATCCAGGAGAGACAATTTAAAAATTATGGGACTACCTGAAAGCCATGATCAAAAAAAGAGCCTAGACATCATCTTCCATAAAATTATCAAGGAAAACTGCCCTGACATTCTAGAACCAGAGGGCAAAATAAGTATTGAAAGAATCCATCGATCACCACCTGAAAGAGATCCAAAAAGAGAAACTCCTAGGAACATTGTGGCCAAATTCCAGAACTCCCAGCTCAAGGAGAAAATATTGCAAGCAGCTAGAAAGAAACAATTCCAGTACTGTGGAAATAAAATCAGGATAACTCAAGATCTAGCAGCTTCTACACTCAGGGATTGAAGGGCATGGAACAGGATATTCCAGAAGTCAAAGGAACTAGGACTCAAACCAAGAATCACCTACCCAGCTAAACTGAGTATAATACTTCAAGGGAAAATATGGTCTTTCAATGAAACAGAGGACTTTCAATCATTCTTGATGAAAAGACCAGAGCTGAAAAGAAAATTTGACTTCCAAACACAAGAATGAGAAGAAGCATGAAAAAGTAAACAGCAAAGAGAAGTCTTAAGGGACTTACCAGAAGTGAACTGTTTACATTCCTACATGGAAAGACAATATTTGTAACTCTTAAAACTTTTCAGTATCTGGGAAGTTGGTGGGACCACACACACACATGCACACACATGCATGCACACACACATACACACATGCACACACACAGAGACAGAGAGCACAGAGTGAATTGAATAGGATGGGACCATATCTTAAAAGAAATTAAGGTAAATGGTGAGAGAGAAATGTAGTGGGAGGAAAGAGGGTGAAATGGAATGGGGTAATTATATGTCATTTAAGAGGCAAGTAGGAGACTTTTTAGTGGAGGGAAAAAGAGGAGAGCTGAGAAAAAAAATAATTAGTTTACCCTCATCACATTTGACTAAAGGAAGGCATAAAATGCACACTCATTTTGGTATGAAAACCTATCTTACAGTATAGGAAAGTGGGGGAGAAGGAGATAAGCAAGGGGGGGATGATGGAAGGGAGGGCAAAGGGAGGAGGGAGCAATTTGAAGTCAACACTTGGGGAGGGTCAGGATCAAAAGACAGAAGAGAAACAATGAGGGGCAGGGTAGGATGGAGGGTAATTCAGTTAGTCTTACACAACACGACTATCATGGAAGTCATTTGCAAAACTATACAGATATGGCCTATATTGAGTTGCCTGCCTTCCCAAAGGGAATGGGTGGGGAGGGAGGGATGGGGAGAATTTGGAACTCATAGTTTTAGGAACAACTGTTTAGTATTGCTGTTGCTACTAGGAAAGAAGACATACAGTTAATGAGGAATAGAAAGTCATCTGGCCCTACAGGAGAAAAGAGAAGATGGAGACAAGAGAAGGGAGGGATGACAGAAGAGAGGGCAGATTGGAGATAGGGAAAATTAGATGCTTGGGGTATTGGGGTGGGGGGAGGGGATAAAAGGGGAGAAAATTTGGAACCCAAAATTTTGTGAAAATGAATGTAAAAAGTTAAATAAATAAATAAATGAAAATTTAAAAAAAAAAAGTTGCTTAAAAAAATTCTTTCTTTCTGCATTCTAGAACACTAGCCAGGTTGTGAATGTGAAAAGAAAGATTTTGGCTCTTTGCAGAGTATTCCACTTAAAAAAAATGTGGCTCTATGAAATTGTTAAATTTAATTAAAGTGTTAGGCTCTTAACCTCTAAGTTTCTTTTTAAGGAATAAAAAGCTGGAAGAGGTGGTGAGTATTTGGTTCCTTTGAAATACAAAAGGAGGGGAGGAGTATGGGTGGGATGTGCTTGAAACTTGTATTACTTATTCCCTCATCCCAATTCAGAAAATATTTAGCATGATTGGGAAACCAGTAGACAAAGTTATGGAAGCTTATTGCATTTAAAAATTTTAAAGTTGTTTACTGTCCTTTATAATTATTACTATTAGTTATTAAGGTCACACTTTGTCAGTATTACACTATTTAGGCCTTTTTGCTTGGGCAAGGAAGGAGGCTCTTTAAATTGATTCAAAACTTTTTTTTTTTTTAATCTGGAGAAGTCTTTCCTCCTTAGATATGGGAGTGGCAGGCCATTCCCTACCTTACCTAAAGGAGGATCTCTTTTGTAATGAGATCTCAAAGCTAAAATCTGTACTTTTAAGTTTGAATTGGGTCAATGTATCTGATACCAAAAGATGATGTGTGTAAAATTGGAAATTCACTTTAGAATTTCAGTGATTTCTTTTAGAAGCATCAACTCTGTCCATGTGTTCAGACCACGTGGACATGGGGAAGGTTATCTCCTCCTCCCTGCCCCCCATATGATTTAAAGACAGGATGAGCCTGGGAGACCTGGTCTGCTGGGCCTGGGAGTGGGCCAGGGGAGCCAGAGGATGGTGCACTTAAGGAAGTAGAGTAAAAGGGAAAAGGCTATTCAGAGCTGAAAATGTCCAGCCACGTGATCCTTTTAGGGAAGTTTTCTTTTACTTAAGGAAAAAAAAAAGAATACAAAGCAGCATCTGAGAATGCTCTTCCTATCAGGATTAAGCAGAAAAGATATTGTTATTTGGTATTTATGATTGTAAAGGACTTGGCACAAGAATGGACATATTGTTGGGGTTTGGGGTGCTGGGGACTCTGAAATACCTACATGCTGGGTCCTGCTCGAATGAATTCTACTCAAGACTTCTTTAAATCAAGGAAAAACAAAGTTTATTAAAGGTTAGCCACCTTGGGTTGACTCTTAAGGAGCCTAAGCATTTGTAACTCTTGTATTCACAAGCGGGCCAGATGGAATCTCAGCTAAACAGAGTCTGAGCTGGATTGAATCTGAGAGCCTTCATGGGGGTGAGAAGGAAGTTAAATACAGAAAAAGGAGAGATCTGGGGGTGGTCTGGTAGTCTGGTCATGGGAGGTGGGGTTTAGGGAGGGTCTTGAGAAGTTCAAGGAGCACCGAAGTGGGACTGGTCAAGGGTTGGAAGCCACTTGAGGCAATCAGGAGGTATCAGACAATGGAGGGCCTGGACTGGAAGCAGGTGTTGCCAGCTCCTCTGGGGTCCCAGGGATGGTCTTGATAGATTAAACCCAGGGAGAATTCTGATGGGAGTGGTCAGCAGCCTGGGGAATGGGGTTTTGATAGAATCAAGGGGAGAGTGCAACAAGGAGCTGAGAACAGTGATAAGGAATGGGAAGATCAGATTTGAGTAAGAAAGATCAGGTTAAGTGGGAAGATTCAAGGGGAGCTCAAGGAGGTTCCCAGAATCTGAACCCCATCATTATGTTAGATGCAACATTAATCTAATGTAATTGTCACATAATTTTTAAATTTGTAGTTTGTTACATATAGATTGGGGTTTTAAAAGGATGTGATAGAAATTTAATAATTTGAAACTTATATTTGGTTATAAATAAGCAGTGAAAATGTTGGTGTTTGCTATATAATGGTAGATTTAAGCTGGAAGGGGATTCCAGTGCAGACAGTTATAGTTAAAATGTGGAGGAAGGCTGGATAATCTTGAGTAATGGGATTGAAAGTTTTAGGAAAATAAGGGTTTTGATTGCAGATGGTTTCAGTAAGTAGTGAGGTTGTAAGGAAGTATTTTAAGAAGAGAAAAAAAAGCATGTAATTTGAGATGACTCTATCTGAAAGGATATCAGTGATAGAGTGCTCACATGGTGCTAAGCTGAATGGGTTAATGACTTATTTTAAGATTTAAGTAAACAAATAAGTTTAAATTTTTAGGTAATCCATCTTAATGTTGTTATATTAGGAATTGCATTGTTAAATTAATGATGAATTGGT
This sequence comes from Bettongia penicillata ogilbyi, assembly GCA_023548195.1. Taxonomy (NCBI): domain Eukaryota; kingdom Metazoa; phylum Chordata; class Mammalia; order Diprotodontia; family Potoroidae; genus Bettongia; species Bettongia penicillata. The sequence continues at coordinate 1,562,160 of JAJHZJ010000640.1, forward strand.
TAAAAAGAGCAGTTATGAATCTTATGTAAGAGTTTCCTTGTAGAATTCTTATTGAGAAAAAGAGAATCCTTTTACATATATATGGATGTGATCTTCAAGCCTGTTCCATCTGAGGATGTATTAAGTATGTTAAAAGTTTATTTATGCTGTTCAGAAGGAAATTTAAGCTAAAATTGTTTTTGCCATGAATCAAGCATTTACTAAAGTATGTTTGTAAAAGAAAGCTTATGTCCAAATGTGAAAAGGCTTTGGTTTTAAGTCCTTTCTTGTAATTTCTGTCAATTATGTTCAAGGGGGTTGTGATAAATTGTAAACTATTCTTAAGGGAGGAAAATATTTGTTGTATTAAGAAATGCTTTGTAAAATCTTTTGTATGGTTTTTGGAAGGCCTACCTAATTTGTATTTGTAAGTTAACTTGTTATATAAAGGTTTTATGAGGATTGGAAAATAAAGGTGAGGCACTACAAGCTCCTCTCCAGTCAAGACTGGAAGGTATGGAGCCTCTCCCTTTCCTTTTCTCCTCCTCTCTCCAAGCACCTTGGAAGCAGTTTTCGGACCTGACCCCAGGTCCCAGTAGGTCAGACAGCAAGAAGGTTGTCTTGCACTCAGGTTTTCAGCCCAATGGCTGTGTTCAAGGCTGTGGACCTGGGCACACCCTCCAAAGCATAGACAAGGACGGATGCCCTATTGGGAAGTGTGTACCCAACTCTCTGAATTCCCTTGGCACTAAGGAATTAGGGAAACAGTTGCTTCTTTTCTCTTGTATCTTTTTCCAAGGCTTACTCCCACATCCTCCTTTATGGAGGGAGGGACTTCCAGCCCCACATCTGGAATGAGTCAATCCTCCTCAATCACAAAAATTTGCCTTTGGGTTTGTCTTTAAAAAATTGGGAAAATTTTAGTTTCTCTAAAGAACTTAAAAGGAAAAGCTGGTGTCTTTTGCAACACTTTTTGGCCTCAGTATTGCCTAGAGGGCCAGGAAGCATGACCCGTTTGGGGGGACTTTAAAAATGAATCCTCTTACAGTTATAATTACACTGTGTGCCTAGAAGGAAAATGGATAGAAGTTTCCTACATAGTGGCCTTTGTTGAGCTCTCTCAGGACCCTGTTCTCAGGAAAGATTGTGAGATGCGTGTAGCTAGAACTGCCCCTCAAAAGGAGCAATGGGGGTCAAGCGGACGTTTTGGATGATTCCTCCCTTCTTATGGCCCTCAGGGCTTTGGCCCTCTCCTCCAGCCCCAGCAGGTGTGACCCTCTGCATTTCCTCTCCCTGAAGCAGTCTCTGGGTATCTCCCCTGCTGACTCCTCAGGTGTCAGCTGATCTTTCCCTGTCAGCCAGATCCCCTAGCCTTGCAGCCTAATCCAGTTCAGACAGCATTTTCCAGCCCCTCTCTCAAGTATTGGGACTTCCTGTCTCTAACCTAAATCCCATCTCCACAGGGCTGTCTGGGTTTCTTTCCCCTGAGGGAAGTACCTGCTTCTGGTGGGACAATTATAGTGCATGTTCCATCTCAGACCTCATTCAGGTTAGAGAGAAACTGGGGAGGTACTTGGAAGACCCCACTACCGAGGGAAGCTTTCTTTGGGTGACAAGTCCAAAAGTTTGGGAATCTTTTGCCAGTGGTGACCCCACAATATCCCCCAGGAGCAGCTGCTGTTCCCACTAGTGACCCAAGATGGGATTACTCTATTGAAGGGGCAGCAACTACAGCCTGGAAGTATCTAGGTTCAGCACATAGGCACAGCCATGGGTAGAGGGTGAAGAAGGATGAGTCGGGATGGAGAAGCCAGCCAGTCACTGTCTGCATTTGGTAAGATAGCCCATCCTTCTGTCAATAATTTTCATAGGATATGATGCAATTGATGTCATCTGAAACTTATTGTTTGGGTTCACAGCTAAAACAATTTTATCACTTATGAAAATTATAAGTTTGCCATTTATAGTTCTAATGCTAAAACCTAAAGCTGGTGCACTGTGTGTATTTGTGTGGAAAGAAGCAGTCCTCAGGCTAGTTAACAAGTACAGCCCCAGCAGCTGAGAAGATTCTATATAGAACCTGCTTTGGTGAGAATTTGAAAATGTATAGAAATGATCTTCAGTGATGGACTTTTAGGACAAATTTAAAATCTAAGATGTAAGATAAAATCTCTGAGAACATTCTTTCTGAATGTAATAGGAATAATTAGATAAAGGAAAGGAAACTAAAGTATACACGTGATGTTGTATCATTGTTCCATAGATCAGGACTGGGATTTAAAGTCAATTATATCTTATCTACAGAGGGACTCTGGGGACAGAGTCCCTTACTGAGGAAGGGTAGCCCCAGGTGGTCTGGGGGCTCCAGGAATGGTCTTGATGGGAATGGCCATCAAGTGGATTGATAGGATTAAGAATGGGAAGTAGAACAGAGATTTGGGCAGAGTGATAGAGTGGGCATTGGGAAAGCCAGTTCATGAGGGGAAAACCAAGGAGTTTTCAAGGTGAGGTTTTCCAGGGCCTTTAGATAATTGGGACTAAAACTCTTTCGGGGTAATGGACAAAGGTCCTAACTTGGAATGAGGTCTTTACATGTCACAAAATGATGTAAAAGCAATTAGTATTAAAACAATTAACTGAATTAATTACTGAGACTAAATCAGAGACATTTTCAGTTTGGGGAAAAGAATTTCAGTCTAATCTGCTTAGAGGCAAGTAGCCTCTGGTAATATTTGGCATTGATGGAAAAGTTAAATCCTTGTTTTAATTTGAATTCATTTCATGAACATAAGTTCAAATTAGTATTTAAACTTATCACATGTGTAGCTCATTTTTTTAGATTGAGCAGAGTTAGAAAGGGACAGAGTGGTTTGGGGAACAGATGTAAATCTATTAGAACAATAACTTATGATGGTTATTCAATCAAGAACTAGAACATGTATAGAAAGGCATGTAAGCTACTTAAGACTTACTTCAAAAGATTTTCCTTAGCCAATGTGAAATTATAGTCATATCTGAAACTGATTATTGGAGCTTACTATTTTAAGATTTTATGGGACAATTATTAACTGACTGTTCTTCTGAGTCTAATTCCAGGTGTGGATTGCAAGAGAGGTGGTCTGAGCCACTGATCCATGATGCCAGTAAGCCTGTGAGATGCTTGTATGAGCTGCAAAAAGGTGATCTCATGGGAAGGTTGGGAGAGTGGCTGTTCAGCCTGGGATGAGGTAGGATTCTCCTGACTCAATTTCCCCACTGACACCTGGCAGACTTTAAGCCTGGCTGAATGCCAGCTGACAGTTACTCCTGCCTGGAATTGACATGAAGTAAGGGAGATGTTGTTTCCCTGCAATGTCCCTACTCTTAATGTCAAATTGCTAAAATCAAAAGTTTTGTAAGCATAATACCAGATCTATCGAATAATAGATTGTTGGTAGGGGAACATCTGAGGTTAAGTCTAAAATTAAGCTATTAGGCTTAGGACTTCAGACCAACAACAGTAAGTTAGGGGCCTTTAATTTTAGTGATAGTGTGGAGACAATCAGGTCAAGGGCTTGTGAGGCTAACATATATAGTTGTTATTTTGTCTGAGTTGGTTAATGTTAAAAGAAAAATGGTTTGTGGTTTATATTGTAAACGCTTTAAAAGAAGCATCACATGACCAGAAGTTGGAACTGTTTTATGATGTAATATGTACTGTGTTAAAAATGATTATTTATTGTATTTATGTAAGTACTAGAGCCTGCTATTGACTCCTTAGTGAATTATCGTCTTCCTGATGGGGGAGATGAATAGTGAATTAATGCAAAATGTAAAAGCCGCATTTTAATATGAATTTTTTAAACGTGACAAATGGCCAAACTTTCAATTTTGATTTTGTAAGAGTGATAGGAATGGTAATCTAAAATGGTATTAAGGTCAGTTTTGTAGGAGAGTGGACATCTGCATTTCTACAAGAAGATAAAGGGAAGAAGATGCTGAGGTTCTATGCTGAAGACTGTTTGAAGGAACATCCAGACCAGAAAACTGCATCAGATGATGTTCCTCCCCAGATCTGCTGTATGAGATGGAACCTCTAAATGGACAGTTCATTAATTTACCTTTTCCTCTGAATCTCTGTATCTGTACTTGTAACAAGGGGACTGCCCCCTGTAATTTGTCAATGCATTGGTGAACTTTGCTCCCTTCCCATATTCATATAAAAGGGAGATAGATGAAGGGAAGAATTCATAGGGGAAAGAATGTGAGGAGATATTTATTGACTGGATTTCGATGTGGAAACAGAAAGAAAGGGGGGATTTTGTGGGAAGTAAGAAAGTTCTGTTGTCTACATTCCTAGGTGATAGGGGTTGTGACCTAGCATGGACACGTTAGAGGTCAGAAACTAATTCAAAGGCCCAAGGAGCTGTATGAGGAAGGGCCTATCAGAGAGAAGAACATGAAGTCACATGGCCAGGGGACAGTATCTCGAGAAATCCAAAGTTCAGAATTCTGTAAGGGTCCTTCCTCATCCTGACCTGGTTGTAGTCCTTCCAGTGACCATGCTGGAAGCTATCTGTTCCTTCAGGCGAAGGAACATAGGCCTTCCCTACTCTGAATTCATTTTAAATAAATTTTTCTTGATACCATTTTTGTGTGTCAAGTTCATCTCTAACAATGGCTTCTTTTGAGTCAGTGTAGATCTTAAGACAAGAATGAATCACCAGAGAATTCAAATCCAATTCCTGCCCCTACAACACACACACTTAACACACACACACATACACACACTTATTCTCTTTTCTTCCTTTTCTCCTTCCTTCTACTACAACTACTACTTGTTTATACAGTGCTAAAGGTTTGCAAAGCACTTTATATACATTATTTCATGTAATCCTCACATCTCTGTGAGGTAGGTGCTATTATTATCATCCCTAGCTGAGGAAAGTGAGACTGAGAGAGAGTGTGATTTTCTTAAAAAATACAAAAACATGAGGTGGAGCTAAGATGGTGGAGTAGAAAGACACACATACACTAGCTCTTCTCCCACAGTCCATAAAATACCTGTAAAGAAGAACTCTCAACAAATTCTAGAGCAGCAGAAGCCACAGAACAACAGAGTGGAGGAAATTTCTAGCCCAGAGTGACCTGAAAGGCCTACGGGAAAGGTAGCTACTGCGGGGCACTGGGAGGAGCAGGACTGAGCAGGATTAAGGGACAGAATCTCCAGCAGCAGCACAGATCCCTCAACCCACAGGTGCTAAAGGTCAGTGAGAGGGTTTTTTCAGCTGACTGGGAAGGGAGCAGAGTATCCCCATAACTCAGACATCCTCAGGTGGCAGCAGCAGAGGCAGCAGCAGAGGGAGCTCCCAAGGCAAGCAGCAGCCTGTATCCATTGTTGAAGACTTCGTTATAAAGCCCCTGAGGGAACTGAGCCCTGGGTGGCCACCCTGTCCCCACCTGAGAAGCTGATCTTAATCTCACACTGAGTACTGGCCCTGCCCCTGCCAAAAGCCCCTGAGGCTTTGGAGCAGCTCATCTGAATCTCAGCCCCCAGTGCTGGCTTGGTGGAACTGGAGGCAAGGTGGTTGTGGAGAAGAAACTCAGAAGTCAAGTAAGTGACCAGGAAAATGCCCAAAAAACTGACCTGGAAAATAGATCCAGGAGAAACAATTTAAAAATTATGGGACTACCTAAAAGTCATGATCCAAAAAAGAGCCTAGACATCATCTTCCATGAAATTATCAAGGAAAACTGCCCTGATATTCTAGAACCAGAGGACAAAATAAATATTGAAAGAATCCACCAATTACCTCCTGAAAGAAAACTGAAAAGAGAAACTCCTAGGAACATTGTGGCCAAATTTCAGAGTTCCCATATCAAGGAGAAAATGCTGCAAGCAGCTAAGAAGAAACAATTCAAGTATTGTGGAAATACTATCAGGATAACACAGGATCTGGCAGCTTCAACTTTAAGGGATAGAAAGGTTTGGAACAGGATATTCCAGAAGTCAAAGGAATTGAGATTAAAACCAAAAAAATACAAAAACATTACAGGCCTAGAGATGTGACCTGTGCCCCAAATCATGTAAGAACAATAAAAAGCCTTTTGTCTATAATCACATTTCCTCTAAAATAATTCTGCTTCTAATATTCATTGACCATTCCAAAAACATGTGTCAGTGTGGTATTCTGGGAAGGTGATTGAAATTGGCAAAACCTAAAGACCAGTACCAGACAATTCACATTCTCACATACAAAAGTAATGCTTCTGAACCACTACCAACAAAACGAGAGCCTTAGGTTTCTTGCTTGTTTGTAGGTGTGGGGGGTTTTTGGGGGTAGAACTGAGTTTGCACTGAGCTACCTATACTATCTACAATTCTTTGATTGTATTTGATTTTCTGAACTGTGGCATATATTTTTTTTAATGTTCCTTTTTATTTTTATTATAAACTTACTTTAAATTTTTAATTATAGGTAAAAACAATTTTCAATATTAAACACTAAATAAATGCTTTCTCTATCTTTCTATATATAACTGACCAAGATGCATCCAATGGCTAGGAAATTGACTAAGTAAAAATATTATTATATTTGAATGGGGATTATACTATCTCATTGTGTGATAGGCCACAAAAATAATTTATTAGAAACTGCAAAAGGGTATATACTATGGTGCCTCATATGGCACAGAAAGAGCTTTGGGTCTTCAAAAGATTTTGTTTGCAGCACACAAATTCTAACATTCTATAGTGCTGGAAAGGTCTCGAATACAGGGCCAGTAACAGACTATCTAGTACTAAGGCCCAATTCAGCTAAGTAGAGAGAGGCTGGCCACTTTGGTTATGACAACCAATAAAGCAAAGTACAAAACAACTTTCACTTCTATATTATATATGAAACAAAGAAGACAAGCTAAAAGTTTGGAGATTTCCGTAAAGTCATAGGCTCTTCTATTATGAATAATGTCTTTAGGGAGAGAAATGAAGCACACTAAATAATATCCCCTCTCTTCCTACCACAAGAAAGAAAAAAGAAATGAATTGTATTGTTTTTCAAGAAAGGTCACTATTACCCCACAATCTTGTCCACCCCAGTTCCTATCTTTATGCTTAGGGGCTTCAGTATGCATGCTGCTGTCTCCTCAAACACCTTGGATTCCTGGTTCATCAACGTCATGTCATCTCCGTGATGGCAATTAAATTAGGATCTTTTGCTGTTTTTATTTTACTAAAATGCCTCTGATTGAATAATGTGATTAAAGAAGATCTTCCCCACCCATGGATGGGGCTGCCCATTGAGGGAAGCTTGATTAGGGGAGCTGTTTTGTAGGAGGGTCCCAAGTACCTTTTGTTTTTTCTGTTGAGGCACTGGGTCACAGTGTTATGTCCTCTGGCTCTGAAAAGTGTATAAATACTCTGAGGGTGAGGTTTTCCTTTGGGGCTTAGTTTTTGTAAGAAGGTTTGAGTGCCAGAGGAGAGTCTGGGAAGCTGATAAGCTTCATATTTCCCTTTAAAAATCACATTTCTCCCTAGCCTCAAAACACTATCCCAGGTAGTCTCTCCCCAGCCCAAGGACACAGCCTGCCCTAGCAACTACCTCCCTTCCTTCTATGGTAGTCAGCTGTACTGTGGAACTTATTAGTCTGATCCAGCTGAGAACTAGCTGAATAGGCTGTGCACCGGGTCATAAAGACATTTCCTACTCTCTGAGCAATCATATGTATCCTAGACTTAGACATGACTATACTCCCTTACATGTATCTTATCTAATAAGACCTTGATGAGAACAACCTGGTATTTCTGAGCCAGCCCTGACCCTTAGTTGATTTAGTGACTTCAGGACTAAAACCGGTAGCCCTGCCTTAGGCTATTTTCTGATGAACTCTGGATAAAATACCTGTGCACTAGATACCAAAAATGAATGTTCCTTTAAAAACTGACCACTCCTTAACCATCCCCTAATTCCACCCCAAAAACCTAGTTAGCATATTTGGCACATGCTTCATTATAGAATACCCTATATAAACTTTACCTGTACCCCTCTAAGGTTGCAGGTTCCCTAAGAACTCTTGCCAGCTAAAAAGTATAATAAATCTTTATCTTGACTTCAACAATTCCCTCCAGGCGACCTGCCCCTGGTATCCTGGTCTTTGAGGGTGTCTCACCCCCACCCCAGCCTCATCACTACGCTAGCAGGCCCCCCTGTGTGTGTCGGGATGCTTACTGTTACAATCTCCTGTGACCAGAACCTTCAGGCACACAAGGGAATACTCTTGACTTTACCACCACAAGTGGTCAGTCTCCAAAATTCAGAAGTCACAGATTCCTCTGATCATCTCTCTCAAAGCTATTCTTCACCCTCATCACGACCTTCAGTCAATCCCCTCCCACCTCTCCCTGATCTCAGACCTGTTTGCTCTGATCTCACTTTTCTCCTCCTCAATTTTGATGCTTATAATTATATAGTTCAACTTTACAATGTTAATTACTTTCATCCTTTGCCCCCTCATCCTATCACTGGTCATTCCTTTACAAATTCAAACCCTGGAATTTCTTTTCTTTTCTTTTTTGTTCAGTTGGGGTGGGGAAGAGGGAAGGAGATGATAAATGTTAATTGAAAAGAAACTAAATGAAAAAGAAAAAACTCTCTAAATTCATTGGTTTTTTCCTTCTCTCTCTTCTTAACCCCTTTTAATCTGACTTCAGATCGAAACTGCTCTCTCTAAAGTTGTAAGGGGGAGGGGGTTCCTTTATTGCTAAACCCAGTCACCTTTTCTCAATTCTCACCCTTCTTGACCTTTCTTCAATATTTGACTTTGATTAGCACTCCTTCCTTCTGGAGACTTTCTTCTCATTTTTATATTCTTAGTCTCCTTTCTGGATCATCCTTCTCGTTCTGGCTCCTAAGTATGGGTTTATCAGAATTCTACCCTTAGAACTCTCTTCCCTTTTCTCTCCACTTTTCTCAAGCTATAAAGGGCTTAAATATTTTCTCTTTGCAGACCAGGCAGAAGCCCTGGAGGCTAGGCCCAGGGACATCACTATCAGCTCTCTTTCCAGCTTCCTTCCTTCACCCAGCACCCTAGGGCAAAGCTCTGAATTAGTTATGAATATTTAATCCCTAGGGCATTAAATTTTAGCTAACTTAAAAAAACTGGTCAAGTAAAATATGATAATCTCTGTATGTACAGGGAGTACTCATACAAATGGACATAGGACAGTTCATTTTGCCAATCATTTTAGGATTCATTTAGTTTCTTATTGGAGTCAGGAAGATTTATCTTCCTGAGTTCAAATATGACTACAGGCACTTAAGATCTGTGTGATTCTGGGCAAGTCACTTAACCCTATCTGCCTCAGTTTCCTCATCTGTAAAATGAACTGAAGAAGAAAATGGCAAACCACTCCAGTATGTTTGCCAAGAAAACCCCAAATGGAGTCATGAAGGGTTGGATATCACTGAAAAGGACTGACCAAAAAAATAGTTAGATTTGATTATGCCACGTGTGAATGTCATAAATCAGCACAGTACTTGGAACAAAGTAGCTATTTCATGAAAATTTGTTTAATTGAATTGAATCTTCTCAACTAGATTATAACTTTCTTACAGGCATGAAGTGCCTGATACTTCTGCCTGGGTGCCTCTAGACCTACTACTCCCTTTTATGACCCCACCCATCTCTATACAGCAAGTCTTTCAATAAATGCTTCTTGATCATTATTATAATTGATACATTTTCCCAGTCAGCAGAGGCTAGTGAAAAACAATACTGTCAAACAATCAGTAAGTACTGGAATTCTTGTCAATATTTTAACATCTTCCCAGGTTATTAGCCTTGAAGATGAAACTGAAGATGAAATGCCCTTCTTACAAAATGGTTTTTGCTTCTCCATCCCTAATTATTGTCCAGTACGAAAGAAGTATTACTGAGATGAGTGAGGTGACTGGTGTCTTTTATGTACAGTTTAGTTCCATATCCCTTGACCCAGAATTGAGCAGGGGAGGAGAAGAAAGCCAATATCCGCCTCCCAGAAGGAAGGAGAATTGCCCTGGAGTTCAAAAAGGGCAGGTTTATATGCCTATATTCTCCTAAGTGTATGGAATTTTTGTATGCCCCTCATCCAAATAGGAATCTGAAAACACTGTATCTTTACACAACACATGTAAAAAGCAGAAGGCTTTTTGTTCTCATTGAAAATATGACTTATGGACATCCTTGTGTAAGTCTCCTTATGGAAAATATGAGAGCCCCAGTCACAAGCTGACCTTCTCAAGAAAAATGGACCCGAAGACAAGACCCTCGTGATTGTGGCACCAGATCAACTGATCTATTCATTAAAAAGATTAACAAAGCCAAGAAATAAAATGGCAAAGCAACCACTCTATGTCTTCCTCCCCCCACAGATTTCCTCCTGTTCATAGGATAACAAAAGAAAAAGAAAAAAAAGCAAAGCACTTTCATTTGATACCTGTGAAGAGTGCGTGGTAATGGAGACCCCTCTCTTTATCTTGATGGGAGCAAACATCAAACAAGTAGGCTTTGATGGGGCCATCAATAAAATCAGCTGCAAAGTCAAAGAGTGCTACTCCCAGCATGGTGATGGTTACTGCCCAGGTTGTCAGGTTTTTGCTTGGTTTAGTAATCACAGCTGAAAAAGAAACAAGCGTCCCTGGAGTCAGGAGGATCTGAGTTCAAACACAGCCTCAGACACTTGACACTAGCTGTGTGACCTTGGGCAAGTCACTTAACCACAATTGTCTTGCCTTCCCTCTCCAAAAACAAAAAAAGGAAATAAGAGTATCTCTCCAATCAGTTGCTTTCAGTAAAGTTTGTTTTGCACAGTCTAGTAAGGGTTGTCATGGGTTTGTTTTCATCTAAAATATCCTTGGAGGCATCCTGCCTCCCATCTCCCTGTCATCCAGTCAAAGAGAAGAGTACCACATGTATTATGTCCTGTTTTTAAGTTCTTCAACCCTTTCTTTATGAAACTTTCTATCCACTACTGAGTCTTGTCTCTGCCACCTAGGAATTGTATGGCCTGGGCCAAGTCTGTACTACCCTGGGTTGTCATCTGCTCCCCTTTAAAGTGAGGGGGTTGGACTAGACCTGTAAGCTTCCTTCCAATTTTGACACTGTAGGAAACATTTAGTAAAGCTGCATATTAATGATTGGAGCAAAAGAGATACAACTATTGCAGAAGTTTGGTTTTGCAAAACTTCCCCCTTGGATTGATATGCTGACAGTTTGCCAACATTGTCTTGTCTTTAAATTAAATGATAATCACTATTAGCTTTGTGTCTATAATGGTTGGTTGAAAATATGTATTAGATAAGTAGAAGACAAAAAAAAAAGGCTCAAAGGAAAACTCAATTGATAATTCTATTTAGGATTTATCTACATCATTTTCCATATGGAAACTTCCTGATGTATTAAATGACATCAAGAAGTTTTAAAACTCTAGAACTTGTTGCCCCCAACAACAGCTTCCTCATAGTCTGGGAAATGTGATCTGTTCTGATCCAAGTCCCCTTTATATTCCACATAAAACAAGTTATGGCCATTTCACAATAAGATACAGAATTATTTTTGCCTGGTTAGATCATGGTAGTCACTTACCTGAAATAACAGCATCCCCATTGAGGTATGATGCCATACCCAGCAACATCATGATGCCCAGCGTCAAGATGTAGGGTCTTCGTTTGCCCCATCTGGATTTACAGTGGTCACTGGCTGATCCCACAATTGGCTGCAGCATGAAGCCCAGGATGGGACTGATGAGCCACACTACACTATATAGACGTTTGGGCAGGCCCACACTGAGCAGCACTGGGGTCACATAAGCAGCTTCCACAGCATAGCAAAATTCCCTGCCGAACATAGCCATGCTATGCATGACAAGTCTGCCTGTAGATCTTCTAGGGGGCTCAGTATGGTCAAAGAAGCCAAACTTAGCAAGGGATGTATACTTCGGAATCCCATTCTGTCCACTGCTACTGCTCATGCCTGTTGAATAAAGCACTCCCTATGAAACCACCACCTCCTGGGAGCAGCATAAAGTTTTGCACAACGAACTCTTTTTGACATAGACCCTGGCAGGCCAGGAAGTAGGAGGAGGAGATGCTCAGGATGGGGGAAGGGCTCAAATTCTTTCATGCCTCCAAGGTCACAAGTTATGATCAAGGAAGAAAGGAGGGGGAGTGGGGAAGCATGACGGAGATTAGCAGCAACGAACCCCTCTGGCTCCTTGGAATTTTTTTAACAGTCTGAGAAAGGTTTTCTTTTCCCTATAGTCATTTCCCAACTTAAAAAAAGGAAAACATTACTCAAAACACCTAAACTTCCCCTGCCCTCCCTGCAAAATAATTTCCTCTTAATACAGTCTTTGTGCTAAAGGGTCTCTAAAAAACCAATGGATTAGTTTTCCCAAATAATAGGCTTCAAAGTTATGGCCACTAAATTGGCTAAATGTTGGGGAGACATTAGAAAGTTGATTTCTCAAGTACTTGCCCTTTCTAACAACAAAGGTCAGTATAGTTAACTAGCAATAAAAATGGAAAAAATGGTGCTCCCTAAAGTCCATCACCTTCTCCTATAATCCCCATGACAATCTTTGAATTATGGCTGGCAAACTAAACCTTCATGTTTGGTGAAGTGCTTCCTCCAAAAGTTGAACACCATCAATCTGCAGCTTATGGCTTTTTCCAATTCAAGTCAGAGACATGCCATGAGATGGCATATGGTTCAACAGTGTTTACAGACTTTACTGAGTAGAGGTCAGTGGGGAAGTTGGAGAAGCAACCAAAAAAAAGGAAAAGCAGATGTGTGAGGGGTGAGGGGGAGGGCGGTGAGAAAGGGTGAATTCAACACTCAGGGATACAAGGAGGCAGCAGAAGGTAGTATTTCATTGCTGTTGAAGAAATCAGTGTAAGTGGTAGTGGAGAAGAGTCCCAAGGGGTGTTAGGTCTATCTCTTTATACTAGGTAGGTAGGTGAGAGCTCGGCAAAGTCTATGAATTCTTTTTGCATACTCATGGAGAAGATTTTTTTTTTTTGTTCAGTTACTTTTAAAAGAGGGAAGGTACCCCAGGCACAAAACAGACTGCATGGGACTGGGACTATTCTCTAGAGGTTTATTCTGTCTTTGTCTTAGGGTATCACTGAACTTTATTAAATAAGATTTTTACATTTTTACAAAATGACTTCTTTTAATTCATTTGAAAACATTAAAAGTACTTTCATGTTCTAATATTAACAAATATGTTCAAAAGATGAGTTAAAAGGCATCTTTTACACACAATCATCTATTGTGAGCATTATCCTAAAAATACAACATTCTTAAGCCAAATGTTCCCATGGGAAAATCTGCAGTGAATTCTATCATTCCTGGGCAATCAAAATAATGTTTTAGTTACTAGTTCTTGTCTGATTAGGATATCCCAACAAAAATAATACCATAATTTCTGATCTCCTTGTATAAAGTGTTTGTTATCATCCTGTAGCATAGTTTATTCTTCAGACCTCCTAAACTCTACAGATATGAGTTTACAGATTAGCTTTGAGTTTACTTGTTTCAATAATTTTGTCCAAATTAAGCTGATGAATTTCTTCCTTGCTAAATCCAAACTCTTGAAGTATCTCTTCAGTGTGTTCTCCTTCCAGTGGATTTCTTTTGGTAGAGGGAATAGCTGGTGTTCTTGAAAGTAGCGGAGCAGGCCTGGGGCTCACATTGTGATCCTCATCAGTGATAAAAGAGCCCCGTTCTTGGTTATGTTCGTTAAGGGCAGCTTTCTCCAAACTCACAACAGGAGTCACACATGCATCTTTGCCATCAAAGATCGTACACCATTCTGCCTGTGTCTTCTGTGCAAAAATATCTGCAAATTTCTTCTTCATTTCTTCCCAATCAGAAACACTCAACTGATCTGGAAGTTCATCACAATTTAATCCCAGTCCTGATGAGAGAAAACAAGACATTTGTGTTTAGTGACTACGCTCTGGCAGTGCTTAAGCCATACCATTCATGGAAATGGACTGTGAGTCAACCGTCCCCACCTCAAATAAGATTCACTATACATCATCTCTAGTGGGTCAGGAGAATATGGCATATGACAAGAGTCAACAATATACATTTTATGATTATGTCTTGTTTAAAAGAACAGTATTCAGCTAGTCTAGCTTTAGTGTTCTCTTTGTAAAATGCTATCCTTGATATTAATTTCAAAGAAAATTTGTTTGTAATAGGACAATATAGTTACAAATTCTTGTTATAAATTCTATAAATATAAAATTTTCTAAAGTTATACTTGTAATTTGATATTTTTTAATTAAAATAACATGATTAAATATTTCTAGCAACATTCTTTTTGTGGTAGCAAAGAAATGGAAACGAAGTAGATATCTATTGATTGCAGAATGGCTAAACAAATTGTTGTCCAAGAATTTAATGTATAAGAAACGATGACTTTACAAAAATAAAAAAATAGAAAAAAATTATATGAAGTAAAGGAAAGTGAAGAAGAAACAAGAAAATAATATACCAACAACAATAATATAAATAAAAAGAACTACCACAAAATTATCAAAAACAAATGCTAAAAAGTTACAAAGAAAAAGCTTGCCCCAAAGGAGAGATATCCCCACCCTCATCTTGCTCTTTGTAGAGGTGTGGGGGATGTATGGGAAGAATGGTGGTATCCATGGGTGTGGAATATTGCATGTATTGTGAGATTTTTAAAAAAATTTTTTTTACATCTCAAATCTTTAACTTTCTTTTATTTTTCAGATTTTTTTTTGATGTATTGATTGGTTTTCCTGATTTTTTTCCTCTTCTTTTTTTTTTCTTTTTCTAATCTTTGTTATAAGAGATGGCTCTCTGAGAAAGAGCTAGGGGACTAATTAAAATAGATAAATATATAATGCTAAAAAGACCTTATCTTATACTTTAGTGTGTAATCCTTTTAAACATATCTTAATTGATCTATCTCTAGAATAAGATTTAACTTAGAAAGAGTCTAATACATCTGAATGAAATAGAAATAACCTTTGGCACAATTATTTAGTGAGCAAATTTTAAAGAGTAGGATTACTAATATAAGGAAATGGACAACTTGTTAAGAATTGCAAGAAGGCTACAATGACATGTACCACTATTAAAACCCTGTAACTGGAATTCTATATGTGATTATAAAGTGATGAACCACCAAACTTACAAATGCTTTCAGGGGTCAATCAAAGAATAGGAAATATTGAAGAGCACATGACTTCATCCTTTAAAGTACTATTCTAATGCCAATAGAGAATAATTTCTGGCAAGTCCCAGCATGAAGTGATAAGCTGCGTGCCCATTATCACAGTAGCGGCCCAACTGAAGTCAGATAGGTTGACGACCAAAAGCTTTCTTACTAGGTGTTAATTTTCTTCTTGGTCACAATAACTCATATATTAGACACAATTTGGATATGTGTTGGTAAATAGGGTACTCAAATAAAATGAGGAATTGTTTAAAGGTATCTGAAGAAGTGGGTCACTTACAAAGCAAGAGTAAGGACATCTACTGGGTATAAGAAGTCACCTGATAAGCTTGTATTTCTACCCTGCTGCATTAGCACAGTAATGAAAAAGAAACATGTTGAATTGAATGAAGGATATTTTAAGGACCTAAGGGGTTTTAGTGTTAACCCACATGACCTTCAAAATTCAGAAAGATTACAAGAGCCAAACATGAATTTTTTAATTGGGAAAAACATAAGCTATAGTAGTAAATTTTAAAGTAAACTATAATATATATTGGTTACTCAGAATATAAACTCATATGAAACCAACATTTTAAATTTCAAAAGGTCATCCAAATAATCAAGACTCCTAAGAAGCTCTCAGCTATACTGCCAAAACACTAATGAAAACACATAAATAAGAAGTGGCTTCCAAAAACTCATTACCATTAATCAGCAGTGCATAGAATTGAGGTTCTATGGCACCAACTGCCATATATTTCCCATCTGAAGTCCTGTAAGTTTCATAGAAAGGTGCTCCACTATCTAATAAATTCTTTCCTCGAGGCTGGCTCCAGATTCCTGTATTTTGTGAATGCCACAGAAAAGAACTTAGATATGCTGTTCCTTCCACCTGGAAAGAAGTAAAGTAAGTGTCATTTGGTTTACAAATGAAATAGTTAATACAGATTGTTCACATTATAAAGAATACAATTAACTTCAATAGGTTTTTGTTGCTGTAGGTTGTAGTTCCTACGAGTTGGTATAGAAACACTTTCCACATTAGAAAAACAGAACTCATTTTTTAAGGGAACTTAAATAAATTTAAAGCTAGAAAAGAGCTTAGTAGTCAAGTCTAACCTCTTATTTTACAATGAAGAAACCAAGGCTGAGAAATATTAAGTGACTTGCCCAAAGTCTTACAGCAAGTACATGTTGGAGGCATAATTCAAACTTTGTCTTCATTCCAAAGCAAAGTGCCTATACACTTCACCACGCTATCTTTCAGGCATTATTACCTCCTTACTGAATCACAAAGCTGTGCTAGTCCACCAGGGAATTATTTCACTAGAGAGGAATATCTCCTGGTTCCAAACCCCCAAAAGTTGTCTACAGGCAACCTAAATATCTCTTTATGTTTTTAGTTGTTATGACCAGTCCCTGAATTCTCCAGAAATCTTATTGTAAAGTTCTTGGTGTTTCTACAATACAGCCACCATGGGAAGCTTCATGCAAACCATGAATAATCAATTGGAGCAAATCAGTCCCCAAACACATTTCTGATCTCCATATTCTCAGCAGATAATTTGCCTCCTACTTTATTTAAGACCATCTAAATGCATTCTTTCAACATCCTTCTTCCACTTCTCCACATCTTCACTTATCCACTCTCAGAGGAAGTGTTTCTCCTTGCAAAGGTTAACATCTCCACCTGTGCCAATGATGTATTTCATCCCACCTTTTATGGGGCCTTGTTCTATAGATCATCCTCTCTCTGTCATCTTCCATTTCTCCTTTGCCTGCTTCTATCTTAAAAAACAAACAAAAAAATTTCTAAATCCTTCTACATTGTCCAACTACAATTTCACTTTTCCCCTCACTTTTGCTGCAAGCCAAACTTCTTGACAAAGAAATATATACTTACTGCCTCCACTACCTCATCACCCTTTCTTTCATTCCGTGTCATGTGGTTTCAGTCCCTGACCTTCAACTGAGCCTTCTCTCTCAAAGATCACCCATGACCTTCTAACAGAAAAATGAAATGGTCTTTTCCAAGTCCTCTCCCTCCTCTGTCTCCCTACTTTATCTGTGGCACAATGGAGTTAGGAACATTCAAATCCAGTTTCAGACATTCATTTGCTTTGTGACCTTACGCAAATAACTGATGCATAAAAGGAGAAATATTCCTAGTGCTCACTTTGTAGAGTTGTGAGAATCAAATGAGACACTGTAATTAACAAATGTTTTGCTGTCCTTAAAGTGTTGGATGCATATCAATTGTTATTGTTGGTAATATCTACTCCTTTGGATTCTATGATGTATTATCATCCTTCTCCAGCCTGTTTTTAACCTTCCTTCTTTGTCTCCTTCACTGATTTTTTAACCTCCTCCTTGACATGAATACAGGCATTCTCCAAGGTTCTTTTCTCAGTATTCTCTCCTTTGGATGTTTCATTCCCTCCAAAGGATTCGTGTAATGACCTCCTAGGATGATAGACTTAAGAGTTGAAAAGAACCTCAGAGATCAGGGTCAACTCGCTCACTGGATAGATGAGGAAGACACAGGCCAGAAAAGTGAAGTGAAGGCCAGACATCACATACATAGCACAGGGCAGAGCTGGGATTCAAAGTTCTTTTGACGTCAAATCCAACACTTTCCTATTGTGCCACAAATACGAACAGTTAGATGAATATTTCTAGAAAGTCTAAAAAACACTGGGATTCCTAGTACTTTATCACTTGTAGAAGGAGAAAGGAAATCAAGTCCAATTTTGTATTTCTCTTTGTTTCATAGGCTGTCCCCATGAAACAGGATTACAGTAAAAGAAATGATAAAGAATAGTACAAGGAAAGGAACTAAGTAATGGTAATGACGACATAGAGAATGACAAAATGCACATCCCTTTCTGTGGAGAAGTGGCACTCAGGGTGTGTACAATGTTGCATATACTGATGGACAATGTCGCTCAGGCGATTTTAAGTATTTTTTTCTTTGTTGCAAGAAAGGAGAATTGGCAGGAAAGGAGTCATGTACAAGGAAACATCTGTGATATAATTTGAAGAAGGGTTCCAGGGTTTTATCCACGATCTGGATAAGCTTTAGAGTTTCAAGACAACTTTCTATTTAATAAAAAAAAAGCTTCCCTCAGCCACTGAGTTCTCTGCAGCTGAAGAGACCTTTCATTGACCATTAGCTGACATGCAGAGTGACCTTACTCAGCTCTGCCAACATTTCTTATCCACTGAGAAACTTCCATGATGATCTCTCTGTACTCTTTACTCTTTGCATCCCAATCATCTTATGGCAAAGCAAAAAGAAACGGCAGAATGAGAGCAAGCAACTGATGAGAGGGCTGGATCAGATGGTCTCAGAATTCTAACATGCCAATAAAGTAACCAGATTGACTTTTTCCTCCAATGAGGAAAAAAGTTTTCTTAACCATTATTGTTTTCTATTTGATGCTAGTTGTTATGATACCTAATTAGTACCAAATACTTAAACTTCATTAATTTGTACTTTCCCTACATCATTTTATAGTTTGGTCAACCACTTTTAAAAGAAACTACACCTTTTCTCACAATGACTTTTAAAAACTTTTAAGCAGAAAATAGCAGGAGTTTAAAACAAGAGACAGAGATTTCTATACAAATAGTACATTAAAATACAACAACTAATTGTATTTTAAAACAATTATCTAGACTAGAGACATATTAGACAAAAATTCATGTTTCCAGTGGGATAGTGGGAGAACTTGAATCTGCTACGATTTGGCTAAATAAACATCCTCTTTTCCCTTAATTTACTAAGAAGCATTTTTCTGAGGGCAAGTATGATTATAACTTAATTTAGAAGTTGGAAACCTGATAGTCTAATCTGGAGAGATAAGGAGGGGGAGAAGTACTGGACTGCTATGTATAAATGAGGGGAGTCAAATGGTTAACATGTTAACCAGGATAAATTTAGAATGTATATCAAATTATATGAGACCATCTTGAGAAAATAATTTCCTTAGAAATTTGAACATTGCTTCAAACATCAAAAAATGCATTTGGTAGCTATTAGCATTTATTTGATTTTCAGTGATGGAAACTTACCATATTTGCATCAATGACCTGACCTTTGCCAGACTGTGTACGTTCATAAAGAGCCAGTACAATGCCCAATGCACATGTCAAACCACCACCACCAAAATCAGCCAGAAGATTTAGTGGTGCATAAGGATTCTCACTGCTCCTGCCTAATTTTGACAGCACACCTATACATTTAAAAAGAAAATAAGAAACTGAGATAAATTACCCTATGAATTTAAAACCTGTTTTTAATCAAAACTCGAGCTTTTTAAAATCCAAAGTATTTTAGCCTTTAGAAAACAAAATGAGTTTTTTTTAATTCAGAGGAAAGCTTTCTCTTTCTTTCCTACATTTGTAAAGACATTTCTTATAAATCAACCCATGTTTCTCAAATCCTCATCCAGTTGCTTGTGTTACTCAGAGTTCAGGACATTCATGAATATTACAATCTCATAGATTCGTATGAAAAATCTTCATTTCTTTGATAAAGCCTTACTTTCTGGCCCATCTGGACTAAAATTAAATGTAGTAATCTTGACAAATCCATGACTTTATAGCTTTAGGAACTCTTTCTCCTGGTGTAACTCACAACCCTACTTTTCCTCCTGCGTAGTTTTGGCCATGTAACTTCCATACGCCTCAGTTTCCTCAACTGTAACATGGTATGAAAATATGTATGAAAATAGCACCTACCTCCCAGGGTTATTGTAAGGATCAAGTGAGATATTAAGCACTTGGCCCAGAGTAGCCATAAATGTTTGCTGCCTCCCCTTTCCCTCTCCAGAGTATTGAGCAAAGCACAATCAGACTTCTTATTCATTTAACACTTCATGGACACTCAGGTGGCACTCACAGTGTCCCACTGTGATCCTTCACTGTTATGTGATGGGCCCACCTCCCTTTTTAATCATTCATAACTTCAATAATGTTTTTTATTCTACTTCTCATCATTGGCAATATACTATACCCTAAAACATATCTTCCCAATGGCTTTAAGTGTACTTGTGGTTGTGATTCTTCCAAGATCAGTTTCCTTCATTAAAAGTTCTACTCCAGTGACTCATCATAGTGCAGAGCTACACTTGGTTCTCAAGAATTATGCCAGCATAATATAAATTCTGGCAAGTGCCAGAATTGCAAATTGGAAATGCTTTGAGTACAGAGGCCTAATGCCAGACTATGCCTGTTTTCTGAGAACTACCTTAGGTAACTGTGACACATGGCAAAAAAAAAAGTGATGAATTTTTAAGCAACTGCAACTCTCAAAGTCACAGAGGGGTTGTGTGAAAAAAATTCAGTATCCATCAGTAGACACTACACCAGTGAAATTATGGATCATTGGAATACTAAAAGATTGATTTAGCTGAATCCTATATTGAATTCTCAGTGGATTTATTTTCTCTCCAACAACTTTCTCTGCTTATGAAGCAATCAATATTGCTTGAAGCCTTCCAATAGCTTCCTCCAGAATCTTTCGAAAGTGACATTATGTATGACAAAAAAGGTAATGATAAATTGGAGAGGATCTGGGAAAACTGGGACACTGATGCACTGTTGGAGAAGGTGACCCAACCATTCTGGAGCTCAATTTGGAACTGTGCCCAAAGAGCTAAAAAACAGTGCATACCCTTTGATCCAGCACTGCTAGGTCTGTGTTCCAAAGAGATTTTAAAGAGACAGAGAGAGAGAGAGAGGCAGAGAGAGACAGAGACACAGAGAGAGAGAGAGAGAGAGAGAGAGAGAGAAAGAGAGAGAGAGAGAGAGAGACGAGAAAGAGACCATACAGAAATATTTACAGCAGCTCTTTTTGTGGTGGCTAAGACTGGGAAATTGAGGGGATTGCCCATCAATTGGGGAATGGCTGAATAAGTTGTGGTATATGATTGTAATGGAACACTAGCCTGAGTTAAGCCTACATGTGAAACTTTTATGGCTTGGTAGAACACTCCAGACACAACTTGTATTCCAAGGTACAGCTAACAAAAACACGTCAGATCATCTCAATGCCATAATAAGGCTTTGGGAGAGGAGTTTTTGCAAAGAGATAATCTACTACTTATAACAGAAAGTAAAATAAAGTATTTCTTCAAGAATATTTAAGGATAGGAAATAGGGCCTGGACCTATTTCACTGGCATAGGGTACTCCGGGTGGAGAAATTCCTTCTACCAATGCAGACCTTCAAATATTCTACACTTTACAATCTTAAGAATTCTTTGGGTCACTGAGTGGTTGTAACTTGCCAGGGTCACACAGGGAAGTCCCTTTATCTCTGAGCATGATCTGTAAAATGCAGATAAAATACCTATACAGTCAATCTCATAGGATCACTGTTAGGAGAATAATCTGAAAGCACTATAGAAATTCAAAGTTACTTCTTGACAGTGAACCATATTTTCTAAAGTCTTTTGCTGTCTTTCTACTCATTTTCACATTGAAAGCAGAGGGCCAAAAAGTAATTGTTTCTTAGTCTTGAGAAGTTCATAAGCTTTTCAGAGAAATTCTTGATTTCATCCTCTGCTATAATGGCATATAAGCTATAGTCATTTTCAAGATAATCCATACGCTTCTGATCAGTAATAAATGCAAAATGAGATTAGAAGACAAATGTCCAATGAAATTATGTTATTTTATTGCTTCTGGCCATAAAATAAAATCAACTAAGTGAACTTCTTTATTTGCTTTTCCATGGAGGTTCTATATGAGTTGACTTTCCATTTGGCTGTAAATTCTTGATGTTTTCTCATTTTACTTGTACTAAGAATGTCAAAATGGACACAGTGTAATGTATCCAGAAACATGTCTTGTACACAAAAACTGTACTTTATGAGACACAGATATCTTAATTATATAATTCTTAGTATCCACCTCCTTTTCCGTATTTTGTTAGAGTAGTCCTTGAAGAGTAGACACACTGTTTGCTATTAAGCTTATACTACTGAGGCAGGTAGGTGGCATGCTGGATAGAGCATTAGATCTGGAATCTGAATTAAACTATGGCATCAAACATTAGCTGTGCAATGGGGACATATAAATTAACCTCTGTTTGCCTTAGTTTTCTCATCTATAAAATAGGGATAATAATATTACCTACCTCACAGGGTTGTTATGGAAGCAAAACAAATTAATATATATAAAGCAATTAGCAACCCTTAATGTACTATACAAATGCTATTGTTGTTATTACTATTAAAGTTTCTTAGTTTGAAGAACCTGCAGGAGTCTGTGTTCCATTTGTCTAAGCCTTTGAAAACCAAGCATGACTTCATATCTCAGTAAGGAAATGACATGAGATTTCTGTGGAAGGATAATCACTTTCTTCTTATGAAAGAGGCTCAAAACATGAACACCAGAAAACATTAAAATGATCAAATGCAAAAGTAAATGTGAAAACTACATGTGGGGGAAGAATATTAATTCTTTCTTCTGAGTGATAATAGTTCACATTAACAATATCTTGTGATTTGTAGAGAACTTTTCTTATATTAAGACGAGTATGTTTTTACACTATTTTTTTTTTACAAAAAGACAAGTAACATAATTCTCATTATCCTCATTTTAAATGAAAAAGCTGAGCAAGTTCAAACAGGTAAATGACTTGCCAGGGGTCACATTATTAATAAGTGCTGGAGCTTGAATCTAAACTCAACTCTCCTGACTCCAGGTCCAGAAAGAATGCTTTCCGTTACATTACACCATGCAGGCTGTCAAAGAGCGGAACATTTCAATAGGATATCATAGGGATACAAGAGTTCCTTTGGTCAACACTCTTATCTAAGGGAGGTAATCACCAAAATGCTGAAATTACAAAATTGTGTCTATTTCATGCCCTACCATGCTGACCAATAGGGTCATCCTGCAGACTAAAAAAACTGTCAATCCTTGAAGGGCTCCAGGAGCCTATGGAAAAGTCTGGAACTAGTCATGCCACAAGTCAAATCAATTGCCCTTATGGAGCAAATATTTCTCTCATGAAGGCTGGAGAAGGCTTGATACTCATTAACAGTTTTAATTTCTTGCTGAAATGAACTAAACCACAAACCACGAATGAGTGTAAATAAAACGTAAAAAAAAAGCACCTGAATATTCGCCAACATACCCGACAAGGCCAGAAAGTTGATATCGTGACCCGCTACCCTAGAAAGTCTTCCGGCCTGACCAAAGCCGGTCAGTCTGGCGTAAATGAGCCTCGGGTTGTCCCTGTGCAGAACGTCCGGGCCAAGTCCAAACTTCTCCATGACACCTAAATAAGGCGTAACGGGGTTAAAGTCAGTTTGGCTGAGCTACTGTAAGACTCTATGAAACTCCAAGTCTTTATGCTTACTCAGGTGCGGCTCTGCCCTGCGGACTGAAACCCATTAGTAGCTGTCCAAAGATAGCTTTTGAAATCCATGCCGCCACTATAGCAGGGGCGCTGGGGTGGGGGCGGGGAATGAGTGCACTGAGGGAGGGAGGAGGGGCCCGAGGCGGCCAGGGAGGGGCAGGGTGTGTGTGAGGGAGGGGACGGGGCTGGGGGGGGAGGAGGCGGGGCTGGTGTGGGGGGGGGGGAGAGGGAGGCGGGGCTAGGTGTGTGTCTGAGGGAGGGGGCGGGGCTGAGGAGGGTGAGGGCGGGGACGGGGCTGGGCTGGTGGGGGGAGGGAGGCGGGGCTGGGTGTGTGTCTGAGGGAGGGGGCGGGGCTGGGAGGGGCTGAAGGGGGAGTCGGGGGCGGTTCTCGCTCTCACCTGGCCGGAAGGGCTCCACCAGCACGTCCATCTGTTTGCAGAGCCTACGCATCACGACCGTCCCCGGATACCGCGTCAAGTCCAAGGCCAAGGATCGTTTCCCTCGGGTCATCCAGGTAGGGCCTTGGCTGCCCAGCCTGTCCACTCGTATCACCTGGGCCCCGAAATCGGCCAGGATCATGCCGCAGTGGGGGCCTGGGGCCAGGCCGGCCAATTCCAGCACCCGGACCCCTTGGAGAGCCATCGATGACCTCCCGAGGAGCGAGAATGCCTCCTGCGGGGAAGGGCAGCGGCTAAATGACCCGAGGGCCTCTTTGGATGTGGTGCCAAAACTGTCCTCTCAGTACGCCTGTGCGGAGTGAGGGACGCGCCTGCGCAGTGGGGAAAGTGAAGCCCACTGCCCTTACTCGCGACAAGCGAGGTACAACGAGGAACAGACGAGTATAAGTACTACCTAACCCCGCCCCTCCGCCCTCCTTTCTCCTCCCCTCCCCCTTCCTCCTCCCCGCCCTCTTCCTCCTCCCCCGCCCTCTTCCTCCTCCCTTGCCCTCTTCCTCCCCCCTTGCCCTCTTCCTCCCCCTCTCTTCCATGTGTTCTGGACGACTCCCTAAAACTAAAAGTTGTTGAGGAGCTGTTCATCTGCATCGCTAGAGGAAATTCTTCTCTAGATACCCATGAAATCGCGTCCTGCGCACGTGCGTTGTTGTCCTCAACCACAGTCATTTTTATGTACCCTAAGGTTTGCGAAGGTCTCATTCAGCCCTGTGAGGGAAGTGCTTTTCTAGTCTCGTACAGATGAGACACTGAGGCTGAGGGAGATGGACTGAATTGCTCCAGGTCACACAGGTCCGAAGCAAGATTCCAACTCAAGTCTTCCCAATGCCAAGTCTAGGACACAGCCTAGAAGATCAATGATTTTATCCATGTTCTCGTGCCACTCATGCAGTTACAACCCAGTCACAAAACCCCAACATGAGTTTGTGAGTCACAGAATTTAAAACCTAAAAGTCCTTAGTCTCATTACCCTTAGCACAATCACGTAACAGGCCAACGCCTCTGGAGTGCACATCAGATTGGCATGATAAATCAGAGTTGGACAGAGTTGGAAATGTGTGAGTAGGAATGGACCGGTAAGTACCTCTTAGAGGTCTAGGGCTAGAAGGGTCCTCAGAGGCTATATATCTCATTTCAGGGATAAGGGAGGTTGTGTGACTTGCTTGAGGTCACAAAGGTAGGAAAGCATCAGAGGAAAGTTGGACCCAGGGTCTTTTGACTTCATAGTTAGTGCAAGTTTTCTTGTACTATGCTATCTCTTCTTCTGTTGCCATAGATAAATAAATAAGCTGAATGTGTACTTGCCAAGCATACTGCAGCAAATACCAAATTATTTGGTAGTTCGCACAAGAGAGAATTTAGGGAAGTTGAAGAAAATTTCAAAATATCTACTCTGATCCATTCCCCAAATCTCATGTTTTCCCAAGGTAGAGATGAAACCCCATATCACTCTAACAGTCATAATTGTTCTTTGTGAATGAAGGCAGAAGACTTATGGTGGAAGGTTGGAAGCGTGTATGTACTGGAGCTAGCTCATACCTACCATATTTTTAACTTTTTATTATAAGCATTTGTGCTTCAGAATTCAGCAAATGCTACAAATATGGACTACAGATTGATTTATTGTTTTGTTGATTGTCTAGATTTAGGGACATCATGGAGAAAATATTAATAATGCATATTACACTTAAAAGTATGTCATAGTTATATATCAATTTTTTTCAGAAACTTAGTTGTTAAACATTTTTCAGCATGTTACTAGGTGGAAAGGACCATAGGGGTCATCTAGTCCAAGCTAGATGTTTTTATATGTTGTTTTATATTTTTATATGTTATATGCATTTCATATAGAGATCATTTCATATGTTGGAAACTGAGGCTTAGAGGGATTAAATTATTTACTTAAGGTCACACCTTAAATGTTGCTTATACTAAGAACAGGGATGTGGACCCAGCTACCCTCTTCTCATATGAAGAACCATTGACTTTCCCAAGTTTTCTTCTAGATTGGTTTGTGAAATCCTATGGAATGAGAGCAAAGGACAGTATAATAACCCAGCTCTCATATATGAGGGCATAGGTACAGAGGTGTTAAATATTTGATCAGGAAGAAAAAAACAGATTCTTTCTAGTCCAAACACAGTTAAGGAAACTCTTGGTTTCTGTGTCTATCTGCCTGTCTGTGTCCCTTCCCCGCTCCTTCCCTCTCTCTCGCCTCTTTTTCCTCCTCTCCCTCCCTTGTCCACCCTGCTCCTGGCAACTTTTGCTGACTCGTTATCCATATATATCATACTCATATCCATACATACCCATACTCAAGAGACTACAAACATATTCCTTGCCTGAACTGGTAAAAACCTGTGGTCACACTTAGGTAGTGAGGAAGCTCCTTGGAGGAAGCACTATTTATATTTTTAAATGCCTACTAAATGGAACAACTCAGCCCTGAGACCTACTCACTAATTAGTGTCCTTGGTCTGAGTGTGCCATATCTTGAGAAGCTTCTTGGGCGCTGTTCATTTCACCTCCTATTCTCTCTCTGTTCTGGTCTATCTTCACAGCAATTATCCTCCTTCTTCCCCCTACCCTTTCCAGCTTCCCTTTATGTGTTGTCTCCATAATGTAAATTCTTGGAGAATAAGATTGTATTCTTCTGAGCATTATATTCTTCTTTTCGTATCTTCAGTGCTTATTATAGCACCTGGTACATAGTATATGTTTAATAAATTCTCTGTGTCTGTCTGTCTCTCCTGTCTCCTTTTCTAGATCATCCATATCATGACCCCATATTTACAGCTCATGAAACCATAAACACATACCATCTCCCTGACCTTGTCAGATTTTTCAGTCTCTAGTTTTGACCACACCTCCTCTGTTTCCCTACTTTCACCCCACTATTGAACAAAAGCTTTCTCTTCTGATGAATTCCCTTTTATCCTCCAGAAAAGCTACTTTGACTCTCCTCATTTCCTGGGCCTCAGGTCCTTTATGTGTAAAGTGGGGGGAGCTGGATCAGATGTCACCTGAGGTTCCCTGCCATTCTAAGTCTACATTCCTATGATTCTGTGATCATTGATGTGGATTTTTCCCCCACCAGTGCATGCAAACGATAGATGATAATTACCTCATCTATACCATACATATTGGGAAGAAATTATGCAAGTAAATGAGAGTTCAGCAAAGTAGTAGCTGTTTAACTGTAGGGACAAATACCTAGGTTTTTCGCATTCTTCCTTAAAACTTTGCTTAATCAAAAATGGTCAAGAGGATTATTAAACAGCTAAAACTCTGCTTTTTCTTTTATCCCATGAATCATACTGAGCAATGCATTCCTTTTGAAAAAAAAATCACTTTATATCTTTGTCATTGCAACACTAATTTCTGAATGTATACCTTTCCCTTCTATCCAGAGTCCTCCCTTGTAACAAAATTTGAAGAGAATAAAAGCATTTCATGTGAAACCAAAATATCCATGGTCTGTGGCAATGTATGCAGCGTTCCATACCCATATCCTCCTGCCTGTGCGAAGGGCCTGAGTCTGCCCTCCCCCATTTCACATTTAAGGAAACAGAGATCCAGAGATATTAAGTGCCTTGTTAAAGGTCACTCAAGTATTATCAGAGGAGGGATTTGAGCTCAGGTCCTATGACTCCAGATCCAGAACTCTTTCCACTAAACCATAGTAGAGAGGACTTAATTCATCTTAGGCACCCTAGGGATCTTCGAATCAACACTTTCATCTCAATGAAGTTATCGAGGCTTATTGAGGCTACGTGATTTGTCCAAAGTCACACAGCTGGTTATTGGCAGAGTGGAAACACTTGCAGTTGACATAATTCATAAGATTAGAAGGTACCTTTAAAGGCCAGTTAGCCCAGCTCCCTCATTTTATGAAAGTGGGAATAAAGGCCTGAAAAGTTGGAGTGGTTTGCTCAAGGTCATGCAGATAGTAAGTAACAAAGGTGGGATATGAACCAGGGGCCTCAGACTCCTAATCTACTTCCCTTTCTGTTAGACCATAATGCATCTTGTATCATTTCAACTCAACCAGTACTCCACAACTAACATTGTGCTAACGCTGTGCTAGAATGCTCTGGGATGCAGGAGTTTAATACAAGATACTGCCCTTCACCAAAGAAATTTACATTGTGGTTGTAAGATGAGACACTTACATGAAATGGTTAAATAATATCAGCTGTGGGTATATGTTAAATCCAGAAATGAGTGATACAGATAGTCAAATGTAATCCTACCTATGCAAAGAATTGGAAAGGATGCCCATTAATTGAGGGATGGCTGAACAAGGTGTGGTATACGATGGAATACTACTGTGCTCTAAGAAGTGAAGAGGATGGTTTCAGGAAAACCTGGGAAATTTTATTTTAACTGATACAAAGTAAAATTAACAGAATGAAAAGAACATTGTACACAATAACTACAAGAATGTAATGATCAACTGTGCAAGATTTAGCTAGTCTAATCAGTAAATGATACACAAGACAATTCTAAAGTATCCATGATGAAAAAATACTTATCTACCTTCAGAGAGAGAACTGATGAACTCTGAGTGAAAATTAAAACACAGGGGCATACCTCATTTTATTGCACATCACCTTATAGATACTGTGTTTTTTTTACAAATTGAAGGTTTGTGGCAATCCTGTATCAAGCAAGTCTATTGGCATCATTTTTCCAACAGCATGTGCTCACTTTGTATTTCTGTAATTCTTGCAACATTTCAAACTCTTTCATCATTATTATATTTGTTAAGGTGACCTGGGATTACTGATCTTGAATGTTAACTCATTGTAATTGCTGTAGGGTATCACAAGCTGTGCTCATATAAGATGGTGTTACAACTGCTCCACTGTAGGGGGAATGGGAACCTGCTGTTCCCTATCTCTCTCCCTCTTCTCTGTCTTCTCTGTGATGCAACAATATTGAAATTAGACCAATTGATACCCTACAGTTGCCTCTAAACGTTCAAGTGAAAGGAAGAGCCAAGCAATGCAGCAAACTTCGTTGTTGTTTTATTTTAAGAAATTGCCAAAGCCAACACAACCTTCTGCACCCATCACCCCACTCATCAACAGTCATTAACATCAACCCCTATCCCAGAAAAAAATTGTGACTCACTGAAGGATTAGATGATGATTAAAATTTTTAGCAATAAAATATTTTAAATTAAAGTATGTATGTACATTTGTTTAGACATAAAGCTAATGGTCACTTTAATAGATTACAATTTAGTGTAAATAAAACTTTTATATGTACTGGAAAACCCCAAAATTTGTGCAACTCATTTTACTGTGGTGTTCTGGAACCAAACCTGCAGTATTGCTGAGGTGTGCCTATACTTTTTTTCATTTTCTTTGTTTTCTATAGGGTTTGGGTTTTTTGCAACATGGTTAATATGGAAATATGTCTTGCATGACCTCACATATATGATAATCACATTGCTTGCCTTCTCAAGGGGTAGAGAAAGGCTGGAGAGAGAAAATTTGTAGCTCAAAATTTAAGAAAATGAATGTTATAAATAAATAAATGAATAAACAAAGAAATAACCCTACCTTTGACACTGCCTGTGTGATCTTGGGCAAATCATTTATCCTAACTGGGTCCCATTTTTTTCATCTGTAAAATGAAAAGGGTGGACTAGGTAGCCTCTGAGGACTCTTTCAGCCCTGACTCTCTGAACCAGTTTGATTTTCTTGAGAACTTGGGACAGGTTTGTTTTTTTCTTTATGTCCCCAGCTCCTGAGATAATACCTAGTAGGCCCTTATCTGTTAAATAACCTCATCTGAGGAGACCTTTGTCCTGGCCTTAGAGGGAAACAGCATGCAGCACTTGTCCTGGAGCCAGAAAGAGCTGAGCTGAAATCCTGCTTTTATATTAACTAACTGTGACCTGAAACAAATTACTCATATCTCTGGACCTTCAGTTTCCTCACCTGCAAAATGGTGGCAGTATAGATGTTATTACACTCCATGGGATTGTTGTGAGTATCCAGATACTATAAAGTGTGTCAAGGTCTTACTCTGTAAGATAAATAGGAAGGAAGGAAATTAGCATTTATTTAGCAGCCTCTACATACCAGGCACTGTGCAGAGCACTTTATAAATATCTTATTTGAGCCTCACAACGAAGAGGCTGGTGAGACTTATCCCCATTTTATAGTTGAGGAAACTGAGGCAAACAGGATGCTAACACAGCTATTAAGTATCTGAGACTGGATTTGAACTCATCTGTCCTGACTCCAGGCCCTGCATTCCAACCACTGCACTATCTAGCTGCCTCTTAGAAGTGTAATGTCACCTGGAGTATAAAGACAAAAAAAATCAGTCATTAGAATCAAGCTTACATTACACTGGTGGCTGACACGTACATGGCTAAGTAACTATAAAGCTTATAGAAAAAAAAACCAACTTTTTTTCTTCTAGTTTTTGTTTTTTGGGGAGAGGCTAGAGAACAACTGGAAGAACCAGCAAAGACCTCTTGTAGGAATTGGCTTCTGAGCTGAATGTTGTAGGGGGCCAGGAATCACCAGAGGTGAGAAGAAAAAGCCTTCCAGGAACCCGGGAGAGCCTGTGCAGAAGTTGGAGGTGGAAAACTACACAGCAAGAGGTCAGTTGGGTACACAGAGTATGTGAGGCGGTATAATGAGGTAAAAAGAGAGATTAGAGCCAGGTTGGATAGAGCTTCAAGGACCAAACAGGAGAATCTGGATTTATAACAGTAATGACGGTGTCCACTCTGAAAACAAGTGACCAAAGAGCTCACACAGCTTATCACAACTACAGTTAACTCTAAGGAGTAAAATAAAAATGAAGAGCCAATCATGGTCTTAAGTCAAAGGCTTTCTTTATTCCCTCGGAGGAGGAAAACTGTAAACACCTACCGAGACTTCTCTAGGAGGAGACCCACTTTATTTGGAAAGGCCAAACCTTGATAGGTATAGCAGTGGCTCCATAGTGCACAGTAGCCTTGATAAGGATGGGTAATGACAACAACCCTAAGAGGTTTGATAGGTGACAGAAACATCATTCCTGCCAGTGTTTGTCTGACCTCAGGGACCACTGGAGGCTGCTGCGAAACAATTCTGGGATTCTGCTGTGGCAGAGTTCATCCAAAGGGTGAGCACAAAGGATTGTTGTTATGCCAAGCTCAAAGTACAATTTGCTTCCTTGGCTTTAGCTTTGGAAAATAAGGTATCTCCTAATAGTAAAAAGACAGAGGTGGTCTTGGCATGGGGTTTGTAACAATAGCTAGTATTTATATAGCACTTTAAGGTTTGGAAAATGCTTTTCCTGGACTAGAGGGATTTGGATACACCTCTCTCAAAAAGGGACCCTAGCTCTAGAGACCCACATGTGGAACTTGACTTTAGGCCTAGAGGAACCTGGTCTCTAATGAGAGGAGTCAGTTTCTCTCATTCTCTAACTATTTCTCCATCCTGCAGCTGGAGGGAAAATCCCATCTTAGATTTGGGTCAAGTCTAAGGACTCCCCAAAAGGGAGAACAAAGGGACTCAGTGTACAATGTTGATTATAGGACAGCTATTTATTTCCTTCACAAAAGAAATAGTAAAAACAAAAGATTTTAAAGTATACATTAATAAAGATATAAACAACACAATAATCTACAAGTCCTGTTATATAGATTGTCATACGTTTATATGTTATATGTTTACTAGCATGCTGAGACATAAAACATAGAACATTTAGTGCTCAGTAGGCGTTTTACTTTCACCTCAGTGCAGAAGAGTCTGGACAGCTTCCTCAAAGTCCATGTCTATATGTCCAGTATATATGAACAAACCAAAGAAGGGCTTAGGCTTGTCCTGTCAGCAGTTATCTTTTCCAAGCATTGTAGGAGCTTCAGATAGCACCTTCCACAGAACAGCCAGCACCCTACTGAGGGAACCTCTCAAACTCACAAGGTCATTTCCCAGTTGGAAACATTCATCTCAGAATTTCTGACCAGAGAAAGAAATAGTAGAAAAAGCAACCAGGGGTCCAATACCCAGGCTTAGGCTTACCTAGACAACATGGATTCCTTTAGCCATGTGGGAAAAGACATGATTGCTATCATTGAAAGGCTTTTATCCCTTTCATGAGAGGTCCCAGAGAGACAATTCCATCTCACATGTTCCAGAGAGAAAAAGAAAAAAATTCAAGAATGGAAACTGTCTCTTCTTTCAAATTTACTGGGTAGGTAGCTCTTCCTGGCTCAGTGACCAGTTTCCTTCTCCCCTTCTGCCATTGCAGGAGCCAAGGAATTAGGCATCATCCCAAAGCAGGGGATTGTATCACCAAGGCAATATTCATAGCACTGTTGGTAACTATGAATATATCAGTATAGTTCTCAATTGCAAAATATAACAGGCTCTCCATATAGAAGGCAGAAGAAGGCACCAGAAAGCCAAATCCCAGAATCAGAAAGCAAAACCCATCATAGGGACCAAGAAATAAATAAACATTATCACTACAGGAGGCAAGGCCATTCCCAAGCCTCCCTGCCCCCTTGCTG
The DNA here is from genome assembly GCA_023548195.1 of Bettongia penicillata ogilbyi. Taxonomy (NCBI): domain Eukaryota; kingdom Metazoa; phylum Chordata; class Mammalia; order Diprotodontia; family Potoroidae; genus Bettongia; species Bettongia penicillata. Next base: position 1,594,711 of record JAJHZJ010000640.1, read on the forward strand.
GAACCTTCCCACGAACAAAAACTCAGGAGCCTAAGTTGTGCCTGCCTGCCTGTGTCCTTCCCCAGCCCTGACTAAAGTGAGCCACTTTGTCCCAGCTCCACTCCACCCTTCCTGTTCCACTGTTTAGCAAGCTCCTCCTACCACATGACTTAGGCTTCCATGCCATCTAAGCAAGTCACCTGGGCCTATTAATGAATGGGAAAGATTTTCCCATTATATTACCATTACAGGGATGTTATCACTGAAATCCACATATGGTTTCCCAGAGGTAGCCCAAGTTCTCACAATTAAGAGGAGGGGGTATCAGTTGATTATCCTCACTAGATGATCCTAGAGACATTCAGGAGCCATCTAAGCTTCTTGATTTGGAGAATGGTATCATTAAATGTATAAAAAATATCCATTTGGTAACTGTGGAAGATGGGTCAAACATGGCAAAGACTGTAGTCAATGAATCCAGTGAGGAGGTTTTATAATAGTCCAGCAAACATTCATAAGGACCTGAACCAGAGTGGTGGCTATGTGTGCAGAGAGAGGAGGATGAATGGGAAAGGTGCTGCTCTCTGTTAGCTCTCTTTTGTTAGCTCAGATTAGTGTCAGATTTACAAATAATTGCCGCCTAGAGAGACCAGGGAACCTAGCCATGACAGTGTGAACTGTCAGAAAGAACAAGTTTTAGGGTTGAGAAACTTGCTATAGATATTTTACATGTACTTGCTTCTCCCATTAGAATATACTGTATACATAATACTGTGTGTGTGTGTGTGTGTGTGTGTGTTTAAGCTAGTTGATGCAGAGGATAGAGCCCTGGAATTGGAGTCAGGAAGACTCCTCTTCCTAAATTCCAATCTGGTCTCAGATACTTAACTGGCTGGGTGACCCTGGGCAAGTCATTTAACCCTGTTTGCCCCCATTTCCTCATCTTTAAATTGAGCTGGAGAAGGAAACAGCAAACCACCCTAGTGTCTTGGCCAAGAAAACCCCAGATTGGGTCCTGAAGAACTGGACATGACTGAGAAATAACTGAACGACAATTATTGGAAGTAGATATTATTTCATCGTTTGTACTTCTATTTCCAATGTTCAGCACATAACAGGCGCTAAATAAATACTTGTTCATTGACTGAGGAATTGATTGACAGTAACAGGCCTCAGATCGCTCTTGATTGTGCCATGTAACAGTGGGGCACCTGGATAAAGAAAGCAGATTCCATATTAGAGGATGGTATATTTAGAATTAGAAGGAATCCTAGAGGGTCATTTAATACAACCCCTTCATTTTGTACGTAATGAAACTGGGGCCCTGAGAGGTCAAGTCACTTGTATTTGTATCCCCAGCATAGAATAGGTATTTGAAATATATGCATGTTGATTGATTACCTAAGGTTGCCTTGGAAAGAGAGCTGATTTGGGATATTCACATCTACTGTTCTTTCCATTGTCCTACACTGCCTTCCTGATAATGAGTCCTGGTGGGAAGTTATCATTTATTCCATAAAATAAAGTTTCCTACTGCAAGGCACTAAAATTAGGCTCAGCCTCATATCACTTTTGCTTATTGTTCTGTGATCAGACAAGTTTTGACAAATGATGCTTCCCTCTAATTACATTTTTGTCAGTTGCTGAAAAGATCACATCCCCTATTCTTTTATTCTTTCAGAGCTGAGTGCCCAGAAAGCTGCTTTCTGACTCAAGGTAGTTTTCACCTGGAAAACAAATACTTTTATATTATTAGCCATTGAAAAGACTGCTGTTATCACAAGTTCAAGGTTGTTGCCTTTATTAGATAGAAACAAAACAATCTAAAATGTGATACAGAAAAGGGACAGAATTATTTTTAAAAATTTCAATTCTAATGGTAAAGGACACCTGTAATCACAGAAACAGAAAGGGCACCATCTGTGGTGGGGAGATAAGAGTCCACTAGGATCCCTGGTCCCTGACCTATGCCCACACTCCACCACTCATTGCTTCATGCAGTTTATGTTCCAACTCACACTTTCATTTGCATCCTATCTTGTGTTCACCACTATATCTACATAAAAGAAAACGGAAACAAATGAGAGCTCAGGCTGTAGCAACTTCAAGGGAAAGGACTAAAAGGAACAAGATATAGGGCAATGCTTTGAAGAAAACTAACCTGAAATAGTAATGCTTATAATAAGTATTTAATAAATATAATAAGTTTTGAAAAAACTGTTCAGACTGCTGCACTGAGGTGAAAGGGAAATGGTTTTTCCAAACCTACCACCTCTACTCCAATTGCCCAATGCTCTCCTGCCACCTGACTGCCTCTTTGGGTCTATCACTAGTCTTTCTCATTCATTACCTCATGTTGTACATTTTGTCCCATACTTTTCCCTCTTTCAAAACTTACATTCTTACAATAATATATAATAAATGTAATAATAGATAGCCAGCATTTACATAGTGCTATGTGTCGGATGATCTAAGTCCTTTACAGTTACCTCATTTATCCTCATAACAACCCTGGGAGGTAGGTGCTATTATTATTTCCATTTAACATGAAATTGAGGCAAACAGAAAGTAAGTGACTTGCCCAGCACCACATAGCTGATAAGCATCTGGGGCTAGATTTGAACTTAGGTTTTCCTGACTCCAGGCACAGCATCCTATGCACTGTACTAGCATGCATACATACATAGATATATACATACAAATACATGTGTGTGTGTGTGTGTAGCATATGCTACTATATAGTTTCCTCATCTGTAACATGAGCAGGAGAAAGAAATGGCAAACCACCCCAGTATTTTTGTCAAGAAAAATTCAGATGGGGTCCTGAAGAATCCGACTGAAATGATGGTACAACAAAAAACATTTGGGTAATTGAGATTTGGCCACTTAGACTTTGCTTGTCAAATGAATCAGCATTTTTTTCAGATCTATGATTTTGATCACTGCAGAGATTTTCTGATGGTGTTCCATACAAATAAGAGATGGTCACAAAACTGTCTGTCAGAAACCAGGCTTGAAGGTAGGTCTTCTTGACTCCTGTGTCTATTATACTGCTCTAAAACTCCTTCAGTTTTGAAATATTTCCCAGGAAAAGGAAGATTTTAAATAAATATACACACACATACATATACACACATATATACGTATACATATGTACATATAAATATGAAATAAGGAAATGCAAGTATAATATAAGTAAAATCATCATAAATTTTATTGAGGGTAGACATTTAGAAAAATGGTGTTGTGGTAATGACTTTAAAGTCCCCCTTCCCCATTTGTCTTACCTCTCCTATTTTTGCCTTACGCTCGTACTTTGATAAAGTCCAAGCACTGCCCAGGTCAGTCTGGACAGTTAGCAACCCCTATGAACCACATTTGAAATCCAGCAGAAAGTTTGCTCAAAGATTGCTCTGGCTCCTTTCTCTCCTTTTTAATGAACTTTGCACTAGATGGCAGTATGGTAGTACATGTTAATCTTTAAACCTTGCTCTCTGATTGGTTGGTTTGGGAGGTGGAGAGAATTCTCTTACTATCTTGTAAAAAACCAAAACAGAACAAAACGATCTTCCCTTCTGCATAGTTCATTCCTGGTAGAAGGTTTAATGCTATTGCAAAAGCTGAATGTCTATGCTGTTGCATCAGGAGAAAATACATTGAAGCAGAAACATGGACAGTTACTGTACAACTAATGACTATTCTCTTTTTCAAATCCAGGATTTTTAAACTTTGTCATGTAAACTTCATTAAGATATGTGTGCTTATCCTTCGTTGCCGAAGAAAACCATGCCATCAGAGAAATGATGACATGACTTGCACTTGACTTTGTTTTGAGTAAGGGAGGGCTGTGCAGGTCACCAGCCTCACTTCTCCTCCAGAGCCATCTGAATCCGGTGACCAGATATTCATCAGGATGACTGGAGATGACTCAGGATGAGGCAACTGGTATTAAGTGACTTGCCCAAAGTCACACAACTAGTGAGTGTCAAGTGTCTGAGGTGAGATTTGAACTCAGGTCCTCCTGGACCCTGCACTGGTGCTCTATCCACTGTACCACCTAGCTGCCCTTTCATTAAGGTAGGTCTACTTAGTATCTCTAGCACCTTAACTCAGTGCTTGGCACATAGTAGGTGCTTTAAAATTGCTTGCTGACTGAACAGGGCTGACCCCATAAAAAATTATTAAATATACAAAACCAAGCCTCCAGTCACTGACCTTTCTTCTCCTTTTCAATCTGCCTCCCCCTCACACACGCACTCTGGAAAGTGTGGAAAGGTAGGAAAACCTCCCACCTCCAGCCCAGTCCCCAGATGTCCTCTTACCACACAATCTCTTACCTGACTGCCCTCCTTGGTCTGTTGCCAGTCCTTTCCACTCAATACCTCATGCTGTGCATTTTATCTGACTCTCCTTTCAAAAGTTAGCAGTCTCATATCCTGTCCCCATTCCAATCCTCTCTCGATGTGATAATAAAACAATCTTAAGATTATAAAACAATCTTATTAATAATGACTGATTGAATTTTTCTATTGATTTCAGTGTTTCAAAATGTCTTCTTACCCATTTTCTCATTTTATCTTCACATCAGGTCTATAAGGCAGGTCAGTGCTTTTGCAATGAAGGCATTTTGCTCTTTAGGTCATATTGCCACATAGTCAATATTAGTTCTATGATAGATAACTTGTTTGAATAATTTGATGGATCTGTATTGGACATGATGGATCACATCCACTGATGTAAGCTGCGACCTAATCATGCCTTTTTATTCTGTGTGATTCTTATCCATGTCTTTCCATAAATCTTCCATATAGAGTGTCTACCCTAGAGGACTTTATATATATATTTCAAAGATACCTCCCCCGTCCCTTCTCTGTCTTTCTCTCCCCCCAAAGGGATTGGTAGCCATGGGAGCAATGTCCTAATATCGGCCCCTCATGTAAGCGAGGCTAGTCTTCAAGATTTGATTGGCCCAGAAGACTAAAGGCTTGGGCAATATTAACATGGCTTCACAGCTGCCTAAATACAAACTGACAAGAGTAGCCCCAGGTGCTCTCTGATGCTCAACTAAATCAACTCAGGGTTTTCTTAGTGTAGTTTCTTGTAGAATATCCCTCTCTTGCTATGGTCTAGTAAATCTCCTTGTGTTAACAGTTAAATGACCTGTGAGTGTCTCATTTGATTCCAGTATCAAACCTAAACTACTAGGGAACTCTCCTGAGACAGACCTAGCATATGTCATTAGTAATATTCTATAGCCTACTTATATATAACATCATGTATATTTCCATTGGCCTTATGTTTATATGCAATTGTGATTTTTTTTAAAAAATGATCTTCCTGCATTTACAGTCATTTTTACATACAAAAATCACTCAATTTTAATTCCTTAAGAATAGTTTATGTAATCTGTCCTTTCCCAGATGTTTGTATTTTAGTATCATACTTCAAAGCCAGAGAAAATGTCTTTGACTGAGAAATTAAGAGAGGAGAAAGACTGTATATAAACTGTTAGTCTGAAGCACACTACTATTAAGTAAAGATTGTCTATCAATCCTTTCCTCTCTCCTAGCAGGGGGTTCACTCTTCTCTCTAGTGTCTCTCATTTCCCCATATTCCGTATTGATACAAGTGCTATCTCCAACATTCGCATATTTAACTTTCTCAGCTTCAACCATTTGTGTGATTGTATTAGTAACCTCATTTCACTTTTGCAGTGACAACTACACACATTCATGGCTATGCACAGTAGAGGAAAAAAAATGAAAGGCATGATCCACCCAAGTTTGGGGAGCAGCTTGTATGCTACTAGGGGCTGCACTATTCTTGTTTACCCTACTCTTGTAAAATAAAGAGCTCCCCGTGCATTCATTACATATTTTCATTGTTTTCCTTTAAAACTCAAGTTTTGTGTTGCAGTTATGCCCCTGCTGATCTGATCAAGCTGGATGCATCCTTCGAGAGCTCCAAGGCCATGAAGGACCCAGCATCAGAGGTAACGTTAAGACCTCACCAGTCTCAGTGTCTTCCAACAGCGGCAACTAAAGAACCAGAAACCTTTCAAAGGTTTTCAAAGGACCTTTACAGCAGTGTAACATACAGCCTTCATACTGACATGGTGGAAGGTAAGATGCAGATTAAAATCGTCTTAGTTTTAAAATTTGTATTTGCTATACAGTATTTGTGGTACTTTTGATTCCATGTGTTATGGAAAGTGAATATTCTCTGAAATCAATGGCTTTTTTAGTGAGATGTTAGCACAATGTCACAAAATTCTAGGGAATTACTAGTGAGAAAAAATGTTTTGCATGGTAACAATTTTATTTTTATGTGCTATATTTAATGGGTTATTTCATAGTTACTGTGTTGGGAAAAGTGTATGTTACAAAAATTAATGTTTTATTATGAAGAATTATATGCAGAAAGGTACATTTTTGAAAATCTTTAGTGAAAGATTAGTTTTTGGTGGAAGCCGTTCCCCATAGCTTCAATGGATCGAATCTGCATTTTTCACTTTTGTACAGTTTTCTAGGAACATGATCCCCTCAAAAGTTGAGGACAGTTGAGGACTGTATTAACTAGCCCTTTCTTAAAAGCCAACAAACTTATAAATATAATGAATTGTTATAATTTTTAAAAATCAACATTTATTAGGTTTCAACTATGTGATAAAATAGCTTAGGGGTCTCTTGTTATTTTGCATTAGAAACTTCACTATGAAGACCTGTCTGTACACCTACATAGATGCAGCTATGGTACCTGGTTATATCCTGTGCTTGGGTTATTTTAATGTAAACAGTGCTATAGTTACCAGGTTTTATAACTGAGTGTTTATTTAGAATATCAGGAAATAATACATTTAACAAAGATGAAACACAGTGTGTGTGTTGATATGTATTTACTTGACATGCATTGCTATACATTATTGGCTCATAACATTTGTAGCCCAAGTTTATCATGAATTTGTTTCAGGGGTTTTTTGGGAAGCAGCCTGAAATGTCAGTAAAGTGTTTTATTCATAATGCAGTGTACTTTGTGGTTGTGAAATCTCCTTGGAGCTCTGGGGACCTTCTTACTACACTTGTTGACAATAAATTCATAAGAAATTTTCCTATAGCATTGGTATGGAAAAATTCACAAAAATATTATGTCAAGTATATTATGGCTAGCATGCCTTCACTTTTAAAATCATCATATAATAGATGAAGAAAGAACATGCACATTATTATGGGTCAAAGGAAAGATTTTAAAAGTATTTAGTGAGTCTATCTGGAAACTCAAAGGGCATAACATAGAAAAGGACATTAGGGAGGTTATTAGGATAGCCCTGACATGGTCCACTGCTCTTTGACAGCAGGTCCATGAAGGTGTTACTGGTTTTAAGGCCACAACTTGGGAAAGCCAGTTTTGATTCCCCTAGTAGGAAATAAAAGCACATCCTGATTTTAAAAAATAAAATCCACATGTATTCAAAAACAAATTAATGCCTAGTTTGTTTTGTTTTGTTTTACTTTAAAAAGGGCTTTATTCAAGGACTCCTAAAAATTCTCAAAAAAAAATTTACATTTCTGTTCCATTTGACAACTGATTTATGTGGAGGTTTTCAGGAATATTTGTATCAAGTGAGGTGAGGAACAAGAGAATTGCTTTTACTTTCTTGTCACAATTCCTAGGATGAGTCCACTGAGGCTATATTTAATGGCAATTGTGTACTGGGGTCAAACCCAAAGAATAGTTATGGGGTAATTCAAATACATGTATGTACTGGCTAGAGAACAGTTTTCAAACCATCCTCCTAGGTTTTATCTGAGATACCAGTCGGAGGATTCCTTTCTGGTTATAGATTGGACTAGGTGGCTTCTAAGGCCCCTTCTAACTCAAATTCTGTGATCTGTATTTCTGTAGCATTCAATTCCAAAAAAAAAAAAATTCCTTTGGAAGGATGCCAAACAAGAGTCAAACATCAGACATATTACATGATGGGCCTAGGTCTGAATCATGTAAAGATCCTTTTTCAAAACCTGGAGCCCAATAGAAAAGCAGAATTTTGGAACTAGAAATGTTCTCTTTTCTTTTTTAGTTTTTAAAAGAGAGATTAAGTTAGTTTTGATCGACTTTCTCCTTTTTTTTGCTATAAACTTTGGCTCAGTGGATGGGAGAAGAGGGAGGGATCTAGTTAGAAGTAAAGGTCATATTAAAAACAAAAGATATCAATAAAAATTAAAAAAAACATTTAAAGAAAAAAACAGAAATTGAATGATTATGAGGCCTTGAGAATATTTTAGAATATATTGCTACATTAAGAATCCTAGTAAAAGCTACCTTGAATTATCCTCATAGTATTGTAAACATAGGCTAGAAGGGATCTTAGATGCTATCCAATCTAATCCCCTTGTCTTCCAAATGAACGTAAGATTAAAAAAAGGTTAAGACTCTTAAACTACTATGCTGTATTCATTGATAAGCAGTCCACAAGATAAAAAAGTCACCTCCTGATGGACCTTCCCTGAATCTGCCAAAATGCCTGGCATGTAGATCCTGAGAGTCTTGGGGCTTCCTACAGCTTCAGCCCCCATCAATACCAAAGCCCCTGCTCTTTCTCCTACAGTTTAGTCTTTTGGTCTCACACGGTTCCATCTCAATTGTCGCCATCTTCTTCTCTCTTTCTCACCTTAGACCTTCAAAAGTCAAGGGATGATGTGGAATCTAGACATTCAGTTACTCAAAACACTTCCTAGACTCAGTTTTTAGGAAAGTCATTGAAATGCAACACATGCCTTCCCCAATCCCTGTACCTCCAACTCTTGTATAAAAGCTACATCATCAAGATTTCTCTCTTCAGTGTTAGACTAAGCTACTGTTTCATGAAAATGGAAGGTCTAGCTTCCATGTGCCAGAAGAACTTGGAAGAGTTATGCTAATCAATACTCTCTCCACCCCCAACAGAATTCTATTAGATACTAGCAGATTTTCATTGGTAAAGCTCTTGTCATTTCTTCCTTCATTTACCTTTAAATTTCATTTTTCCACAATTGCTTCATTTTTTTCTTTGTATTTCCAGCACTGAGCACAGTGCCTAGTACATAGTAGGTCCTTAATAAATGCTCACTGATCGATTGGTCCTTAAAAGAAACCTAATCTAGCAGGGTAGATGAGCACCGACTTCACTTCTGCTTTGCTCTGAAATGTTTGCGCTAAATTCGTAGGAAGTATGGGATCTCATAGAAGCAACTTATAGCTTGACATGGAATCTTCAAAGGAGTTAATCCTTAAGGACTTCAAGGATTAAGGGACTGTTTTCCTTGTCCTTTCACTAGGAGCTTACTTAGGACCATTTTGTCTAGGCAAGTATCTGTACATGGCTTTGACAAGCATTGGCTTATATTGAAATGATCCGTGTGAAGGCCTCAGATGAGATAGATTGACCCTTAAAGCTCTTGCCAGATAACTTTTAAACAGTCCTCTCTGTCCCCTACCTCCTGGCAAAAAGCAATTATCTTTCAGGTGTTTGGTGGAATATGATTCAGATGCTGAGCATCTTAGCACAGACTGTGTTTAGTGTTATTTTCATGGGTTGGTTGTATCATTCTGAGTCCCTAAATCTATTTTGGTCCCCAAAGTGTTGGCTGCCTATGATGATGTTTGTCTGTGTAAAGCATCACAACTAGTTCTCTTGATCCTGACATGTTATTCCACAACTCACAAATTTTCCTCAGACCATAAGAAATATAAGAATTATGACCCCTGGACAACAAAGCTTCCCTGCCCCCCTTTCAGATTTTTTTTCTTTTCTTCTTCTTTTTTTACTTAGTTTCAAAGAGCAGGAAGCCTGCAAATGTGGAGAAGCGTTGGTGATCTCCATGCAGAGCCCCATTCCCCATCCGCAGCCAAACCTCATCCCCCTTGGCCAGTTTCAGCACCGCGGTATTGCTTGATGTATCCGATTTTCCTTTTGATTCATAGCTACAGGGGAAAAAGTAAGATTTTACTGTCATTTGACATTTCGAAAACCAATCCTCCCATGCAGACCCACTCACAAGAAAAACTTGGTAATTTTCTCAAGGCAATAATTGAAGTGAAAAAAAAAAAGGTCAAGAAATTGTCCCATGCTGTAACTTTCCAGTCCTTTGATTTATGGGAAAAAATTTTGGCTTCTGAGTCATAGCACAGTTATTTCAATTTTATATTAGAAATAATTTCATTGTTTCTTTATAGGAGAAAGTATAAGTGTGTATTAACTTGTGATGTTATTCTTTGGCACAGATAAGAGTGAATAATATTAGGTACTTGCTTTTTAAAGACACGTTTCTTGGAAAGCTTTCATAGAAACACCAAAATCTGAGTGTTCCCTCTCGGAAGTACACCCCAGCCTAATACAGTAGTACAAAGCTGCTAATGAGGGAATAGGCTTAGTATCTAAAGATGTGCCAGGTGGCTCAGAGTAGGTGTCCCACACCAACATAGTAAAAAAAAAATCAAGACAACAGCCAGTATTAATAATAAGTATGTAATATGAGCCTGGCACTGTGTTAGGAAGGTGTGATACAATGACATAATAAAAAACCCCTACCTGCAATTCACTTACAATCTATAGAGGGAGGGAGCATGTGCACATAATATTTAAAAATAATTTTATGCAAAATACGTGTGAAATAAACACAATATAATATTGAGGGGTCTTTTGCAAGGGAGAGATTGGCAAATAAGTAACAGAAAGAATCTGAGCTGAACTCTTGAAGAAACTTAGAATTCTAAGAGCTGGAGATAAGAAGAAAGGGCATTCTAGGTCTGGGGGACAACCTGTGCAAAAATGACAGACAAACAGCAAGAAGGCTAAAGAGAATGTCCCAAAGGGTGTGGTTAAGTCTACAAGGGTAATTTGAAGCCGGGTTGTAAAGAGTTTTAAATATCAGAGGAGTTTGTATTTGATACTGGAGGTAATAGCAAGCCACCAGAATCTACTGAACATTAAGTGGCATGGAAAGATCTGCACTTTAGGAAAATGAATCTGACAGCTAGATAGAGAAAAGATTAGAGATGGAAGAGATTTGAAATAGGAAATGCAGTTGGAGGCCATTAAACAACCATTTTGGGAGGCGATTGAGTTCTTAACTGGGGTAAACAATATGTGAGGGGAAGTAGGGAATGAATGCCAGAGATGCTGTGGAGATAAAATTGACAAAATTTAGCAATTAAATAAAGGAAGACTCAGAAGCAGATTTTCTTATAATCCAGCCCCCAAACAGTCTGGGCCATTTCAAAGAGGAAGGAAACAAGCACTTCTTAAGCACTTCGCAAAAACTACCTCCTTTGATCCTAACAATGGCCCTGAAAGGTGGGCGCTATTATTTTACAGTTGAAGAAATCGAGGCAGACAGAAGTTGAGTTTCCCAGAGTCACAGAGCTAGTGTCTGAAGTCAAATTTGAACTCAGGCCTTCCTGACTCCAGGACTCATGCTGTGTTCCCTGTGTACCACCTAGATGCCTCAAGAGAGCCCATGCCTACCCAGAGACTGAAGCAACCAGGTGCCTGTCTAAGGATCTTGGTCCACTCTTAAGCGGTATGAAGAATGCCCTCCATGAATTAAACATTGCATCTCCTCCTTATCCCTACCTTTCAGAGTCTTTCTCCTCCTGCTAGGCTTTGCTTAGGTGCTACAGCATTCCTAAAGCCTTTCCCCATCCATCTCCCCTCCCCCTCCTTCCCTCCTCAAATGATATTGAATTATGCTTGGCTGCGTAAGTTCCCCTAGTTGAATGGAAATTCCATCAAGGTAAAGGACTGTTGGTGAATTTTGTTTCTGGCATTTGTACCCCAACTGCTAAATTTCGTGCCTGGCACTTAGTAGACTTTAATAAAAATTTCCTGGATTAAACCGTTGAATCAAGTTCCCTCTAAAATGTAAGCAAAACACTATATCGTCCTTCTTGGAAGCCTGGCGTTTCCCTGGAGCCAGGTTGGGAGTTCAAGGCAATTATCCTGGACCAAGTCCTTGGGCTTTGCCCCAGGGCACTCACTTTACTCTGGGACTTGCAGGTGCCTCTGAGGGCTAAAATGGGGGACACCTAACTTTGAAACCCACCCTCTTCCAATTCTGGCCCCAGCGCCCACTTTAGCCCGGGGGCGGGGCGCAGGAGGGGACAGACCAGAAGCCCTATGACTTGGTCAAGGGAGAAAGAAAAGAAATAGAGGAAGGAAAATGAATAAATGTTTTCTGACAGGGAAAGGGAGCAGGAAAGTGAAGAAAGAAGAAATGAAGACAGAGAAAGATACATAAAATGAGAAATTGTAATAACTACCTTATCTAGCATTTCTGCTAGTCTCTTTCTTTATAAGCAGTATTATCCATAAATAATTTTTAAGTGGTATTATCCCTATTTAATAGAGAGGAAAACAGAGGCAGACACAGATGAAATGATTTGCCCGCAGTCACAGTACTTACCTGTAGCAGGGCTGGGACTTGTATCCAGTTTTCCCACATCCCTGTCTAAGTTGAATACTTTTTGTGACAAACTGTGTCAACATTAACTATTAAATCTCCATCTGCCACTTAGTCATGGGACCATTGGTAGTGGTTGCCAAACTCTGCTTAAGTGCAATGGGTTCTTTACCTCAGAGGCAGAAGTGTGCTGGCAACACTTAACCATCAGTTGCGGGGAGGTGGGGGAATGTCTAGTGACCGTACTTTTAAGTTTAATTTGCACTGTTTACACTTTTTCCCAGGTTTGTTTTTTAAAGTCTGGACAATCAACAAAACAATACACCAGTCCCTGATTTGTGACATCTGCAGATTTCCAAGGAATTTATGCTCATGTTAAAATGTAACTGACACTTGGGAGCAGTCTGAGCTGGTTCCAGTACATCCCTGCTTACAACTTTAAAATGGGGCCATTCTCAAAAGGTTTAAGTTCCCATAAATAGAGACATGCCTATATAAATTTAAGAAGGAGAATCTCTGGGAAAAGAGGAGCCATGTCTTGACAAGACAAACTCTCTCTAAGCCACCCAGGATCTAGCCCTTTATATCAAACAGGGATATGTTTGAGCCCCTGGATAAGAAAAGTCAGGTACCTGTACATGCTGAAGACCGTGTTGCCATTGTGCATCAGGTACACATACACTTCTTCCACATCTTCATGCTTCATCATGCTGAAGGTAAAGAAATAGACCCCTGGAGAAGATGTCGCAGGAAGTGAGATGGTGAAAAAAAGAAAAAAAAACATCACGGAGTTTTTTAATTACACAGAAGAAAACAAAAAATTCAGAAGGGGACGCAAACAGGACAATTTTATTATCTTGTTAAATTTGATATTGTGTTATTTTTATGTTTGACTTTTCATGATCTGGTGGGTCATATTGTCTACAGGGTTTTCTTGGCTGATACTGGAGTGGTTCGTCATTTCCTTCTCCAGTGGATTAAGGCAAACAGAGGTTAAGTGGCTTGTTCAGGTTCACACAACTAGCGACTGTCTGAGGCTGGATTTGAATTCAGGTCCCCCTGACTTCAGGGTTAGCATTCTATCCCCTGAGCCACCTAACTGTGTCATGTAGTAGACATTTATGGTTTCAACAATCCTTTCTTTCCTTTATGTATGGAAGTCTTTGTGTTTATTGATCGTTTTTAAGTTTGTCAAGACCCCCACTCCAAGACCACTTCTCTCATTTCATTCCTCTCTTTTCTCACTATTAGGAGACATCTTGTTTTCTAGAGCTAAGGCCAGCGAGCAAGCTGTGCCCTGAGCTTGGCATGACAACAGTCCTTCTTGATCACCCTCTGGATGAACTCTACTGCAGCTAAATCAAAGAACTGGCTCAGACCAGCCCCAGGTGGTCCGTGAGTTTGGACAAGCACCTACCGAAACCACATTCCAGGCGTGAAGCTCTGCTATGAGTAGACTTTTTGTCACTAGGAAAATTTGTCTCATTGTTGCTATACCTCACTGCTTGGTTTTGTCTGGCCACAACTGTACATATCAAGGCTTAGTCTCCTTGCCTTGGGAGTCTCCTTGGTCCTGGCTACACATGTCTAGTTTGCCCTCCTCCAATGAAGTAAGGAATGTTTTTAGTCTCACCTTTGTGAGCTCTTTGGCATTTTTTTTTCAGAGTTACAACCTCTGTGGCTCTTTGGTCATTTATTTTCAGGGTTTGACAAGTTTATGATAAGAAAAGGAAAATAAAAATCACACATGTAATATACTTGAATCAGGCATGAATTAGAAACATGCTTACAGTCCCCTAGTGGTCTCATTGGATTTCCATGGCAGACCTAGGTAGAGAGAACCAGTTTCTAGCAGATCCCTTTTTGAAGACCTGCCGTCATCATTAGATGGCCTGATGAATGTCCTTAAGTCATTTTTTCATGTGTGTGCTTGTGGACTCCCTGTTCAGTTATAAGATCCATAAAGAAAAGGAATGTGCTTGATATCTGTTTATTTATGTTTCTGCCTTCCTCTCCAAAGTGTCTGGTTTTAGTGAGGCCAGTGAAACCTTGACCATTGCAATACCTTCATAAGTTAGGACATTTTGTAACTGCCAAGTGCCATTGTTATTGCATACTAGAAAAATACCAAGGAAAAGTTGGAAGATCTTTTGAGCAAAGACTCCACTGCCATCTTCCACCTTCCTCAATCCTCTTACTTTTAGTGCTTTCCCTGCGTGATTATTTCCAATTTATCTTGTCTGTAGCTTGTGTATACACAATCATTTGCATATTGTCTCCCACATTGATCTGTGAGCTCCTTTAGAACATGGACTATCTTTTACCTGTTTGTACCCACAGAGCTTAGCACAGTGGTGCCTGGGGCAGTACATAGTGGACACTTAATAAATGTTGACCATTCTTCTCCTAAGAACATATCTCAAGATTTTTCTCCTTCGGAATAGAAAAAGTTAGATGTTAGAGGGTGAAAAGTCCTCCTTAAGGCAGTTTTGTTTTCTGCTTAACTAATAATCAGTTCCTCTCTTTTGATAATTTTCTGTAGACCCTCACTCATTTGGGGAAAAAAAGAGTAGAATTCTATTTTATGATGTGGTGCTCATTACAAGGTAAATGATAACATTTGCAGACAAACTCCTGCCCAGCATCTTTTGCAGAATTGATGCTTCTGATCAACTGAATATTTCTCAGAGGGAGCAAAGTGAACTGTCTTGAGCCTGGCAATAGAGATCTCATGGCCTGACAAGTACCCAGAAATTGCTTGATAATAGGTACTGGATGACTTAAGGCTCTGTAGGTCTTGGACTAGAATATGGAGCCCTAGAAGAGTAGATTGTGCAGGGTTTAGGATCCTAAGCCTTGTATAACTCCAGGCAAATCATCCTAGACATCAGGGTCTTCATCTGGAAAATGAGGAGGTTGTGTGAGAGGGACCCTAAAATCCCCTCTAGCACAAACAATCTATAAATAATCTTAAAAAAATATTGTTGGTGTGTTTTCTTGTAGTGTATAGGAAAGGTATGAAATCACACACCACCATCCGGGTATCCGTAGTAGATTAAACAATAGGGTCCTGTTATTCCAAATCTGGGCAGCTAGGTGGCACAGTGGATGATGGAGTGCCAGGCCTGGAGTCAGGAAGACTCATCTTATTCAGTTTAAATCTGGCCTTGGACACTTACCAGCTGTGTGACCCTGGGCAAGTTACTTAGCCCTGCTTGCCTCAATTCCTCATCTATAAAATGAGCTGGAGAAGGAAATGGCAAACCACTCCAGTGTCTCTGCCAGGAAAACCCCACATTGACACAACTGAATAACAACTCCAAATCTAGATCATCGTCTTTTCAAAATGGACTAAAAATGCACCAAAGGACTGATTTTTCTTCTAACAGCCTAGGGCTTTCTTTAATTCCATGTCACTAATTAAAAATAAACAGAAACATTTTAAGAACTGGACTCTAAAATCCTTCCAGTGAACTGAAAACAAAAGGAAAATAAAAGCATAGCTTTGAGCTTAACATCTGTGCATATGTCAGGGTACAGACTGAGGTAGGGTGAGGGAAGGGGAGAAATATTTTCGAGTCAGTCACACTCCAAGGTTACCCATGTTATGTTAGCAGACTGGAGTGCATTGGATGGCTTTGTAAGGGTGTAAGCACACATCTGAAAAGGCACTGGATAGCTCTGCAGGCTTTTTAAAGGGCTGAAAAAGATTGAAAAAGTGGTGGTGGCTAGGTGACTGATAATGGCATTTAATAAATTCTTCCTTAGTGTAATTTAATTGAATCTTTTCTGATCCCTGCCATTAATAGACATTTTTTATGCCTGGAACAAGTGGTAAGATGGGTGGACAGGGAGATTAGGCTCACCTTGGATGGGCTGAGAGAACTGGAAGCTTGCTCCAGGTGGAGAAGGTATAACCTAAGTTAAGGCTACCACAGGATAATAACTAGCATTTCTCTGTCTTTTTATCCTTATAACAAGCTTGGGAGGCAGGTGCTATTATTATAGCCCATTTTATAGATGGGACAATTTAAGCAGACAAAGGTTAAGTAACTTGTCCAGGGTCACTCAGATAGCAAATGTCTGAGGTCAGTTTTTACTCTAGGCCTAGCACTCTATCCACTACACCAACCAGTTTAACGTTTTCTGGGATGGTGCTTTGTGCTAATAAAGCTCCTTCCCTACCCTACTTACACTTCTGTTTGCCCCATGAGAAAAGTGGTGCAGGTATTCTTATGCCCCGTTTATGATGAGCGAAGTTAGGCCCAGTGTCACACAATAGGTGGCAGAGCCAAAGAAGATCGATTTTAGAACTGGAAGGTATGCTGGGGATCATCTATCTACCCCTTTCATTTTCAAATGATCTAATAGAAATCTGAAGATATTAAGAAACTTGACCAAGGTAGGCTGAGGAATTCAGGCTTAATTAAGCAGCCGATGAGGAGAGGAAAGCTCTTGAGTAGACAAACAAAACTTTATTCTCAGGAAGGGAAAAAATAAACGCTGGTGTAGTGGGGAGAGGGGAAAATTGGGGGAGGGAAAGAGGAAAAGAGAGTGATTACTTACCTTATAGCTTTGAGAGGTTTGGAAGAAATTAAAGGCTACCCACCACGGGCTTCCCATCTCTTTGGTAGAAGGAGGGTTTCTCTTTTATGCGGAAAGATGAGGACTGAGTATCTTTGGAATGAGCCTCCTTAGGAGGTAATGGATTTCTCCTCATTAGAAGGTTTCAAGAATAGACTGGATGACCAGTTACTTGTCAGGGATGATATAGATAAGCCCAGGAGTGGAGATCTTGTGACCTCAAGGCTACATGTGGCTTTCTAGGTCCTTGGGTGCAGCCTTTTGACTGAGTCCAAGTTTTACAGAACAAATCCTTTTATTAAGAGGATTTGTTCTGTGAAGTTTGGATTCAGACAAAGGGCCTCAGAACTTGGAGGGCCACATGTGGCCTCGAGGCTGCAAGTTTTCCACCCCTGGACCATTGGTATCAAACTCAAATAGAATGAGGGTCACTAAACTCTATAAAGATCCCTAAAGTTGCATATTGACTTAGAAAACCACATATGCATTCTATTATAGTTTTATTTTGTTAATATTTCCCAATTACATTTTAATCTAGCTCTGCCAGACTAAGCAGTGTTGGGTATCTGACACCTCTGCTATAGAGGATAGTCCTCTTGGATCATGAGTTGGTCTAGATGACCCCTTAAATGTCCCCTTTGCCACTCAAATTTTGTGATTGTTTCCCTAGTTTGAGTCAGCTCCAAATTCCTCTATGTTGAGGCCTATCAAAAAGGAATTAATAAACTGCTTTTTTTTTGCCTATTTCACTTTTAAAAAACAAAACAGAACCCACTCACCTGTCACTGGGGCCCCAAATCTCCCAGTCATGACATCAAAGAAGTTTCCAATGTTGGTTTCCACACTGCTGAAGATTATTCCACTGTTTTGGTTGCTGAAGTGAGTAGCCATGGATGCCATGAAGGCGATCTATGGAAACAGTCTCAGTTAAGGAATGGGTAAAAGAGGAACATGAAATGGATCCAGGGACCTAATCACATCTCAGTTATTCTCTTCTGCTGTTCATTTAAGAAGATCATAGATTTCGAACCAGGGACCATGGAGTCCAAATCCCCCAAATGTAGGCACAGAGCAGTGAAGTGACTTGCTGGGGGACAGACACATAGGTAATGAAGTGCCTGAGGCAGGATTTGAATCCAGGTCTTTTTGACTCAAATTCCATCATTATATTCAGGAGTCCATGCTACCTCAAGTCCAAGCCCCTTGTCTGACAGATGAGGAGATTGGGACTACAGAGGTAGATAAACAACTTATCTAAAGTCACCCAAGGAGTGAGTGAAATTGAACCCAGGTCCAGCGATTCCAACTTTAACAGGAAAGTTAGGTAATTATTTTCCTATCAAAAAATATTTACCAAATGTATATGTGTTAGATATTGTTTAGATAGGCACCAGGCTTGACTCTGGGGGAAATACAAAGTTTAGAAACAATCTCTTTCAGGGAGATCACAGGTTGTCAGGAGCTAAAATGCCAACATAATGATAGCTGTGATGTGAAATAATGTGTGATTAGCAGTACATCAGAGAGGAACAAACATTAGTTTGCTACTAGGGCAGGGGAGGAAGAATAAGGAAAGCTTCAGAAAGGAAAATCATAATCTGAGCTGGGATTTTAAATGGGTAGGAATTTAACAGGGAAGCTAGGTGGCTCCATAGTCATAAAAGAAATATCCTATATGCATTAAATCAAGATCTTCCTAAATGCAAATCTGGCCTCAGATATTCAGTAGTTGTGTGACCCCCTGGGCAAGTTGCTTAACCCTGTTTGCCTCGGTTTCCTCATCATAAAATGAGCTGGAGAAGGAAATGACAAACCGCTCCAGCCAAGAAAACCCTAAATGGGGTCAAAAAGTCAGATACAACTGAAAAACAACTGAATACAGGAATTTAACAGTCAAATAATAACTGTCATTTAATGTATTAATTGCTGTTTTTGGACCTGACCTTGATTTAATGCATATGGAGTATTCCTTTTATGAAAACTCTTCCTAGGATACAGTTTGGCAACTATATAATACTAGAGGGCTGCCTGAGCCTTACCTGTGGCTGTGCAGCTCAGATAGGTCAGAACCAACACTTTTAAAGCCCTTATCTTCCTGATTCTCAGGTTGGGCCTTTATTCACAGCTGTGCTACTTTGACTTTCCACATAATGATAAAGTTTTTTCATGATTGCTAATATTTAAATAGTCCCAAGAATAACTAATTTTGATTGTATCACAGCACTATGAGGTAGGTACCATCAAAATTACTGTTCCTATCTCACAGATGGGTAAAGTGAAGCTTAGAGGTGTTAAGGAAGCGTCAGGGGGGATTCCAATCTGAGTCTCTCCTGACAGCACTTCCAGGGTTCTCTCTTCTATGGTATTCTGCCTCTCAAAGGCAAAGATGTAGATCCAGAAATAGGGACAGGTGGGAGGAGAGAAAGAGTTGGGCATGTTTGTTACGGGGAAGGGAGGTGAGGGGACAGAGTCATGCCATTTGACTACAGCACCAGTATACGATATTGTGAAAAGCTTGGAATGTCAACTGAAGAAGACTGAACTTCACTTTGTAGGCAATAGGGAGCCAATGATGATTTTTTGAGCAGTGGAGAAACATAATCAGACATATGCATAAAAATTAGTCTGGCAGCAATAGGAAGGATGAATTGGAGCAGGGAGACAACACATGTGAAGATCTGTTAGAAAGTCACTCAAGTAGTATTGGTAGGTGGTAATGAGGTCTTGTGTTTGAGCGGCAGCAGAGTTAAGAGAGGGTGGTGGCGGCAGAGAAGCCAAATATTTAAGATCTTCTGAATGTGATGTTGGGAAAAGAACACTGACTCTGAATACTTCAAAAGCTGACTACAATGTTGATCGGCCATGTTATGTGGTTATGGCCAAGTCACCCTTGGGCTCAACATCAGTTTTCCCATCTATAAAAGGCAAATGATAATAATGTCTACCCTTTCCATAACATGGTATCTTTAGAAGGGCCAAAGGGATAATATATGAGAAAGCCCTTTGATAATTATAAAACTTTATACAAACATAATAAGAATTGGAAACTCCTTAAAACAGGATGTATCTTATTTCAGCTTTGGATCTCCAGCACCTACCATGGTGATTTCACCAAAGTGGGCACTACCAATGCAGATCATAGGTTAACATAAAATCAGTTTTTATTTTATGTTATATCGGTATCAGAGATATCATTTACATAAAACATTGTGTGTTATAATAGTTTATATTCATGTATAAATATATGAATATATATTTATAAATATATATTTATATATTTAAATATATAAATATATATTTATAGAAATATAGAAGCTCAACAACTTCCATGTTTCCAATAAGTTCAATAATTCAAAGGTAATGATAAGGAATAATTTTAATACAGCAGTGGTATTGTCCCACATCATCAACTAAAAAAATGAAAGTGATTTTCCTGCTCTGCTTCAGCAGCATAACCATGTAAACCAATCTCTAAGCCAGAATAAAGGCCCCCCAAAAATGGTTTTATATTCAATGCAATTTCAGCCTCATCTGGGTAGTTTTAATATGTATTTCTGTAAAAGTTTATGGCATTAAAAAGGTTTTCCTAAAGTAAATTTTAAAAGGTTCCTCTTGTATCAAAGGTTGTTACCCTGGCATCTGGAACTTAAAAAAAACCCTTTTTTATAACTTTATTATCATTGGTTTCCTTTGTAATCTTAGGTATTTTATAATGCATTTAAAAACATTATTGTGAGAAGAGATCCATAGGCTTCTCCCATTTGTGGGAAAGGGTCAGTGACACACAAAAAGGTAATGAATTAAATGACTTCCAAAAGGCATTCTGATGAACAGAATATGCTTAACTGAGGCAGTGTGGCTCAATGGAATAAGCACTGGACTTGCAATAAGAAGGCCTGGACTGAGAGGATGCCAATGTAAAAAAAAGCATCAGGATGAGAAGTAGTCTGTTGAAGAAGTGTCTGACATTCATTCAATAGGAAAAAAGAGAAAAGAGGCAGGCAGAACTGTGAAGGATTTCTGCCTGAGACTCTCTCACAACCAGCTGCTGAGGGCATCTTCTGTTGGTTGGAGGCTTTGGAAAGACTATGCCAAGGCAGTTTAGTCAAGATGATTAGAGAGTAGGGTTCAGTAGAAGAGAGTTTAATATCTTTGGAGTCAGGAAGACCTAAGATCAAGTCCTGCCTCAGATACAGACTGACTGTGGGACTCTGGGTAAGTCATTGAACACAGTACTTCCAGGAAACTCTTAGCAGAAAAGGTTTGCTCACAAGGGAGCTTCTTATACTAATGAAATCTCAGGTAGGGGAAAAAATAATCAAGTCAGTTAGCCTCATACCTCAGAAAGGGAAGGAAAGGGAAGAGAAGGGAAGGGAAGGAAAAGGAAGGAAGAAGGGAAGGAAAGGAAGGGAAAGGAAAGAGGAAGTAAAGGAAAGAGGAAGGAAGGAAGGAGGAAGGAGAGAAAAAGAAAAAGGAAAGGAAAGAGGAGGGAAAGGAAAGAGGAAGGAAAAGAAAGAGGAAGGAAAGGAAAGAGAGGAAGGAAGACACAGAGGGAGAGAGGGGAAAAGGGAAGAAGGAAGATAGGTAGATACATGATATATAAATAGGTAGATAGGCAGGCAGATAGTAAAAGAAAAACCCAAAAAACAAAAAACCTTAAGCAAAAAGACTCCAGCAACTGAGCATCCTGTACAAAGAACAAGTGTGTTAAAAAATCACTTTGCCATGGCAGTTCAGCTCAAAAGTAGCCACAGCAGCTGTACATAACAGTAACAGAGGCTTAGGGTTCTTGCTCTTAGCAAAGGGGTATAGGAGGGAGGGCAGTGCATTTGTGTTTCTGATAATGACAAGTAATAGCTATATAGACTCCTAAGTGATAATCTATGAACCAGAGGTGAACATGATGGAGAGTTGAGCAAGACTGTTGCTATGTATGTTCTGAAAATTTTGCCTTCCTTAACACAAGTCTAATGTTAATTGTCACTTGAAAGTTCTTGGAAGGTCTAGTTTCATATGAATCCTGTCCTTGGGACAGTAGCTGTGAAACAAATGAATGTTTCCTAATTATGCTCCCAGTTAGAAAGAGATTCTCTAGTGGAAGACTGGGTTGTGCCTAACGAAAGTTGGCATCTCAGCTCTATACTAGGAAAAGACAGGATCTTTGTTGTTTCCAGATCTGTACCCTGAATACTCATGCCACAAACCAGTGGAAACAAGGAAATAACATCACTCCAGAAGTTTAAGAAGTAAAACTAGTTTCATAACACAGTTTACAGCAGAATCAAGAAACATGCTTAGAAGCAAATACCACTGGCCCCAACTGCAAGGGAGATTACAAATAGTTGGCTTTGCAATCACTTCTTCATCTCTTGTCTCTTACCCTCATCTGGAGTATATTCCCCCATGGTCTGGAAAGAGAAAACAGCATCTTGGGCCATTCAACACTGCCGCATAAGCTCCAGTTCTCCACAGTTGTATCTGTCCCACTCCACCCCACCCCCATCCAGGTTTCCACAGCTGTTTCTGCTCTATATCCCCTGCCCTGCCATCCCCAAAGGCCTTCTTTCTTCACCCACTTTTTAGGTACAAGATGAATTGAAAATTACCAACCCCAGCATGCTTGGTGAAGGTCTAAATTACTTCCCACCATGCACTCCTCAGCACAAACCCAGAGCTCAGAGGGGCATCTCACTGATATTATACAATCTTTAATAGAGGCAACTTCTTTATGTGCTGAATCATACTATTAATTTTCATCCAGTTTTACCATCTGATTAGCATCTATCCATATCTTCTTTATCCTCTACATGAAGATTTGATTTTTTAAAGATGTGCTTGATTTTTGTCCATATTCCTATAAAATATTATCTTCTTAGTCTTTTCATCTAGCCTGTTTATGAGTTTATAATACATCACAAACTCAATATGAGTCAACAGTGGGACATAGTAACCAAAAAAAAAAAAAAAGCTACTGCAATCGCTGTTTGCATTAAAAGAGGGAAGTGCATTTTGAGTATTTTGTCCTAGGAACCATATTATATTAATCATTCCATCAACAAACATTTAAATGCACACTATAGACACACTAGGCAGAAATTCAGAAAACCTCTAACCCTTGGAGAGGATAAGTCCCATGGACCCAGCTTTCCAAGAGTAGGGGTAGACTGAGTGAGGGAACATAGGGTTCCCAAGTCCTCTTCTAGTGTTCTTGACTGTATGGTGAAGCCCAGACCTTATTGGATGTTTGGAGGTCACCCACCTGCAGTTCTGGGGGAATCCCAGGGTAGCCCTTCTCTCCTTTTGGGCCATGCTGTCCTCTCTCTCCTCGAGGGCCCAGGTCTCCTTTGTCTCCTTTCTCACCTTTTGCCCCATCATGCCCAGTGGCTCCATTGTTGCCATTGTTACCATGATTTCCTTAAAACAACCAGACAGCATTTAGAGCATTTATACTTGCCAAGTTGGCACTCATTTTCAGACTCATGAATCTTCTTTCCTTAATGAAACCAACAGACAAGGTGACATTTCTCCACCAAGAGCTGTAAACGGATCCAAACATTCTGGAGAACAATTTAGAATTACGTCCAAAGGGCTATAAAAATCTGCATACCCTTTGACCCAGCAATGCCACTTCTAGAGCAGTATCCCAAAGAGATCCTCAGAAAGGGGAAAAGACCCACATGAACAAAAATATTTATAGCAGCTCTTTTTGTGGTGGCCAAGAATTAGAAATTGAGGGGATGCCCATCAATTGGGGAATGGCTGAACAAGTTATGGTATATGAATGTAATGGAATACTATTGTGCTATAAGAAAGCATGAGAAGGCAGACTTCAGGAAAACCTGGAAAGACATATAAACTGATGCCGAGTCAAGTGAGCAGAACTGGGAGAACACTGTACACAGTAACAGCCATGATTTTCAGTGACTGACTTTGATAGACTTAACTCTTCTCAGCAATGCAAAGACCTAAAACAACTCCAAAAGATTCATAATAGAAAATGCCTTCCACATTCAGAGAAAGAAATATGAAGTCTGAATGCAGAGCAAAGCATAATATTTGCTCTCTTTTTTTTCCTTGGTTTTGTTTTTTCTTTCTCATGGTTCATCTCATTCATTATAATTCTTCTATACAACATGACCAATGTGAAAATATGTTAAATAGGAATGTATATATAGAGCCTATATCAGATTGCACTCCATCTTGGGAAGTGGGAGGGGAAGGAGGTGGAAAAAATTTAAAACTTGTAGAAGTGAATATTAAAAACTAAAAATAAATAAATTTATTTTAAAAAGGTTTTAAAGAAATTTCTACACCAAAATGTCAGAAATTGAAAATATCAAGTGACTTTCAAAACAGCTCCGATGAAGAGCATGTTAATGTCTTGAAATGGATCCTTCTATTATAAATGTCATCTCCCTTCAATTTTGTGTTGCCTAGGCCTCACCAAGAGCTAAAATGTCTAGAAATCACTTGGGGCTAAGAACTGAATCCATTATTGAGGAAAAAAACCAAACATTACAAACAGTCAGTCCAAGAGCTTGCACTATCCCTAAAAATAGGTTTATAGAATTGCCCTCGTTAACAGAATTTTAAATGTAGTCTCTAACCTGTGAATAGCTAGAGCCACACAAAGCAGGCCAGAAACAAGTGCCAAGGAACAAGCAGCAGTTTAATTATTTCCTGAATGGGGAATTGGTTCTCCCGAGGAGAGCTCCACTTGCTCGAATCAAGGCAAAAGCTTATATACATCACAAGTGGGAAAAGTGGGGAAGGTGCCAGAGCCTGAGTGGTACAGCCTATGAGTACAGGACAACACAGGTGTTCTGGAGTACTGTGGGAACAGTTCTCAAGTTGGTTGTTTCAAGTCTTGGAGATTGTGACTGATGGGGCATAGTACAAGCACAGGAATGTCAGAGTGATAGATAACGCTAAGCAGCATCATGAGTCTGATTCCCAAGTCAGAAAAGACAATAGATTATTAGTATGTTCATTACACATATCATATGGTTTAATATGAAAATCATAATGCCCTTCACATTTGAAATCTCTGCTTCATTTCAGCTATAGACACATCTACAGTGACAATTTAATGTGGATTGTATTTTCTATACTAAGCATTTTGTTTTAGTCAAAGGAGTCCTGGACTTAGAGTTAGGAGACTTGCCCATGTGTTCCAGCTCTAATACTTACCTCCTGTTGAATTCTGAGCAAATCATTTAATCTATCTGGACCTCAATTCCCTCATCTGTAAAATGGGCATCAACAAACATTTAGTAAATGCCTACTCTGTGCCAGACATTGTGCTTGGCACTGAAATAGGATCATCATTCTTATAAAACCTACTTCATTGGATGATTGCTGAGAGGACTCTGAGACTCTTTAAATGTCTTGGAAATGTGAATAGTTATTTTCCGGCCATTATGATTTCTACCCCTTCTCAATTATTAAGACATTCTGAACTCTTCTTAAGTACTTATCCCATTCTGCCTCAGTTTAATTATTTGTATACATGTCTTATTACCTTTACTAGATGTAAACTCTTTGCCTGTAGGGACTATGTGGTTTTTAATCTTTGAATCTCCCCCTACTTCTTTGTACAGTGAATCATAATATGTTTAATTTAATTTTATTTACATAAACATAATTTAATGTTTAATTTAACAGTGTTAAAGATGGAAAAGACCTTGAGAAGTCAGTGTGGTACAGTGGAAGTAGAGATCTCTGGAGTCAGAAGAGCTGAGTTAAAATCATGCCTCTGATACTTTAAATCTTCAGTAACCTTGGGCATCAGCTTCCTCATCAGTGAAATGTCTGAGTGAAATGACATGACTTCTACATTCCCTTCTAACTCTATAATTGTAATAATATCTAGTTCCACCTCTCAATTCTTCAGACGGGGTACAGGCTGTTACAGAACAAATAACTGATGGGCCCAAGAATAGAAGCCTTCCTCCAGCCACTGTTTTCCCCCCTCCACTTTATGGGTGCCTTGAACATTAAAAAAAATGATAATTGGTTGTGGAATTGAATACAATGCACACTGTATTTATTCTCTCATATTTTGGAGTTACATCTTAACCTTGTTTCCATCTTTTTAGGTAACATAGGGTATAACAGTTTTCAAGTTATTTAGGGAAAGAATTATGTATATGCTCCATCCATACATTCAATGACAAAAAAAGTTTCTAAAATGAAACTTTCAGTAAAGGAGAACACTGCTCATTTAGGCATAATAGGGTACCTCTTAGGAAAATAACTCTATTTCCTATTAGACATTGGGTCCCAAGTGTTGTGGTCTGATTGAGGTACCCTGGCCTCTAATCCTTAGGAAATTATGTACAGAATGACTGTGTCAGGCAGTGACAGGCACTGTGCACAAGACTGGACGATACATGGTCGTGGCACCATAGTAGATAGAGTGTCGGGCCTGGAGTCAGAAAGATTCATCTTCCTGAGTTCAAATCCAGCCTCAGACACTCACCAGCTGTGTGACCCTGGGCAAGTCACTCAACCCTGCTTACCTCAGTTTCTTCTTCTGTAAAAAGAGCTGGAGAAGGAAATGACTCCAATATCTTTGCCAAGAGAACCTCAAATGAGGTCATGAAGAGTCACTCACAACTGTGTATTTGTTATAGTAAACTGGTTATTGAAATCATCATCAGAAAACTCGCATTCAAACCCTAACTCTGCCACCTAACTACCTAGGTGACCTGAGGCAATTACTTTCCTCTCTCTGAATCTCAGCTTCTTTCTCTGAATAATAATAACCACCAGCACTTACGTAGTGTTTTAAGGTTTGCAAGTGTACTTATATTACCTCCCTCTATCCTCACAACTAACTTGAGAGGTAAGTGTGTTATTATCCCCATTTTACAGATAAGTAAACCAAGGATGAGAGTGGCTAAATGACTTTGCCCAGAGTCACACAGCTAGTAAGTGTCTGAGGTCAAATTTGAACTTAGGTCTTCCACACTCTAAATCCCATGGTCTTACCAGCTGCCCCACCAGCTGAATAATGGGCTCCTTTCAGCTCAAAAATTGTGTGACCCCAATGCCTCCACACGAAGTATTGGCTGAAGGTGGTATTTGATCTCTCTGGGATTGTCTCTTTTAATGATAGCCCCTTGAAAAGAAAGAATCCTCCCTTCTACCTTCCACCCCCAGGGTCTTTTTTATTATAGACTTTTAATTCTCTTCCCCCTTTAGGAGGAGAGAGATTTAAAAGCACAGTGATCCACCAGCAGGCAATATACAGTGTAGTAAATATTCACAGTAATAGAACCTGCATAGTTCGTGCAGTTTCCAGATAACCAGTGATGAGACAAAAACATAAACTAAAAGAATATCCTCAGTTACTAAGGAAATACAGTCTATAAGTGAGAGCATTCCACTCTGCATCTGCTGCCCTGCCTGGTTTCAACTCCAGGAAACAAGAGGGCATCCCCTGACATCCCGTCTTGCCTCACCCCTCCCTCTCCTGACTCCTTTTGTGTGTTAGCTTCCTGAGGGCAGGGATTGCCTTTTTATTAATTGTATCGCTAGCACTTAGCACGATCCGGGCACATAGTAGGTGATTCATAAATGTTGATTGGATTGGAAAGTATTCCATTCTGAGCACAGTCTGGCAAGTAAGGTAATGACAGACCCAGAGGATGCCTCATCTTCCAAATGAGTCAATATCTTGCAGCTTTGATGTCCTAGGTAGTGATGCTCTTCTGGATGCTCAGGAGGAGTGGGTTCATTTTAAAACCGACTTGTGGATGGAGAGTGTTGGAGGTGGAAAGGCCTAATACAGGGCCACATGTGGCCCTCTAGGTCCTCCAGTACAGCCCTTTGACTGTATGCAAACCTCACAGAACAAATCCCCTCAATTAAAGGATTTGTTCTGTAAAACTTGGACTCAGTGAAAAGACTGCACTCAAGGACCTAGAAGGCCACATGTAGCCTTGAGGCTGCGGGTTTCCCACCACTGAGTCCTAAGGAATTGTCTAGTCCAACCTTCCCTTCGTATGAGGAATATTTTACATCCAGAGGGGAGGAAATGACTTGTACAAGGCCATACAAATAATAAGTCAAAGATGGTAAGAAGTGAGAAGTCAGTATGTTAGGGACTCTGCACATGAAATTTACTAGAAGACAGCTGTTAGAGGACCAAGGTGGTGCAGTGAATACATTGCTCAAATCAGAGTTAGAAAGACCTGAGGTCTGAGATACCACTAGCTATGTGACTCTGGGCAAGTCACTTAAACTGTCTACCTCAGGTTTCTCA
Organism: Bettongia penicillata ogilbyi; assembly: GCA_023548195.1. Taxonomy (NCBI): domain Eukaryota; kingdom Metazoa; phylum Chordata; class Mammalia; order Diprotodontia; family Potoroidae; genus Bettongia; species Bettongia penicillata. The sequence continues at coordinate 1,622,980 of JAJHZJ010000640.1, forward strand.
TCTGTAAATGGGGAACACGAACAATAGCACCCACTTCCCAGGATTGTTGTGAGGATAAAATGAGATCATGAGAGCACATTTGTAAAGTGTTCTATAAATACCAGCCATTCTTATTAGGCGCAGAAGCTGCAGAGCTTGATTTTGTTGAACCACTCTTTCTTTCTTGTATTTAATTTTCGTCACAAGGAATGGCTCTCTGGTCTAAGTATGAGGGAGGGATATGGAGAGCAAAATATTGTGTGAAAATAAAACACATCAATAAAAATAAGATATTTTTTGAGGTGGGGGAGGCAATAGGGATTAAGTAACTTGCCCAGGGTCAAACAGTTAGTAAATGTCAAAGTGTCTGAGACCAAGTTTGAACTCAGGTTCTCACAATCCAGCGCCATTGCTCTATCCACTGCACCACCTAGCTGCCCCAGATAAAAATTTTTTTAAATTAAAAAATTAGTTTTTTCATTCAGCACCTGGTCCATGGGAAAGCACAATGCCAAGAATTATAGTAGACACAATAAGCATAAGATAGGGTTTCCCTTCTAGGTGCTTATCATCTAAGTGAAAAAATAAGCCACATACATGAGCAGCTGCAAAAATGCTGTAAGCGGTAAAACCAGTACCAACAACAGAGGCTGCAGAGTTTGTTCTCCATTTTTGAATGCCTATTCCTTCTGCCCACCCCCTTTTCTATTGGACTTCTTCACTCCTATGCATAGTAGAGCCTCTAGCTCTGTCAGTGGGGAGAGGGATATAACACAATCCTCTCCATTTTTCATCCTTACCTGGGATTCCAGGGGGGCCAGGTGGTCCAGGAGGGCCTTGGTAGCCTCGGTACCCAAAATCTCCATGGCAACACTTGCTGCAGTCAGGTGGAAGTGCTCCAGTTTGAGATGTCTTTAAAAAGATACAGAACAGAACTTCAGTTGAAGTTGATTTTCCTCTGACCTTGGCATCTAAATGGCTTGGGATTCAGCTCTAAGCTAATACAGCAAACATGAGGGAAGGAAGAGGAAGCCTTTCTAGGGACCCTGCAATCTTAGGAAAAGCAAAGTAAGCAAGAGGACCAACAGGTGATGGAAAGAGAACTGGGTTCTGAGTCAGAGAATCTGGGACTGAATCCCAATTCAGCTACTTATAAGTCTTGTTTGTTTTGTTTTGTTCTGTGTGGAGGGTGGGGTGGAGGGCAAGTTACATTCCCTGCCTGGGAATGTTTCCTCACCTAGGAGATGCAGGGTGACTCTCTCTTATAGCTCTAAATGCTGTGACCTGGTAAAGGAGCCCATAAGAAAGTAGCAAGGAGGACAGTTCAGAAAAGAGTGTTCCCTTTGCTACTGATATCAGCAATGACAAGAAGTCCCTTTGGACAGTAAAAATCTGATGGGCTCCTCAAGAGCACTGGATTTGGAGGCAGAGGACCTCAATTCAAATTTTAGTCCTATAGCACCTACAATGTGCCACCTTGGCAAGAGACTGAATCTCTCTGGCTGAGTTTCATTTTCCTCATCTCTAAAATGAGAACATTGGGGGGTGTGGGGTAGGGAGCTTGAAGTAGCTATACCCTCCAGACCTAAATCCAGAATCCTTGGATCTTCCCTTTCCCAAATGCCAACAGTCCTCAAAAGCCAGCCAACCTGGAGAAGAGACTCTCCTAGATTTAAGCATCATTAATATCAATGGATGCCTATCAGGCCCCAGTCAGTTATAGAAACAGCTACTTGATTGCTTCTTAGCTGTTTGGAATCATCTGCACAATGATGACAAAAATGCCCATTTTATAACAGCTGCCCCATACTAAATCAATGCAATTTATTTCCCTAGGGAAAGAATATCACTATTAATTCCAAAACAACTTCAACTTGACTTTCAAAGTGAGACCACCGTGGTCCTCTAATTTTCACTTGGTAATTTCTCTTACAAATGTCAGGTTCTAATCCTGTTTCTGCCACTACCAAGCTAGGACGCTGTCTTAAGAAGAGTCTCTTCCTCTCTCTGAGGTTCATTTTTTTTTCAGGTAGTAATAGATAGACCAGATAAAACAGATGATCACTAAGGTCTGACCACCACTGGGACCCTTTCCATTTCTCTATCTTGATTTAAAAATGAATAGAGCCGAATTCAAGAAGGCATTTGAGCAGCTGGAGAGTCAATGCTACTTTGCCAAATCACTAGGAATGAGCCCAAGTTGGCAACACCCACATCAACTGTATAATAAGAAAAATTGTAATGTGAAAAACTTCCTACATGTGTTTTAATAATACAATGGTTTCTCTCAAACAAATATTTGTTGCTAAGGGATTTCCTGTCAAGAAAAACAAAATGAAAGGAGTCTCTCCAAAGAGATTGAGCTCCAAATTTCTTCTAGCCTATTTCCTTATAAAGCTAATGACTCTTCAGAGAAGCATTCTGAGGTGAAAATAAGAATGAAGGCCACTTGGTGTGGCCACCATGGTTTTCTAATTTCATCATGTCTTTATTTCAGAAATGCAGACAGACTTTTCCTAAGCCCTTCATCTCTTTTTCCCCATTGCTTTAAAGATTGTTATTAAGATTCCCCAAGAGAGAGTAGAACATTATTTCCAGGCCCTGCAGCAACCATTCAGTGAGCCAGAGAAAATTTCTGCTAATCCAGCCAGCACCAGCCCTGCATGAAGGTGGCTACCTTCCAAGCCCCAGTTGTCAAGTTGGTGGGAAAAGAATCAGCCGTACTTGATTGGTTAATGAGCACTAGGGAGATTTCGGACAGCCTGGAAAGTTAAAGATGTCAACTGAGTCATCCCACATGTGAGGCCGAAGCTTACTGTATCCTGAAAAGTAATTATCCATATTTCCCTGATGAGATTTTGCCAGGTTATTCAGGTCTGTGTCAAAAACAAATTGTAGGGGGAAAGAGGCATGTGTACAAAAGTTTTAACTGAGTCTTAGTTAATTAACTGGAAGCATTTTTATGCCTCCAGACACAGGGATGAGAGGTTATCTCTCGAAGTAGGAGCATTATACTGAGAAAACAGGGGCTAAGGAGCAAGACACAGTTCTGCCACAGTTTTGAGACACAGTCTGTGGGAACAACTCAAGGAAGATACTGATGCAGCAGGGTATGGTGAAAGGAGTACTGGATTTGGAGTGAGAAGAATTACTTTCAAATTTTGCCTCTGACATTTAATATTTGTGCGACCTTGGGCAAATCCCTTAACTTCTCTGGGCCTCAGTCTCCTCATCTGTAAAATGATGGAATTGAATTCTATTACCGCTAATGTCCCCTTCAGCATTCAACCTACATCCTATGACTGCACTCTCCTCTTTTATCTTCAGTCCTTGGTGAACTGGTTTGACTCTACACTATCGTCCACTCTTGAGTCCTTCCCTCTCCCCCACAACCATACTAGTAATCATGGCTCCTGCCCCTCCCAGCTTGATTTATTTATCTTTTTTTCTTTCTATTTATAGGGGCCATCCCCTGACTGCTTTTTAAGGAGGCCTCTTCACTGAATGGGCATTACCTCACTTTAAGTGAGTACCTGAAAAGGCCTTAGCCTAAAAGGCCAACATCTCCCATTGCATCCTGTGCTGTCTCCAGTCATCCTGTTGAATATCTGGTCACTGGATCCAGATGGCTCAGGAGGAAAAAGTGAGGCTGGTGACCTGCACAGCCCCCCCTCACTCAAAATAAAGTCAAGTGCAAGTCATGTCATCATTTCTCTGATGTCATAGTCCTCAGGAAAACAAAGAGGCTTATAACAACAATGACATCTTTATGCAAAAACTTTCTCCCTTGTAGTCTTCCCTTTCAAGGCTCAGTTAATTGCAAAAGCTCTTAAGGGACTTTAGAATGACCCGTAGAGCTAACTGGAACCTCAAGAGCTCTACTTGCCTGTCTATGAACCTTCCAGCAGGCTTCAGCCTGGTTGATTCAGGCAAGGGAGTATCTATCAACTCTATGTCCAGAATTACAAATCAACCCTTTAAGGTTAAAAAAAAAAACAACCCAACTCTTTTTCCTAGGAACCTAGAGAGGGAGTAACCAGGGTAGAGTTATGCCAGGACGAGCTCACAACGAATAAGGCTGCTCACCGAACCCAGGACCATCCCCTCCTTTTTGGCAGAGACGCTGTACCACCACTTACCTGGGCTTGACTTGGATCCTTGCCTACCTATTCATATGGTCAATCTCTGCTCTTATTTTGGGGGGTTCTTAGATACTTTTCTGGGTCAAAAAGGGAATTTCCCTGCTTATTAGCTACACGTGGCTCAGCCACACAGGATGTGAAGGAATCTTGGAGGTCATTGTCTAATTCAGCTCTTTCATTTGACAAGTGAAAATGGAGCTACTTGCCTAACACATTCTAGTAGTAAGGAGTGGCATTCAGTTCCAGGTTCTCCGGTAATGCAAAGATCTTTGGTTTGGGAGTCAGAGCACCTAGGTCCAAATCCCACTTCTAATACTTAACTACCTACGTGACTTTGGGTACCCAGCCAAACCTGAATTTCTTCTTCTGAGGAATGAAGGGATTGAACTAAAAGGCCCTCTAAGATTCCCTCTCAGCTCTAACTGTATAACCTCACAAATGCCATACCCAGCAGCTTTTTAAACCATACTCTGCCAAGAATTCAGAAAACTGAAGTTTCACCTCTGAAGTTTAACATCTGCTTAGCTGAAGTTTTGAATTACTGATTAATCCACTTCCCCCTTTCTCTGTGGCTTGATGTAGGCTTTGCCCCCTGAGGCTACAGGTCCCTCTCTATTAGTTCTGGTTTGTCAAGAACAGCTTGAGCTTCCAGAGACAGAGTGAGGCAGATGTGGGTTGGCAATGCTAATTAATTACTACATGACAAACTGCAATAAGCTAGGCTAGTGAAATCTCAAGTTCATTTCTGTTTCACTGTACTACATAACCCTGGAGATCTGGTGCACACCCAGTGAATTCCATAACTGGAGGCTGTAGTCCCTCTTTTAAAGACCACAAATAATTGTGACCCTCTCCCTCATCCCCTAACTTGTGGCAAAGATCAAATGAAATATTTGTAAAGCTCTTAGTATAATGTCTGGCACATAGTAGGTACTTAAAAAATGTCTTGTTTTCTTCCTCCCTGCTGCTATTTAGTGAATAGGAACAGGGTATTTCTCTAGTAAAAGTTGGTTAGCTGTTTTGTGTAAAATGGCTCATAAATGAGAATAACTATTCTTGACCTTTATTCCTTAGTTTTCACACCATAGCCTACCACTCATAATCAATCAATCAAAAACCATTTATTAAGTACCTACTAGGTGTCAGGCACCATGCTAAGTACTTGGGATACAAAAAGAGACATTGACTAGATTTTCTTTTAATGAAAATAGCACTTGTCCCAGTTAATTCATTCCTAGAATTGAGGTTCCAAATGACACTGTCAATGTCACCTGAGTATAGTCCATTGGAGTTATGTCCCCATAAAGGGGGCGATATTTTTTTGACCCAAAAGTGTTAGTACAATTTTCTGAGGGACAGGGACTCTAAAGAAATTCACCTTAATGATTAGTTTGAGTCAGATACCAACTCAGGTCTTGCAACCTGCACTGGGGACAGGCACATAACCAGCCCTTATTTTTAACTTGGTACTTTCCAAACAAAATAAGCACTGAGGTTCAGGGGTCTGCATATATAGCAAATTACCTAGAGAAGTAGAAACCATAAGATACATGGTATTACATGCAGTTACTTTTAATAAACTCAGAGAGTGGAGAGCTTTCCCCCTGCTACTGTTTTAAGGAAGCCTGGCTTTCTTAGAATCATCTTGAGTATTTTATCTGTTTGCAGGTAATATTTATTCCTCTGTCTTCACAAACATCCAGATCAGATGCAGGACTGTGATAGACAGGCAGATCGCTAGACAGTTATACAGACAGATGAGATAGATACACAAATAGATGCATGGAAAGAAACAAAGAAAGAAAAAGGAAGGAAGGAAGGAAGGAAGGAAGGAAGGAAGGAAGGAAGGAAGGAAGGAAGGAAGGAAGGAAGGAAGGAAGGAAGGAAGGAAGGAAGGAAGGAAGGAAGGAAGGAAGGAAGGAAGGAAGGAAGGAAGGAAAGAAGGAAGGAAGGAAGGAAGGAAAATAAAGAAAAAGAAAAAAAGTGTAGAGCAAAGAGCTGGTTGCCTTCTACAAAAGGAGGCTCTTCTGTATCAAATCTTTTCCATCTCCGTGAATTGACTATTTATCTCCTTTTTATCAAACCACATCATTACTGATGTGTGCTCTAACAGATGCCTGCCTCCCCACCAAGCCACCTCCCATCCCCATAAGCTGGTGCTCTAACAGATGCCTGCCTCCCCACCAAGCCACCTCCCATCCCCATAAGCAGCTTAGCAAACACTTTTTAAAATAGAATGGCTAGCAGCAGCCTCTGCTGAAATAATGCATGTTAACAAAAAAAAAAAGATGTTAGAGTTATTAACACACATAAAGTTAACATAAATAAAGTTATTAACCTCATTAAGCTTCAAAGTTAGGCTTAAAAGAGGAATTCAGAGTACCTGGACCCTGTATGAGGTGATCTGGGCCAGATCATTAAACTCAGGGTGCGACAGAACCTCTGGCCTCAGGGACTTTGGGTCTGGAGACGTGTTATTATCCACAGTCCCCGCTATAGGATGGCTCCGCTCTCTCACTTTTTCCCTCCTGCCAGTCTGGTGGTGGCTTTGCACTATTCTTGCCACCGCCTTATTAGCTCTTCCGCTCACCTCCATGTATTCATCTTGACCCAGGCAAAAAGGGAGGAGAAGCAAAGCCAGCAGGTGCCAATGGAGGAGGTCTTTCCCTGCCATAGTTCTCAAAAATAGACCCCAAGCACCCTGGAGAAGACGACCTCTCTGGAGGCTTCCGTTTGCGTGGTCCCTGCAGGCGATCACTAGGGCTGGAGAGCCAGGCTCCAGCCAGCCCTGTGGTTTTATACTTTGGCGTATCATAAATAAAGCTGCTAGGATGCCAGAGTGACAGCATCCTTCCTCCAGAATCGGTCATGCCTCCTGACACAGAACGGCCCCCATTCATTACTTTCCCACATAGGCTGGCAGAAGGGATTTGTACACACAGCTCTTACTCGTACGTGTTTCCATTTAAGTGTGAAACATACACACACACACACACACACACACACACACACACACTAACAACCAGGCTGGAAATGGAGAATACGTATCTAATGGATTGCTTTCCCTTGATTAGACATGGAGAGGCTGTGAATTAACAGTCTGAAACATCTTTTGGAAAAAGCCATTCAGTTCCTTGCCAGGAAAGTCAGACACAACTGTGTCAATTCAATCAAAAAGGAGGGGATTGCACCAAGAGTTATCTAGGAGCAGAAGTCCAAGAAAGCTTTGGCCCAGACAGGGTTCTGACTCCACCGCAAATCCTTCTACACCATCCACTCTTTGTAAAAACTTCATCTCCCTTTTCTGGACACCAGCAATAGCAGGCAGGAAGGTAGGCATTAAGCACTAAGCTGAATTCAGGCTCAGGCTGAATTTCTGCGTTCGATGTTGGTTTTTCTACGACAGACACAGTGGCTGTTTTTTTTTTCCCTTTTTCCCCACAGATTTCCAGATTTTTAGGTCAAGCCCAGACTGACATACTTTAACTGTCAAATGAAGACACAGAGCCATGCTGCTTCTGAAAGAGCAAACAAAAGTCAGGGAAAGAGATAAAAAGATAGCCCTCCTTGCTCTGAAGGTGCCCTTGCTGTAGAATCCCTGAGTTGGTCAATAAACTAGCATTTGTTAAGCATTTGCCCGGTACTTTGCTAAATGCTGGGATGCAAAGAAAGGCAAAAAATTCCTGCCTTCAAGGTGAGGGATAGCATGTAAATAATCGAGACATACAGAAAAAAAGAATGGAAGGCAATCTGAGAGAGAAAGCTATTAACACCTGGGAGGAATGGGAAAAGCCTTCTACAGAATTTAGGATTTGAGTCGAATCCTAAATGAAGCCAGGGAAGCTAAGAGGCAGAGGTGAGGGGCCAGAGCCCTTCAGGTAAGAGGGACCACAGTGCAAAGGGGACAGGAGATGGAGTGTTGTTTTCAGTGAACTGAAAATGGGCCAGTATTGCTGGTTCATAGATTTTCTGGAGAAGGAATGAAATGTAAGAAGACTGGAAAAGTAGAAAGGAGCTCTAAGCCATATAGGAGTCTATATTTTTATCATGGAAGTAATAGGGAACTATTCATGCTTATTGAGTGGAAGAGTGACACAGATCTAAGGTAAAGTAGAAAAGGGGCAGCTAAGGTAGTGCAGTGAGTAGACCATTGAGCCTAAGGTCTGGAAGATTCAACTTAGTAAGTTCAAATCTGACCTCAGACAATTACTAGCTGTGTGACCCTGGGCAAGTCATTTAACCCCATTTGCCTCAGTTTAAACAAGAAAGGTGAAAAAAATCATCTCGGCAGATATATGGATGATGAATTGAGTGTAAAGAGAGACTAGATAAGAGTCAGAGAAGTCGCTTACTTAGGAGGCTAAATGAAGAAAAGGGACAAGACTGTAGCACATGCATGGGGAAAAGGGAATGTATATGAGAGGTTTTAAGATAAAAATGAAAACATTTGACAGTGGATTTGATATGTCGGGTGAGTAAAAGTATGGTGTCTAAAATGATGCCAAAGTTATCTATGTGTGTGTGTGTGTGTGTGTGTATCCACACACACATACATATACATATATGGTAATACCTTCCACCATAATGCTGAACATAGAACGAGGGGATTTTTAGAAGGCAAAAATAATGAGTTCTGTTGTGGACACACTGAGTTTGAGATGCCTCTGAAATACCAGTTGGAATTGTCTGGAAGGCAGTTCGTGACTATGAAGTGAGGAAAGAATTTAGACCTGGCTATATAGTTCTGAAAGTCATTATGGGAACTATTGAGATTACCAAGTGAGGCAAGCTCCTTCAGGAAAATGAAAACTATTTGAGTGCAGGGACTCTTGATTTTTGTCTCTGACTTCCCAATGCCTAGCATGTGCCTAACCCAAAGTAGGGGCTTAATGCTTGTTAAATTGGGTGTGGTGGTAAATGCCTTTAATCCCTGCTACTGGGGAGACTGAGGCTGGTTGATCTCTTGAGTTCTGAGCTACAAAGAGTTAAACTGATTAGAATGAATACAGTAAGCTCCTGGAAGAAGGGGGCGACCAGGTTATCTAAGGAGAGGATATCAGACCAGGTCAGAAATGAAGCAGATCAAAGTGGCTGCTGCATTTCCAGCTCGGATGAGATGATGGAGAGTTCTGTTCAGTTGTTTTTTTCAGTCATGCCTGACTCTTCATGACCTCATTTGGGGTTTTCTTGGCAATGGGGTTTTGCTATTTCCTTCTCTAGCTCATTTTACAGATGAGAAAACTGAGGCACAGGGTTAAGTGACTTGCCCAGGGTCACACAGCAAGTGAGTGTCTGAGGTCAGATTTGAACTCTGGAAGAGAGGTCTTCCTGACTCTTGGCCCAGAATTCTATGCCCTAGGGCACCGCCTAGCAGTCCCAAGAGGAGATAAAGAGATCCAGTTTTTAAAAGTAATTTTTTTTTAAAAGATGCTCATTGAATTGAATGGTTATTTAAGAATTGTTTGAAGGAATGGGGCATATTTAGCTTGAAGAATATAAAACTCAGAGGGAGAAATGCTAACTGTTCTTCAAGGATTTGAAGGACTTTCCTACGAAGAAGGGATTAACTTATTCCCTTTAGTGCTAGAAAGCAGAACCAGGACTAATGGGGGTGGGGATGGGGGCGGGGGGAGGGAGTCGCAAAGAATCCTAACACTTAAACCTACCCCCAAATGAACTGGGCATTCTGGAAGAGGAGTAGGGGCTCTTTCCTCATACATTTTCAAGCAGAGGATGGATGACTGCTGACCCAGTATGTTATAGTGAGGATTCCTTTGGGGTGGTAGAGGTTGGACAAAGTGGCCACCAAGGTCTCCTCTTTTCAGCTCTTCATTCTTTTATTCTGTAAATTGACCTTAGAGATTAATTCATCCTGACCATACTGGAAAAAGAATCCTCTCTATACCATGCTTTTTTTTTTTCCAGAGAGTTGGTTGTTAAATATTTACTAGCATATCACTGGTTTGGAGAAAACCTTCCTGGCTTTCCCCCATCCAACTCTCCTCACCTCCTCCCACAAACTCAATCTATTTTTTTCACCACCTCACTAGAAGAGACTTTTCTTCTCCAACAGATTCTTTGCTCCACCCATCAAGTTCTTTAGAATACAGTCAGTCAATCACCTCTGTGGCAAGACCCATCCTGTTGCCCAAGAAGGAATTTTCTAATTTTTTTAGTGTGTTGCAGAAGTTGCTGTTTTCTGTAAAAATGCTGTGGAAAGTCTCAGAACTTTACAATGAAAAAGCTGAACAGAGCTCACGCTTCTCAAGATATGACACAATAGATAAGACTCTAGTTGAAGCTGCAAGTAAAGAGGAGTTCTGCTGTCACACGTCCACTGGAGCTATATGCCCTGGCAGCAGCCAGCAAAAATAATATATGCAGCAGTACAGTGTCCAGTGGAAACAACCCACCCACTGGGCAAGAATCTGACAGAGATAATGCATTCAGAGAAAGGAATAATATCACCAGAAGATATTGGCAACTCTGCAGGATCTGAAAAAGGAAATAAGCATTTATTAAGCACCTACTATGTGCCAGGTATTGTGCTAAGCCAGGGGTGGGAAACCTGTGACCTGGAGGCCACTTGTGACTCTCTAGGTCCTCAAGCATGGCCCTTTGACAGGTTCCCCACTTCTGTGCTAAGTCCTTTATAAATACTATTTAATTTGACCCTCAGAACAATCTTGGCAGGTAAATACTATTACGACTCTCCTTTTATAGTTGAGGAAACTGAGGCAGACAGAAGTTAAGTGACTAGCCCAGTGTAAATTGAGGCATAAGCTCTCTTTAGAGAATTTAGATTTCTCTTTTCCCCCAAAGGGGGAAGATGGAGAATGCAGAGGCCAGTTCTCAAGATCTAAACCCCCCTTTTCCCTAAAGGGAAGAAAACCAGAGGGAGATCAATGCCTGTGAAATTAAAGATTTTTATTAAGCAGGGAAGTAAAACATGAGCCTGGGAACTGACATCAGTCTAATGTTGAACAGCCTACCCCAGTAATAGATGTGGAAGATATATATATATATAGCTTTCAGACAAAGGAAGGCAGGGAATTTGAGGAAAAAGGCTAGAATCCTAGAAAGGAATGAGTCAGGGAGGCCTGCTCCCAAGGGGGGCAGGGAGTGAGGAATTCCAGGTGTCAGAGCTGTGACCCTTTGACACACAAATCAGACAGCATTCCTCGCGATAACCAGTCTAGACAGATGCAGGCTTGAGCAAAAACAACAAGATAAGGGGATGTCTCCAAAAACCATAAAACAAGATGTGTCTGCGAGCATCATAGCCAACATTTAGGGGAGTCTCTGAAGATAAGGACGTCTCTTAAAGGTCCATAAACTGCCAGATGGCTCAGAGTCTGCTTCAAGGCTTAATTGACTTCAGAGTTGCTAATTTTCTGCACATTCAGCTCGCGTTACTCTTCAGTCATAGCAAAGGATTGTTGATACATCAAGTCACTCTGTATCTTAGCCAATATAGCCAACTCTTCTTGGAACTGGGATAACTGGAGAGTTCAAACACAAATTCACTTGTACACCAGCATCATACAATTAAGTATCTGAGACTGGATTTGAACTCAGGTCTTCCTGACTCCTGGTCCTTCACTGACATCAACTGAGTCATGTAGCAGCCTCTACTTTTACTACAGGATCATAGATCTCAACCTAATCCAACTCCCTCATTTTACAGATAAGAAAACTGAGACCCAGGAAAACAAAGTGCATTTCCCAATGTTACACAGATAGGAATCATCAGAAGTGGGTATCTGAAGCCAGGGCTTCTGACTGACAAGTTTGTTGTGAAGTTCAAAGCCTCCTAGGTGTTTATTGAGATAAGATATATGGCAGATCTTAATTTTAAACCTGGGTCCTCTGACTCCAAAGTCAGAACTACTTCCCCACGGTCAGCTCCTACTTATGTAGATGTGAACTGGATATCTTGAGCATTTGTTTTGCCATTCCTCTGTCTTCTTTGGTAGAAATCTCCTTTATTTTGTAGAATTTACAAATTTCAGCCCCTTTCTGCCCCCCTCCCCCCATCACCTTCACTATGGTTGACATTTAATTGACAATATCACAGTCAGGGTCTCCGGATGAGGGACATAGACATTTTACATTGTACTTACTAGGAATAAGAAGGTCCAATTAGTCTTTCATCTGGCTTCAAATAATCTTAGAATCCCAGAATTTATAGGCTGGAAGGGACTTTTGAACTCATCTAGTACAATTCTATATTTTCCAATAGGGAACTGAAGCAGAGAGAATTTAAATTCCCTACCCAAGTTCATATGGTTAGTTAGCCATGGAGTTGGGACTAAAACCCACATTTCCTGGTTTTTTCTGCCCAGGGTCCCTGTCATGAGGCATCTTCCACCCTTATATAGCATGGACATAACTGGTTGGTTGGTTGGTTGTTGTCCTTTGTTCTTGAAGAGGACCAAAATGACATCACCACGATAAAGTGAAATTTCAGTGTGGCTAATCAGACCAATATGAGCTTAAAATACTCTACCACAGATTGGGCACAGGTAGTCTGTGTGAACATTTGTGGTGGTTACTACAAATTTGCCCATCCTACATTTCCTTTGTGCTGTTTCAATTCTGCTTTACTTATAGAGCACAGCACCTTTTCTTTTTTTTTTCCTATTTATTTATTTAATTTTTTACGTTCATTTTCACAAATTTTTGGGTTCCCAGTTTTCTCCCCTTTTATCCCCTCCCCCCACCCCAATACCCCAAGCAATCTAATTTTCCCTATCTCCAATCTGCCCTCTCTTCTGTCATCCCTCCCTTCTCTTGTCTCCATCTTCTCTTTTCTCCCGTAGGGCCAGATAACTTTCTATTCCTCATTAACTGTATGTCTTCTTTCCTAGTTACAACAACAATATTAAACAGTTGTTCCTAAAACTTTGAGTTCCAAATTCTCCCCATCCCTCCCTCCCCACCCATTCCCTTTGGGACGGCAGGCAATTCAATTTAGGCCCTATCTCTGTAGTTTTGGAAATGACTTCCCTGATAGTCGTGTTGTGTAAGACTAACTGGATTACCATCCCCTCCTAACCTGCCCCTCATTGTTTCTCTTCTGTCTCTTGATCCTGTCCCTCCCCAAGTGTTGACTTCAAATTGCTCCCTCCTCCCTTTGCCCTCCCCTGCATTGTCCCCTCTCTTGCAATATCTCTTTCTCCCCCACTTTCTTATACCGTAAGATAGGATTTCATACCAAAATGAGTGTGCATTTCACTCCTTCGTTTAGTCAAATGTGATGAGGGTAAACTTCTTGTTTTGTTTTGTTTTTTTTTCTCAGCTCTCCTCTTTTTCCCTCCGCTAAGAAAAACTCCTACCTGCCTCTTAAATGACATATAGTTACCCCTTTCCCTTTCCCTCTCTTTCCTCCCCCTACATTTCTCTCTCACCATTTACCTTAGTTTTTTTTTTAAGGTATGGTCCCATCCTATTCAGTTCAATCTGTGCTCTCTATCTCTGTATGTGTGTGCATGTGTGTATGTGTGTGCATGCGTGTACATGTGTATGTGTGGTCCCACCAACTACCCAGATACTGAAAAGTTTTAAGAGTTAGAAATATTGTCTTTCCCTGTATGAATATAAACAGTTCACTTCTGGTAAGTCCCTTAAGACTTCTCTTTGCTGTTTACTTTTTCATGCTTCTTCTCATTCTTGTGTTTGAAAGTCAAATTTTCTTTTCAGCTCTGGTTTTTTCATTAAGAATGATTGAAAGTCCTCTGTTTCATTGAAAGACCATATTTTCCCTTGAAGTATTATGCTCAGTTTAGCTGGGTAGGTGATTCTTGGTTTGAGTCCTAGTTCCTTTGACTTCTGGAATATCCTATTCCACGCCCTTCTAACCCTTAATGTAGAAGCTGCTAGATCTTGGGTTATCCTGATTGTATTTCCACAGTATTGGAATTGTTTCTTTCTAGCTGCTTGCAAGATTTTTTCCTTGAGCTGGGAGTTCTGGAATTTGGCCACAATGTTCCTAGGAGTTTCTCTTTTTGGATCTCTTTCAGGTGGTGATCGATGGATTCTTTCAATACTTATTTTGCCCTCTGGTTCTAGAATGTCAGGGCAGTTTTTCCTTGATAATTTCATGGAAGATGATGTCTAGGCTCTTTTTTTGATCATGAGTTTCAGGTAGTCCCATAATTTTTAAATTGTCTCTCCTGGATCTATTTTCCAGGTCAGTTGTTTTTCCCATGAGATATTTCACATTCTCTTCCATTTTTTCGTTCTTTTGGTTTTGTTTGGTGATTTCTTGGTTTCTCGTAAAGTCATTAGACTCCATCTGTTCCATTCTAATTTTGAGAGAACTATTAAATTCAGTTTGCTTTTGAGCCTCTTTTTCCATTTGGCTCATTCTGCTTTTGAAAGCATTCTTCTCCTCATCGGCTTTTTGAACCTCTTTTGCCAATTGAGTGAGCCTATTTTTCAAGGTGTTAATTTCCTCAGCATTTTTTTGGGTCTCCTTTACCAAGGTATTGACCCGATTTTCATACTTTTCTTGTATCTCTCTCATTTCTCTTCCCAGTTTTTCCTCCACCTGTCTAACTTGCTTTTCAAAATCCTTTTTGAGCTGTTCCAGGGCCTGAGCCCACCCGCCACCCCCCCTGGGGTGTCTGGGGTACTGAGGCCCCGCCCTCCACGTCTTTCCCTGATGGCAAGGATAGGTCCTCGTCATCAGATCCGAAGGTCAGGATCATTTGCATTTGTTGGAAAAAACTCTCTATAGTCTTATTTTTCTTCCCTTTTCTAGGCATTTTCCCAGCCAGTTACTTGACTTCTGAGATTCCTTTCCCCCCCCCCCCCCCGCCTGGATCCGCCCAGCTAGTGCTTGGCCTCTGAGATTTAAATGGGCTTTCCTCCTGCCGGCTGTCAATCAGTGAGCTTTAGTTCAGGTGCTCGGGTGGGGGCAGGGCCGCCTCCCAGACTCTGATCCCTCGGGGGCTTTATGCAGAGACTTTCAGGAATGGAGCGGGTGGGGGCGGGGTGGGGGGCCCGCCTCCCAATCTCAGTTCCCTTAGGGGTTTTGAGCAGAAGCCTTCAGTAATAGAGCGGGATGGGGGCAGGACCGTCTCCCAGGCTCAGCTCCATCAGGTTTTATGCAGGAATCTTCCGTAATGAAGATCCTGCCTGCTGCTGGGGGATTCCTGAGTCCTGGGCCGCTGCCGCCTCAGCCACCACCCACACCTCTGCCTCCGCCGCTTCCTGCTCCTGTCTCTGCCGCCGCCGCTTCCTCCAGAGGGGGCCCGAGTCACGGAGACGCCCTGCTTCCCCTCTCCTCCAGCCCGG
Source organism: Bettongia penicillata ogilbyi (assembly GCA_023548195.1). Lineage (NCBI taxonomy): Eukaryota > Metazoa > Chordata > Mammalia > Diprotodontia > Potoroidae > Bettongia > Bettongia penicillata. Next base: position 1,638,402 of record JAJHZJ010000640.1, read on the forward strand.
CCTTCTTTCTCACTGACCTGTAGCTTCTGTGGGCGGAGGGACTTTCCCGGCTGCCGGAGCTTCCGTCTCTGAAGCCTGCTCGGATCAGCTTCTCTGGCGCCGCGGCCAGGGCAGCGCTGGGGGTGTTGTCTGCTTTCCGGGGCGCACCGGACCCTGGGGACGGGTCTCCAGGGCTCCCTGGAACGGAAATCTCCTCCACTCTGCTTCTGCACCCCTTGTATTGACCCAGAAGTTATGGGGGACTCTTTTTACATTAATTCTATGGGCTTTTGGTTTCGGAGCTCATAAACGTGTGTCCTTCTACTCCGCCATCTTGGCTCCGCCCCCCACAGCACCTTTTCTGATGAGGACATGCCACACTGAGTGGTCCCGTGCCCGTTGTCTCCCATGTCGCACAATCAGATTCAGAGTTCTTGAGAGAGACCTTGAGAATGTTCTTGTATTGTTTCTTCTGACCACCATGTGATCACCTACCCCATGCGAGTTCTCCATAAAATAGTCTTTTTGGCAAGTGCACATTGTGCACTCCAAAAACGTGGCCAGTTCATCAGAGTTGCGCTCTCTGAAGCATAGTTTGAATGCTTGGCAGTTTAGTTCGATCAAGGACCTCAGTGTCTGGTATCTTATCCTGCCAGGTGATCTTTAGAATCTTCCTAAGATAGTTCAAATGAAAGTGATTCAGTTTCCTCGCATGGCGCTTGTAGACTGTCCATGTTTCACAGGCACACAACAATGAGGTCAGTACAATGGCTCTGGAGACCTTCACTTTGGTAGTCAGTCTAATACCTCTTCTCTCCCAAACTTTTATTTGGAGTCTCCAAAACACTGAGCTAGCTCTGGCAATGAGTGCATCAACCTCATTGTCAATGTGTACATCCTTGGAAAGTACACTACCAAGGTAAGTGAACTTATCCACAGCATTCAAAACCTCTCCATTTACTGTAACTGATGGTTCTACATATGAATGGTGTGGTGGTGGTTGATGGAGCACCTGTGGTTTTTTTTTTGGTGTTATTATTAGGCCAAAATTAGCACAGGCAGCAGAGAATTGATCCATACTGTGTTGCATCTCAGCTTCAGAGGCTGCATTGAGTGCACAATCATCTGCAAACAGAAAATCCTGCACCAACACTTTGGTCTTGGCTTGTAGCCTTTTCAAATTGAAGAACTTACCATCAGTACGGTTGTTGACCTTGATGTTGTGTTCATCCTCATTGAAAGCATTTGACAACATGGCTGAAAATATCATGCTGAAAAGCATGGGAGCAAGCACACAGCCCTGCTTCACTCCATTGGTGACTGGGAAGGCATGACAGCATCGTCCACTATCCAGAACCTGGGCAAACATGCTGTCATGAAACTGACATAAAATACTCATAAACTTCTCTGGGCAACCAAATTTTGACATAATTTTCCATAAGTTCTCAAGACTAACAGTGTCAAAGGCCTTGGTCAGATCTACAAATGTTTTCTACAGACCTCTGTTCTGCTCCTCGTATTTCTCCTGGAGTTGTCAGGCAGCAAACACCATATGAACTGTTCCTTAGCCCTTTCTGAAGTCACACTAGCTTTCAGGCGTATGACCATCTTCTAGGTGAAGGATCAGCCTATTATTGAGGACTCTAGATAGAATCTTGCCAGAAACTTCTAAAAGAGAGACACTCCCCTCTGTGATTGTCACAGGACAATCTATCCCCTTTACTTTTATAGAGTTAGACAGTGGAGGCACTCTTGAACTCCTGGGGGATAACCTCCTCTTGCCATATAACCTGGAATATTTCAGAGCAGTGGTCCCCCTACCTTGTAAATGACAGCTGGAATAGAGTCAGCACCAGGTTCTTTTCCACATGAAAGGAGCCTAAAGGCACTCAAAATCTGTTCTTCAGTTGGAAGTTCAGCTAAGAAGAAATTGACTTCAACCTGAAGTAAATATTCAGTGGCCTCAGCATTGATTAATGAGAGTCTGTTGGGAACACTATGGAAGTGTTCAGCCCATCTCTCTAGGATCATGTCCTTATCGCTAATCAATGTGGCTGCATCAGCACTGAGTAGTTGTGATGCATCATAGGTTTCTGGTCCATAAATAGCTTTCAGGGAATCATTAAAGCACTTTGGATTGTTACTATCAGCATAAAACTGAATTTCATCTGCCTTCTTACTGAGCCAGGAATCCCGAATCTCTCTAAGCTTTGCTTGTATTTTACTTTTGGTGGAATTAAATTCTGCCTTCTTAGAGGTGGATGAACTATCCGGCCAGTAAATCCTGTGGAGTTCTCGTTTTTCTCTTAGCAGCTTCTGAATTTCCCCACCATTTTCATCAAATAAGTCTTAGTGCTTGTGAATGTTCTGGCACAGATGAATAAATGAAGTGCTGTGCACCAAATCTCTGAAAGTTGCCCACTCCTTTTCTGGACTACTGTTGCCAGCTATGTGTTGGCTCAACTTTCCCTCCAAGTCAGCAGCAAACTGTTCACACTCAGAGAAGAGCTCTAATTTGTTGACATCAATTCTTCTGGTAGTCATTTTGCTTTGGGGGGTGGCACTTTTGATGAATGTGAATTTTGAGCTTGGAAAGGATAAGTCTATGATCAGTCCAGCACTCTGCACCACACATTGCCTTTGTCACTCTCACATCTTGTCTGTCTCTTCTCCTTACAATCACATAGTCTATTAGATGCCAATGTTTGCTGCAAGGGTGCATCCATGAAGTTTTATTGTGCTTAGGTAAATAGGAAACAGTGTTGGTGATGAGGACATGTGATGCACAAGTCTTCAGCAGTAAATGACCATTGCTTTTGCTGCTTTCAACTCCATTCCTCCCTAGGACTCCCTGCCAAGTCTGGTAGTCTGAGCCTACTGTAGCATTAAAGTCACCTGGAATTATAAGCTTGTTTTTGTGGCATTGACCATAAGGATCTCTAAGTCTTCATAAAATTTTTCTTTGGCTTCATCAGGGTTTGTCACGGTGGGAGCATAGGCACTGACGATGGTGTGGTGGCATGGTGTTGTCCTGTGGGTAGCAATCACATTGTCATGAGCCTGTCATGCACTCCTTTTGGGCAGGCATACTAGCTTGCTGATGAGATTAGTTTTGATTGCAAAATGCATGCCAGCTTCAGGATGCTCCTCTTCACTGTGGCCACTCCAGAAAAAGGTGTATCCAGCTCCAGCTTCAGTAAGCTGGCCTTCATTTGCCTTGTTTCACTCAAGGCTGCTATTTGGATGTGATACCTGTTGAGATCTCTTGCAACAAGAGCAGTTCATCTTTCAGGTCTATTGCATTTCGTGTTGTCTATAAGTGTGCCAATGGTGAGTGAAATCATCTTTGCAGATGTTTTTGTACATTTTGTAATTTATTTTTATGTTTCAACTGCAGAATGGGATTCCCCACCTGCCACAGTAATCAGGTTAGGGTTAGGTAAACAGACAATTTTTAGGGCACATTTTCTAGCCCCCTTTTTCACACCAGGAGTTGAGCAATGTGATCCTTAAAAGGCTGCTCAGACACCCAGGGGCCTGTTGAGTCCCACTGCTGCTTCCAGTGAAAAACAACCCTATGGCCTGGGCTGCCTGTGTGCAGGGTTGTGACTACAGCTCCCAGTACCTGCTGCTTCATCACTTGCCTGTTACCGCAGGATTTTGAGGTATAATAGTAAAATGGTAGTAAAATAATATGGGTGATGTCTTTTGATTCATGCCTAAATTGAATTTAAGTGAGGCAGAGTTGCACGAAGTCGTCAGCCTCACTCTCTCCTCCACAGTCATCATAGTGCAATAGCAGGACAGTTAAGGTGGCTGGTGATGGCTCAGGATGCAGTGAATGACCTTGGTGTCTTTGGTGTCTAACCAAGCTCTAAGTGTTCCACATTGCCAGTTTCAGTTGCCTTCATGGTCATTGGAACAAATTGTTCTCATCTGCCCATTCCACCAGGGGAAGTCTTCACATGCTTGAGGTAGATACCCCCTAACTCATCAATGTGTTTGAGACTCCTTGGTTATCCTCAACCTGGTTTGGTCCGTCTGCCAAAACAGTTTACCAGGGTGTGGCCCCTGTGCACTCTGCAGCTTCTTGGAGTCACAGGTGAGAGTTGGGTGGAACAGGTGAACACCAAAGGTGGAAAGAGCCCCAAAAAGGGCTTGGCAGCCATCACACCAAAGGTACTGGTCCTCCCTGAAAACACCCTACACCCTGTAGCTGATAAGCTGGTAGCTTATGAAATAGAAATAAGAGGTTGTTGGTTTATTTTATTTCAGAGGCAGAAAAAAGGCCAGTGGGTGAAAGTTGAAAGGAGGAAGATTTCAACTTGATAAGAAGAACTCTGTAATAATCTGATCTGACTGAAAATAGAATGGGCTATTTTCTAAGTAGTAAGTTCCCTGTGACTAAAGGTATTCAAATAGAGGCTGATTAACTACTTGTCAGGCATGATGTAGAGACTGATTCATTCAGTGAATTTGTTGATGACTAACAGTAATATTGATAATAACTACAACTCATATTTCCCTGGCACTTTAAGGTCTACAAAAGACTTGCCTCACACCAACCCTGTGAGGTTGGTTACCAGACCACTTTGGGAAATTCTTTGGAGATTGAAATATCCTTGGAAGGATCTATACTTTAAAGTCTTCCAAGTCAATAATACCAAAATGCAAATTAGTTTATCAGATTCTACACTGAAAGCAAGTTTTGGTAGGAGGGAGGGAGGTTTGAATCATGATGCTAATAGGTGATTTATGTAAGGAGGTCCACAAAAAGAGTTTAAAAATGGAGGCTGCCCCCACTTAGCACCGATAGTTCTTAATTTGCAGTTCAAAAGTGGGCCAATTCTGCTCATTCCAATTTTTTCAAATGGAGAAACTGAAATATAAAAGATAATATAGAAATATTTAAGGATAACTTGAAAGGTATAGCTGCCAATCATACTTATTAACACACAAGGACATTTTAATGATCACTTTATTATGTGCTTGAAATATAGTCCCATGATAACAAATCTCAATTGGCTATAAGTAGCATTTTCAAAAATTTTACACGGAACAAGCCAGTTTCCAATATAATTGTAGTTTTTACAGAAGGGAAAAGAGGAAGGTCAAGATTTATATGTCAAATAACAGATGGAATAGGGGAAGATCTATATCAGTTAAAATAATAAACTGGTCAGCTAACACCAGAACTAAAGTTGATAAAAGGAATTTTTCAAAGAGACAGAACAGAAACCAATCAGATAGCACTAGAACTGTAACTGATGTCTTGGTGTGAGTTTGCAGATTATAACTAGTTGACATGATACCTATTTTAATGAAATGGTGGTCATAAAGCCAGACAGAAAAACTGTTTTACCACAGGACCTCAAATTATCTCCATTCACATATAACTGAGAGCTTTCACGCAGAAACAACACAAAACATTCCCCTTTAGGAAAGGTTTGAAAATTAAACTTCTCTCTTAAATGAAAATTTTATGACCTATGTGGTACAGTTTGTCAATGACATGACTACATCAGATTTGACACTTTGAAATAAATACCTACATATTCCCTGTTTGACAAAGCCTTCCCTTACAGATCATTCCAGAATCAAAGAATTATGCTTCTGAACAGCTGGGCACTTCCTTATACTTGAGTTCCTTCTTTGATACTTGGCATGGACTACTTAACCATATCACGATGCACATATCCAATCTGCCTGATGACATCCATTAGATCACTCTTTTCAAACACAACAAGGGTGATTAAAGAGTGTCCTTGGAAACAGTCTCCTACTTCAGGGGAGTTTTATTCACCCTTTCTCTAAAGTTATTCTGACCTATGCATGATTTAAAACAGTCAAAGCCAGCTAGAATTTGCTCACCAGACAATGGAGTATCTATCTCTCTTTGGCTAACCAATATAAAACCTCATAGCCCTAATATTTGAGGACCACCCAGAATCAGTTGGTTGCCTGGATCAAGATGGTTTCCTAGGATTAAACCATCAACCTCTATATTGTTATACCCTTCCCACACACAAAGGTTGTCAAGGAGGTGAAGGGTATATACATCTTTTATCTTTTTTTATATAAGTAAGTTTGCCTATTAAATCTGTTTGTATGCTCTCCATAAAACTTACAATTAGGCGAACGTAAGGTGAAACTTTTCCTGTGCTGTTTGAAATCTCCTAAACTATCAACCGCAATCAGACTAGATTGTAAACTCCTTGGGAACAGTTCTGTGTTATACCACTTCATATACTGCAGTAATTAATACAGTTTCTTGAAGATATCATCTGTTACCAGAGGACAAGAGAAGAGGAAGGAGAGAGAGGGGGAAAGGGATCATTTTTGTTCTTCAGTGTTTTTCAGTCCCATTCAATTCTTTGTGGCCCTATTTGGGGTTTTCTTAACAGATACTGGAGTGGTTCATCATTGCCTTCTCCAGCCCATATTACAGATGAGGAAACTGAGGAAAACAAGGTTCAGTGATTTTCCCAGGGTTACACAACTAGTAAGTATTTAAGGTCAGATTTGAACTCAGAAAGATGAGTGCTCCTGCCTCCAGGCCTGCATTACATCCACAGCATCACCTGTCTGCCCTAAACAGATTATAGATAGGATCATAGAATTATAGATTAAGAGCTGGAAGGGACATTAGAGGCCGCTCAATTAATTTCTCTCATTTTGCAGATGAGGAAACTGAGTTCAAGAGAAGTTATCAGGATCATTCAGCTAGTACATATCTGAAACGGGATTTTAATTTTAGTCTCTGTGACTCTTAAGTCTGGCACTCCATCCGCTGTGCCAAAGAGGTGCTTAATTCTTCTTCACATTTTCCCTGGTTCCCCAAAGCTTTCTGAGATAGAAGATAAAAGACAGAAGAGAATAACTAGATTTCCTAAAATTTCCCATATCCCTTGCTTTCTTGCCATTAATTATTGTTCACAATTAGTATTATATATTTTCAACATATCAAAAGACTTCAAGGGAATGAAAAACAACTTTCCCCCTGCTGTATAATTCAATGGAGAAAATGGTTTGTTTCCATCCTTCCCTTTGCTTCAACTTTTATACATCACTGTTGTCTCATAAATTTTATTTTTTTTGAATTGCAGAGACAAAGTACTCTGCTACAAAAGCAGCTTGCACTCACTTTGGCAGCACAGATGCTAAAATTGGAACATCACAGAGAAGATGAGCATGGCCTCTCTGCTAGAGTGGCATACAAATTTTTGAAGTGTTCCATATTTTTTTCAAAAAATGAAGGAGAGTTATTGGGCTCTTTAAGCTTAGGAGTGGCTCCCTGAAAAACCATTCATCTCTCCTACAGCTTAACCATTTGATTCAGCAAATCAGAGGATAGACCTGATCTTTCCAGCCCCCATGCTTGCTTTCATGGTTTGCCACAGCCTGTTCCAGGGGCTGCCTGAAGTCTTAAGGAACAAAATGTTTCCACATGAGTAATGCTGATTTGGGTCTCCCTGCCCAAAACCACACAAGGAGGGCAGTTTAGGGGAGGGACTGCTCCCCACTTAACTTTTTTTCCCCAAACTCTAGGGCCAACTCTCAAAAGCAAAGTATTCATTCTGGAACTTCAAAGCAAGGAAAATAAGGCACTGTATTCCATGGCAGCTCAGTTCAGGAAGAATTCTTCATGCCCTTCTCGAGTTTATTCTGGGGTTCTATTGGTTACCTTGTCTGTTTGAAATGGTGTCCTTTGGAAGCATTTCATCGTAATGATGCCTGCTGTGGCCCTCTGTCTCAGATTTCTTTGCTCCATGACTGTTATACTTAAAGGCTGCCCCTCTTTAGAGCAGAAATCACCTCGTCAAATTCTGGGAACTAAATAAGTATGTATGAGGAGTGGAGAGATACTTCCTTTGTAGAAACATAGAATGTCAAAGCTGGAAGGAATCTTTGGAATCATTTAGTTCAGCCTTGTCTGACTCTCATCTGATGTAATCAATCACTCAGAGTCTGAGGGTTGAAACCAGTGTTCTTACCCTTTTTCTATTTTGTGGTAATCTGGTGAAAACTAGGGCCATCTTCACAGACTAATTTTTAAAAATCCATCATAGGCAAAATGCTAAATTTCACTGAGAGGTTGGTGAAAATAAAATGTAATTTTTTTCTCATCTAAGCTCCTAGAACCACTAAAATCTACCCATGGTTCCCAAGTTAAGAATCCCTACTTTAAATAAACTGTCCTACTGTAAAAGTAGTTCTCAATATAGTTAAAAAACCTTTCTGAGATCTTAAAAACAAATGCCCCCAGACTAAGAGATTAAAAATTGTCAAGGAGGTCCCCTGGAGTTTCAGAAGCTCCCTACCAAAGTTTGTTTCTTGCCCAGAGGACATAGCTGAGTCCTAGATTATGTCCACCTAGGAACAAAGTTAACTTAAACTCTCCCAGGTTGGCACTATGGTTTCTCTCAATAGTTTTGGGTTGAGTTGTGGATATGTGTGTTGTGGATGTGTGTGTGTGTGTGTGTTTATGTTTGGTTGATGGGGAGAGTTGGTGGTCTCCCCAATTCTACTACTATCCTTGTCCACAATACCCCTCATTTGGAAGATTACAAAACTGAAGTCACATGAGTTTAAGTGAGTTACTCTAGAGTACATAACAGAACTGGTCCTAGAACCCAAGTTTCTTAACTCACTGCCTAGTAGTCTTTCCCCTAGATTATGAACCATACACTGCCAATATGAAATACTTCTGAAAAATACACATGCAGAAGGAAAGGGGAAGATAGGTGATGAAGTGCATAGAGAGCTGGGAGGCAGGATGACTCATCTTCCTGAGTTCAAATCTAGCTTCAAACACTTGATCAAGTCACTTGAACCTGCTTGCCTCAGTTTCCTCATCTGTAAAATGAGCTGGAGAAGGAAGTGGAAAACAGTTCCAGTATCTTTGCTAAGAAAATTCCAAAAGGAGTCACAAAGAGTCAGACACAACTGAACAGCGTCACCTGAAGGAAAATGAGAGGCTGAGACTTTATTACGAATCAAGTGAATCTGGGTGGGTGCGGAGGGTGGGAAGCAAGAGTTACAATCATGTTAATGAACAAAGCAAAAATAGAAATTCACAGTATCAAGAGAGGCAAAAGGGAAATTGTGTTATGCTTGAAAGAACTGCAGATAATTAACCAACGTCCACTCTCGTGAAAGAAACGTGGTGCGTTTCCTTGGGAAAGAGAGGGAGGCAAGGGTCCCCCTCTGTGATTTCATCACTGGGGAGAGCTCCGGGATGTGGTCTTTTCCTCCACCAATGCTGATTAGCAACTTATCTTACCTTATAGTCTTAAAGAATTCCCTTAGTGCATTGAGAGTTGAAATGACTTGCTCAGGGTTACACAGCCAGTATCTGTCAGAGGAACAACTAATTAATGACTCTCACTTCTACAGTGCTTTAAGATTGCAAAATGTCCCCTTCGTAACAAACTCATGTGGGAGGTACTATGAATGTCCCCAACTCCATTTTGAAGACAAGAGAAGGAAGGTCCAGAGAATCACAAGGGTAAGAAAAGACAGCCAGGATTTAAGACTGGGTCTTCTGACCAGTTCTAAATAGATGAAAGGAGAACAATACCCATTAATTACCTCACTGAAATCTCATTGGATTAGATGATTTTTAAGGTCCCTTCCAGGTCTGATAGTACATGACTGTGGTTCTAAGAGATGCAGATGAACTTGAATCCAATGAAAGGACTAGCAATGATAACCTCCACTTATTACACTTCACAGAATATTAAGTGTTTTATTCACCTTCCTATGAGGTAGGTAGCACAAATGTTTTTATTATAATCACACTCATTTTACATATGAGGAAACTGATGTTCCCAAGTAATTTGTCCAAAATCACACCAGCAGTCAGTAGTAGAATTATGATGCTGACTCCCATGTATCTTCCATCTAGAGTTCTTTCTACTACATGATGCTAATCTATCTAAACTGAGGATTGGATCCTTCCCTGATGAGAGTCAGTAGAGAAGCCTTTGGAAGAAGCCACTCTTATGTTGAAATTTTTTAGAAAGATTTGAAATCCAAAGAAATGAAATGTAAATTCACAGTAATCCTAAGACATGGGCATCCATTTCAAATAGTCTCCATTCGTTTTCCATCATTACTACCTATAGCAACAGACACAATCAAAGCATTTTTTTAAAGTGGATCTGTGACTTCAAAAATGTAAGGAACTTTGGACGAGGCGTTTCCTCCACAAACTTTCTCTCATGTCTTCGTCTTATCTATCTCCCATATCTGCTCCATAATTCCTTCCTCATGCCTGCATGCTAGAACCCTTGACTTCTTTTAGGTCAGGTGCCTCCTCCATAACCTTGGGGCCAGAGACTTGGTTCTTTACTATAGCATCCGGAATACTCCAATCAATCAACATTTAAGTGTCTACTATGTGCCAGTCAATGTGCTAGAGAGTAGGGATGCAAATTCAAAGGTCGAGAGAAATAGACCCTGTGCTCTAAGAACTTGCTTTCTTCTTACATTTACACCTATAGGGGAGCTCCCCCGAACAAGACAAGCCTAAGATCAAAGCACTCTGTACATCTGTAGCCACTCAAAGCAACAGCTCATAAGCTCCCATGGATGAGTTTACTTTTTCTGGTTAATTCAAAGCAAAGGCATTGAATGAAATAATATACTTAGAAAAGTATCAATAAATTTGTTCAGTCATGTCTGACTTCACAACTCCCTTTGGAATTTTCTTGGCAAAAAGAATGGTTTGCCATTTTCTACTCCAGCTCATTTTACAGTTGAGGAAATTGAGGCAGACAGAAATTAAGTGACTTGCCTGAGATCACACAGCTAGTAAGTGTCTGAAGCCAGATTTGAACTCAGGAAGATGAGTCTTCCTGACTCCAGGCCCAGCACTCTATCCACTCTACCACCTAGCTACTGAAACAGTAAAATGCTTTCATTCATAAACTTGGAGCATATTTTCCCAGAAATGCCTACACCATCATTGGAAAGAGAAGATGTATAAAGGGAAAACCAGTGAAGAGAGCATGTGTGAACAGAATACATGCACTTACCAGCTGAGGTCCTATCTCTTACCCAGAAGAATGGGGTTTCCTATTTGTCTTCTATCTTGAAGCCTACGGATTAGATACAGTCAACTTTGAAGCATCTAAATGGCACAATGAACAGAGTGCTGGTCCTGGAGTCAGGAAGCTGTGAACTCAGCTCTAGCCTTGAACGCTTCCCAGGACAAGTCATTTAAATTCTGTCTGCCTCAGTTTCTTCAACTGTAAAATGGGAATGATAATAGCACCTACCTCCCAGGGTTGTTGTGAGAACCCAATTAGATAATATTTATAAAGCACTTAGCACAATGCCTGGCACATAGTAATTGCTTAATAAATGTATATTGGTGGATGAACTTAACATCTGTTTGCTTCACTTTCCCCAGCTGTAAAATGGAATTAATAGTATATGTCTCCCAGGGTTGTTGTAAGGATCAAATGAGATAATATTTGTATAAAAGCATTTAGACTGGCACAAAGGTTTATTGATTGATTTGTTTGGTTAATGTAACCTTTGTTTGCCTTAGTTTTCTCAACTATAAGATGGGAATAGTAATAGACAATTTAGATAAATTAGATGATATTTGTCAAGCCCTCAGCCTAGTGCCTGGCACTTAACAACTGCTCATTTCTTTCCCTTCTCCCAGTCCTTTTGGAAAAATAGAGCTCTAAGACATGTACCAGCTTTTACTTCCCTAAAGAAAGCCCACGTTTTCAAAGCCCTGTCTGAAAAAAAGCATTTCCTTTCTAAAATGAAATCTTTGGGTGCAGAGCTCTTTGGCATTGAGAGCTCTTCCAGGTAGCTAGTGCCCATAGGCTTAGATGTACTTTTTAACCTCTTTAAAGCTTTGGTCTCTGTCAGAAACCTCACTCTAACTTAGGGTTAACAATCTCTTCTGGTTCCTTGTTTAATTTCAGATTGTTTAACTTTTATCTATTAAATACCAGTTTAGAATCTGCTTTTTCAACAATAGCTAAGAATTTTTGTGGGGCCAGGGTCCTGCAATTTTTCAAACTCCAAATTCTTTAGGTCTCCAATGCAAATGATGGTGAAAAGGAAAAAGGCACAGCTATAAATCCTAAGTCCAGAAAGCAAGGTCATTATCTTCTACTTGCCTGGTCACATCCTCTTTATTATATTTGTAATCAGAATCAAGTTACGCTAAACCATCTTTGCATCAGCAGCACCTAATGGTGCTCCACAAATAGTGCTTAATTATTGCTAAATTGAATTGAATTTATGGGTAAGGGATTGACTATAAATAGGCCATTATCTGTTATGTTTCCTGGATAAAGAGATTTTGGCCATCTGTCAAGCCTTCCCTCATACCCTCCCTCCCTCCCTCCCTCCCTTCCTTCTTCCTTCCTTCCTTCCTTCCTTCTTCCTTCCTTCCTCCCTTCCTTCCTTCCTTCCTTCCTTCCTTCCTTCCTTCCTTCCTTCCTTCCTTCCTTCCTTCCTTCCTTCCTTCCTTCCTTCCTTCCTTCCTTCCTTCTTGTTCCTTGACTGGGAAAGGACTCTCAGTCCCCTGTGGAAGGGCTTAGAGCTAGTTGTTAATTATTTGACAGTAACCTACTCCTCTACTATGACAGAGAGCCAGAGCTATGACGCTCCTGTTGCAGATGCAGTTCCCTGGCAATAATCTCCACAAAAATCTCACATTTCCCAAAAGCAATCAGTTATGGAGTCAACTCTACATAAATATTTTCTCACCCTCGAGTCACAGCAGCTGGATAACAGCTGCAAAGCCCTCATGGTTATATGTGCTGCTCCATGAACACCCAGGACCATGCTCATCATTCCTTGCTCCCCTGACAGTAGTGGTGGGGCAGTTCCTAGATTTTGGTATAATCATCATGGCCTATTTGTTATAGTTGTGAGAATATAAGGATTTTAAAACATTTTCAGAATATCACAAGAATGGAAAAGAATTTTGTTGGCACCCAGCTATGATGACTGAAAAAAATCAAAGAGGTCCTAATATACTTTCCCCCTTCCACTCCATTTTCAGTGAAGTATATTGTTCTCAACAAGAAAACTGATCTAGGTAGGAGGTCTGGACTGCACTGCTTGCTCTATCATTAATTAACTGTGTGGATTTGGAAAAGTCAATTAACCTCTTTGTTCCTGAGTTTTATAATGTATCTTATGGAGTTAGTAACATCCATCCTCCTCCTGATGCTGTGGTAAAGATAAATGAAGAAAATGTACATGAAAGTACTTTGAAAACTATAAATGGCTCTTTAAAGGTAAGCTATTTTTATTAATTCACTTACTGGCTTTGGAGTTTCACCTGTGGAGTTTCACAAGTTTCTCCCCTTTTGCCCTCCATGAGGCCATATTTGTATCTTTGTGTCTCCCCCCAGTACTTAGTGCAGCACTGTGTGCACAGTAGGTATAACCTGTGGCTTAGGACATCTCCCCAAAGGATCAGGGTTTATATGGTTCAATCCTGGAGATGGACTGAGAGGGTCAGCTTTCCTTGACTTACTAGCTCATCTGGAGCTTCTCTAGGAAAATCTCCAAGTATCTCCCTAGAGTGGTTAAGATTTCTCAAATGACAATACAAGGACTTAAAAAATTCCCAGTGATCTTTTAAGGCAAATTACCTACCACATCCAGAAAAAGAACTATGGAATTCAATCACAGAATGCAGCAGATCATTTTCTTTTGTATTACATTTTGGTTTGTTTTATGATTTCTCCCATTCATTTTAATTCTTCTATGCAACATGACTAAGGTGAAAATGTATTTAATAGGAATGCATCTGTAGAACCTATATAAAATTGTATGCCTCTCAGGGAGGGAGCAGGGGAAAAGGAGGGGGAGGGAGGGAACCAAAATCTAAGTTATATGGAAGTGATTGTAGAACACTGAAAATAAATAAAATAATAATAAAAAGAAAAAAAGATTTCTCAAATGTGAGTAAAAGTGGGGAGGACAAGGAGGGTCTCTGCTTCCCATACAAGCACTCAAAGGACTAAATACATGGCAGGTATTGAGACCAGCTTTATGCTACTCCATGATGTACAAGATGGAAATGGCTCACAGGGGACCATAAACACACACACACACACACACACAACAATTTTAAGATACACAAATTCCTCAGCAGTTCCCTCTAGGAGAGAACTGAACTTGGGGTTGCCATAGTAAGAGGCTGCAAGCCCTGGCAGTCTCTACCCATTGACAGATTCATGCCTATTGCCCAAGGACCAGACTGACCGAGTTTGGAGAGGTCACCATAAGAAGGTTGGTCACCAGATGAATTTTTGGCCACAGAAATTCATGGACGTAGTTTACTAAAACATGGCAGGGTGACAATCAGCACTGGTGGAAGGAATACTCATGCAAATGACATCACTAATCTTTTGAAGATTTGAAGTATTATTTAGAATGTAAATTCTTTATATTCAAGGACTGCTTCATTTTTATCTTCATTTCTACAATGCCTGGACAAAGTAGGTGCATAATGCTTGTCAACTGATTGATATCATTAATAAGTAATACCTGTGGTTTTAGTCACTTCACCTCATGACGCCATGGTTGCTTCTCTACCAACCAGACCAAGTCTTGGCTCGCTGTCACTAACTCTTTCTACCATTTTGTTTGTTAAGGCTCTTTCAAACCTAGACACTGTCAAGAAAGACCAGGGTCTTCTTCCAATTCTTTTCCCTGCTCCTTAACAACTCACTGACTAATTTAAAGCTATATAAAGGAACTTGATCATGAAAAACTTAAGAATGTGCAATGAGAATAATGTAAGGATTAGCCTATTTCTAGTTCCTAGCTGGCAGAAGTGAATCTGCCTCTGTACCAGAAATGCCCCATAAGTGGTTTAGTAGCTTCCTTTAGGTAAAGGATACAATGACCAAGTCTTGATCATAATTAGTTCAGCAAACTTCATCTGATCCATGGATGCAATATTAACACTCTTCTGATCATATTGCCCTTGTGATTGATAAGGGAGGGGTTTACAGCCCAGACCACCCAATTATTGACTGCCCCTAATGTGCCCCTTGTACTAGGTCTCTGTGAAAATGCCCAACAACAATGTGGAGAGACTCAGAGCTCTGTTCTCTCAATCAGTTGCAGACCTCACCACATACCAGCACCACCACTGCCTATGCTTACCCATGGGAATGATGGGCTGTGGACCTGCACACTTGTATGCTAATGAGCAATAAACTGCTTGATGCATCACCTGTTCTTGTTACCTCACCCATTATCTCCTCAAAAATAATAATAGGATGACACCTGTGCTCAAGATGTAATAGTATCACATCTTTCAAGGAGGAAAGCAAAAAAGCAGATTTCATAGAAAGAATGCTATTGCTACTCAGACTGGAGATGACCAACGAGGGGAATGATGTGGAAATGCTTACTATCCTGAAGAAGGTCATGAATTAGCTGGAGAGGAAGTAAAATATTTTAGAGGAAAAAAGAAATAAAATCATAAAAAAATAACAACAGTGAATCCAAGATTGCATCTACATGTCATCCCCAAACAGATCCTAACTTACTCAAAAAAGCAGTCCACACAGTGGTGTCCTGATGGCAAAACTGATTTCCTTTAAGAATCATTAATTGTCCTGGAAAAGTTTTGTTCAAAAATGACTAAGGTGGAAATATGTTTTGCATGATTGCACATGTACAATCTTTATCAAATTGCTTACTATCTCAGAGAGGGTGGATGTGAAGGAGGGAGAAAGAAAATTTGGAACTCAAATTTTTTTAAATGATTGTTAAAAATTGTCTTTACATATAATTAGTAAAAATATTATGTTTAAAAAGTTTGATTCAGATGAATGTGAAGATGCTTTTAGGTGGGGGGCAGAAGGGGAAGTCCATTAATAAAGTGTATAGCACTGAGCCAAGGCAACTATCAAGAGTCATCTTAGGACAAATCTACCAGACACCAAGCTATAGTTGTTCCTGGGAAACTGGCTCATTAGAGACAAGTTTGGCCTGAAGTCCATGGATTTCCCCACTTCCTTAAATACAACCAGATCAAGTCCTATCTCTTCACACGAGAGATATTGGTGATGACTTTTACTTGAAGGTTCTTCGGGCAAAACCCTTAACTCCTTCTGTGGAAAGGATTGCCCAGACTCCAGTCCCCCTCCCTTCCCCTACCTCTCTTTAGGCGTCCTCTTCTCACCTTCTGTTCTGGTCTCCAAACACAGAATCTGATCCAGATGTGAAATTGAATTGAGTGCCTGGGACTGTTCTATCCATGTGTCCAGATTGCTTGAATGTGGACCCTTAGCAGTTAGCATGCTTTTAGTGCACAGAGAATTACTTGTCTATATTTTACCCTGGGTTGCTTCTGATTTTTGTTTCTCTTATTAATTTTCCTGTTAGACAGTGTTCGGTGTTCCTTCAGTTCAGAACCTGTTTTTCACCCTCTTCCTTAATTTTTTTTTTTTTAGGTCTGGATTCATACTTTATTTTTTTTTTATATTTTATTTTTTTTAATGTTTTACAATCATTTCCTTAAAGTTAAGATTTTATCCCCCCCACCCTTCCCCCAATACCTCCCTCCCTCCCCATGACAGCATACAATTCTGTTTAGGTTCTACATATACTTTCCTATTGAGCACATTTTCACTATATTCATGCTACGTAGTCGAACTAAAATAAATGGAAGAAATCATGTACCAAATCAACACATAATACACTGAAACCCACCCACACACAAACATGATCTGCTACATTCGGCAAATGACTTCCACATTTCTTTCTCTGAGTGTGGAAGGCATTTTGCCTTAGAAGACCAAAAATTATCCACCCCAGATGGGACTTGAACCCCCTCTTCCTTAATTTTGAAGTCCACTATTCCTCTTCTCAGAAACACCATAACGCTGTATTGCTCCCTGAACTTGGACTCTGTCAATATCAAATATTGCTACTGGGGGTAAGAGCGAGGAAGGAAGGAACTGCCTACTCATTTTATTCTATAGGATAATAAGACCAAGTCTTCATGACCCATCTTATCTTTACAGCCTGTCAGATCTAAGAACATTTCCAAACTTCTAGGGGAACTCAGAAATAACTTTCTTGCTAGAATTTAGTGCACTACAACTCAAGGAAAAGTCTACACAATGAAAGGGATAGATAGGGAGAGGCAGTGAGGCTTGGCTGGTCATGAATGCATACTAGAGCAGTGAGAGGCTGGAAATCTCACCTGGCAAGCAAGCTGTTCTCCCCCCGCCCCCATTATATTGGCCCAACTTAAAGTCTGAGAGAGTGAGTTGACTTGTAGAGTCCAGACTTTCAAAGCCCACTGAAGAAACCACAAAAACCACAACATGCTCTCTGCCTTTCTATAGCTCACAGTCTCCATATTAGACACACCCTTCCAGCCAAGCAGTGGCCCCAATTCTTTCTCTGCCAGGAAATTAAAGGAGAGACTCTTGAAAATGTGTACAAGACATCTGTTCCTGTCTGGAAGACTTCATTTTCATTGCCTCACAGTCTACCCTATTTTTTTAAAAAGTGCAAGAGATTTAGAGTCTACTTCCTCAGCAGAAGAGCTCACCAAGACAAGCAGGGATATATCCAGAAGTCTTTTTTATGTCAGAGGACAAGGCTGCTGCTCCTCCCTTGGAGACAGACACCATAGCACTCAATAACACCCCTTCGCGTCAGATGGCTCTATTGGCCTGCTACTCTGCATTTTCAGTTATTCCTGATCCTAACCCAACCACAATATCTGGGCTCTGGTCAGAAGGAGGAATCTAGAAATGCATGCTCCAATCTTAGGCATAAAATAGTGGCCACCTTTTAGTGGTAGAATGATAATTATTAAATATCATTTTCTCCGAAAGATATTATTCAAGTCTGGATGTTTTATAATGATGCATTTTATTTTCTATTTCTATCATTTTCACTAGTCGCTAAGATCAATAACACCTTGGGGGGGGGGTGTATCTGTGCCTCTATGTATGTATCTGTGTGTTTATATGTGTGCATACATATGTGTGTAGAGGTGGGAGAGAACCACTGGAATTCTCACAGCATATGTGGAAAAATGTGCTTCAGAATAAAAAAGATGAAAACTCTTCAGAAGTCACTTTCACTCTTTCAGATCATGAAAGTATTTTTTAAGAAGGAAGGTAGAAGCTATTTAATAATATCACCCAAAAATTTGCTTTTTCTTAAGACAATTCTAGTTATTGATATGGCAGTTATTTCAAGTCAATCTGTGCTTCAACCAGGCCCCCACCTTTTCTTACTTTTAGAGTATTAGGAAATGATTCATATTCTTCTTTTAAAGAGCCCTTAGCTACCATGTAAGTATTCAGGCTAACAAAACATTAAGTACAGAAGCAATATGATGTAGGGAAAACCCAGAAAGAGAATCAAAACTTTAAAGGAAACAGAATGTGGGAGAGAAATTGAAACTTATTTCAGACATTTAATAGTTGTGCA
Source organism: Bettongia penicillata ogilbyi (assembly GCA_023548195.1). NCBI lineage: Eukaryota > Metazoa > Chordata > Mammalia > Diprotodontia > Potoroidae > Bettongia > Bettongia penicillata. Next base: position 1,656,843 of record JAJHZJ010000640.1, read on the forward strand.
GTACTGGGAAAAATCACTTATCATTTTTTATCTTGAGTTTTCTCATCTGTAAACAGGAGAAAATAACTGCACCTATTTCCCAAGATTGATATAAGAATTAATGAGATAATGTGTGTAGGGTCCTTGAAGTGCCATAGAATATAAGTTATTACTCTAGGATAGGTTTTATTTAACCCAACAGAAAATACAACAGATTTGTACTACAGCTCATAAAGAATCAAAACGAATCTTCCTTCTGAATGGTTACCCCACTTTTACTTTGGAACCAACTTGGAGTTGAGGACTTCTCATGCAAGGAGGGACCTTTTCTTCTGGTGGTCCCCACCTCTCCTCAGCCCCTTCACAGTCCATATGACTCACAATACTAAAAAAGGAATAGGTCCAAGCATCTCTTCTGTCCCCAGTTTTCTGATTCTTCAACTTCAAGGGAATGCAGAGGATAGGGCCTATCAGTCTCTTTCCAGTTCTCTCCTTTTCCATGTAAGGCTGAACATCTCCATCTCTTCTCTCACCTCTTGCTATAGCTTTAAACCTCCATGCCTCTTTTTGGTATTAACTCCTTCCCTCCTAAGAATCTGGGTGACTGCATAGGCATTTCTCTGGATCTTATGGGATATGTCCTCATCCAGCATTAGTCCCTTGATATATGCAATCCTCCAGAAGGGCTGTGTAGAGACACACTGCTCTATCCAGGTAAATGATCCATATGATCCAGTACCTAAGATCTCTCTCCCGTTCCTTGTTTTTCCCTTCCCCTCTCTTTTCCATCCCTTTGCTTATCCTTCCCCCCACTCTCTTCTTTTCCCACCCATTTCTTTCCACTTCTGTCTCTGTCCAAATTCTTTTTATGAAGGACAAGTCCAAGGACATAGCTCAAGCACATAATTTAGCTATGAGCTTAAATCCATGCCTTGCCAGTGGAACAATCAGAATCCAGGGCAAAGATGAATTCCTATTTTGTCTAAAGCATTTTCACTTGGTTCAGGGGGCAGAAGAGGGAAGAAGAACTTAAGTCCTTGGAACATGCCTAGACTCAGAGAATAGGGCAAAATTAATCCCAAATTAGATAAGATAAAAATGGAAGAAAGAAGAATTTGATTTGGTACAGTAAATTTTTAAATTTTAAAGTATACATACACACACACATATATACATACATATATATATATATGTACAAGATGTCTAATAATAAAAAACAACTGGTTCAGATGTGGTAGGGATAGATAGATACCTTTAGAATCTACCAATCCCTCTCAAAGACTGTGATTCATAGTTTGAGGGGAGAAGAAGGGCTGTGGCTATGGTTTGCTTCTTCTGTCATCTATCTCCAAGAAAGTATGTTGGGTCCAGTCATACCTATGCACCATATCTTAAATAATGATATTTGGGAAGATGATGAATTCAAAACAAAAGCTGATCCTCTTATCACTCTTAGTTTATATTCAGCAGCCTAGCCCCTTCTCATCTAGTGCTGATTACAAACAGTGAATAGTGAGTGAACTCATTTATTAAAGCAAAATAGCCAGCAAAAAGTAGAGCTCTACAAATTAGAATATACAGAATAGTAATGAGCTGATCAGCAAGAAGTGAGATAAGATCCTAGCTCAACCAAGGAAAGAGGAAATACTCTTCTTTGGAGATTTTTTCAAGCAAGTCCAGAGACATAATGGGACTGGCTTCCCATAAATAGTTTTTCTCTATATACCATTTCCCTGAAACCCCTTTTCTCTATGTGTTTACCCCAGCAAGTTTCAGGAATCAATTCCAGTAAGTCATTTACAACAGTTGACAGCATCAGGTTTAACAAAAAGTTAAACAAAAGTTACATTTCCTTTAGAATGTGCAGCATGCATCATCTCTCTCCAACCTCATCTGGCTTAGAAGTAGGTTACATTAAAACCATGAAAAATTTCACAATAGATGTGACTATGAAGAAAACTTTCTTAAATGGCCCAACAAGCATCAACATCAAGCAAGGCATAAAATAAGAAATCATAAGTTCACAAAAATGCAAACTTAGAAGACAACAAACTCAAAACTGCTACATCCAAAACCTGAAAGAAAAATGTGGATCAGTCTCAGGTCCTGGAAGAGCTCAAAAAGGACTTTAAAAATCAAGCAAAAGAGGTAGAGGAAAATGTTGGAAAAAGAAATGACACAATGATGAAAGAAAGTCATGATAAAAAGAGTCAAAAGTTTGGTAAAGGAAGTACAAAAAAAATACTGAAGAAAATAGCACCTTAAAAACAGAATAGGCCAAATGGTAAAAGATGTACAAAAATTCACTAGGTAAAATAATTCCTTAAAAAGTAGAATTGGAAAAATGGGAAAGGAAGCACAGAAGCTCACTGAAGAAAATAATTCCTTAAAAATTAGAGTTGGACAAGTGAAAACTAATGACTCAAGATAGCAAGAAGCAATAAAATAAAATCAAAAGAATGGAAAAATAAAAGAAAATGTAAAATATCTCATTGGAAAAACAACTGATCTAGAAAACAGATCAAGAAGAGATAATTTAAGAATTACTGGATTACCTGAAAGCCATGATCAAAAAAAAAAGAACCCGAAAACATCTTTCAAGAAATATCCAAGGAAAACTGCCCTGATATTCTAGAACCAGAAGGTAAAATAGAAATTGAAAGACTCCACTGATCACCTTTTAAAGGGATCCCAAAATGAAGACTCCCAAGAATATTGTAGCCAAATTTCAGAGCTCCCATGTTAAAGAGAAAATATTAAAAGCAGCCAGAAAGAAACAATTCAAATATTATGGGGCCACAGTTAGGATAACACAAGGCTTAATAATTACATTAAAAAGCTAGAGGGCTTGACATATGTATGCTGGAGGGTAAAGGGGTTAAAATTACCTATCCAGAAAAATTTAGAATAATCTTTGAAGTTGGGGGAAGAATGGATATTCAATGAAATAGAGGATTTTCAAGTGTTCCTGATGTAAAGATCAGAGATAAATAGAAAATTTGATTTTCAAATACAAGACTCAAGAGAAGTACAAAAAGGTAAACAGCAAAGAGAAACCATGACAAATTTAATAAGGTAAATTTTACATTCTTACAGGGGAAGACACTTGTAATGCTTAAGAACTTTTTCATTATTTGGGCAGTTAGAAACAGTATATGTAGACAGAGGGCACAGGTCTGAGCTGAATATGATGGAACAATATAAAAAAATTAAAGGCTGAAAAAGGGGAATGCACTTGGAGAACATGGAAGAGACAGCTAGAGTGGGACAAATTATCTCATATAAAAAAACCACAAAAGAGATTCTACTGTGGATGGGGAAGATGGGAAAGGTAGACAGGAGCATTTAAACCTTACTCTCATTGGAATTGACTCAAAGAGGGAATAACATACAAATTTAATTGGGTATAGAAATCTATCTTATCCTCCTGGAAAGTAGGAGAAGAAATGGATAAGAGAAGGCGTGAGCTAATAAAAAGGAGGGCAGACTGGGGAAAGTGGTAGTCAAAAACAAAATATTTTTGATGATAGGGTGAAAGGAATGAGAGAGTAGGATAAATGGGGAAACTAGTATGGAGGGAAATACATAGTAATCATAACTGTGAAAAAAAACAATTTACAGCAAGTATCTCTGATAACAGTCTCATTTCTCAAATATATAGAAAACTGAGTCAAATTTATAAGAATACAAGTCATTCCCCAATTGATAAATATTCAAAGGATATGAACAAGCAGCTTTCAGACAAAGAAATCAAACCTACCTGTACCCATGTGAAAAATTGCTCTAAATTACTATTAATTAGAAAAATACAAATTAAAATAACTTTGAGGTGCCATCTCACAACTATCAGATTGGTTAACATGACATAAAAAGAAAATGACAAATGTTGGCGGTGATATGCTAATACGTTGTTGGTGGAGTTGTGAACCAATTCAACCATTTTGAAGAGCAATTTGGAACTATGTCCACAGTGATATAAACCATTCATTCTCTTTGAATCAGCTCCTCAACTGTAAAATGACTAGGTTGGATTAGGTGGCCTCTCCAAAATCCCTTCCAACTCCAAACCTATGTTCCTATGATCACTGTGGTGTAGTGGAAACCACAGCAGACTGAGAATCAAAAGACTTCCATTTTTGCTCTGGTTCTGGAACTTATATCTAAGTATTCTTGGTTGAATCATAGTTAGAACAGAGCACAGATGTTATCAAGTCCAACGTATATTTGAACTATGATTCCCAACAAGTACACATTGCATTCTTGCCTGAAGACCTCTAGTGAAAGGGACCCCATGACCTCTCAAGGCAGCCCATTCCTTTTTTTTTTGATAGCACAAATCATTAGCAAGTTTTCATTCCACTAAATGGAAATCTTTCAGCAACTTTCACTCCTTGGTCCTCATTCTGCAAAGCCAGTCTACTTCTTCCTGCCTTATGCCTCTCCTAAAACTTCCCTTCCCTTTTCCTCAAGGTTATCATTTAAGTTAGTCTACCCAAATTAGAGAAGTCAGAATTATATTTAGGAGATGAAGAACAATCATTTCCAGTCACAAGTCTGACTTGTCCGAGACATCTGTTTAACACTGATATTCTTCCAGAGTTTTAAAAATACAATTAATACAATAATCTTTATTTTTTAAAAGGTTTTTAAAATTTCACTTTCCATTGCAGTGGCGAGGGACTATGGATGTGAAATATTGAATATCCTGACAGACATGGTGGTTATGATGGTTTTGTTTTGCTCAACTGATTAAAAAAATTTTTTTTTCATCTCAGGTATTGGTTGGATGAGATGGCATCTGAGATCTGTTCCAGGTATGATCCACCAGGGCAAGAATCTGGATCTTTTGATTCTCAGTCTGCTGTGGTTTCTGCTGCTCCACAGGAATCACAGGATCATAAATTTAGAACTAGAAAAGACCTTTGAGGACATCTTGTCCAACTCTGTCATTTTACAAATGAGGAAACAGACCCAGACAGGTGAACTAACTCCTACAAATCACCATCTAATAAAGAGGCAAGACTCTTTGGAGCACCCCCTACTCTGTCCTCTGACTTAGCTGTTATTGTTTCCACCACAGGACAGTTTCATTGCTGATCTCTATCTAGGCAAGAGGGAAGTGAGGTCCAAAAGGGGATCAGCATATATCCTCTCCCATCCTCAGTGGCAGTCTGGTCTCTGGCAACAATGAAAAGTTGGGACAAGACAGGGACAGTGAGTCTTGTACCCTTCTCATCCATTGAAGACTTGGCCTCCTGGGTGAACAGACAATAAAGACGTCATCCTCTTAGGAGTTGTATATGTGTGTGAACCATACCTGTACATATACTGTATACTGCTTATATGTAAGAAACTTCATGGTGTAACAAAAAGACACTGTATTTGAAATTAGGGATTCTAGGTTCAAATCCTGACTCTGCCACCTACTACCTATATAATTGGTCAAGGGCCTCAGTTTCTCATCCATAAAATAAAGGGGTTGGATTGTATAGTCTTTCAAGTCCCCTTTCCAGTTCTAAATGTGTGATCCTATAGCCTTTGGGTTAATAATTTATGCCACATTGAGAAATGAGGAATGGACTTAAGCAATTATGTATTGCATCAACACAACACCCGTCTAGGCGATCTGATTTACTTGTTGCTATTGCTGAATTGCTTGAGTTGTCGATTGCTTTAAGTCAAACTGATGGATTTGGTTGTTTGGTTTAACATTATTACTGACATAGGGTGTGGGATGCCAGACAGGCTTGCAGTTTAGATCCTGAGAAATCCTGAGTTTTTCAGATAGAATAATTCAAAGATAAAGATTTATTTATCGTTTTGTGCTTTCCAGCTGTTTCTTATCCTTGCAGTTGTTCCCACACATTGGATAATTTACTGAAACTGAAATATTTCAGGGATACCCCCCCCTATGATGAATGATGAGTAAGAAAGTTCATTTTTTTTTCAGTTAGAGATAGGATATAACAAGGCAATCTATTCAGTGGATCCAAGCAGTTGGTGGGAACTGTCTAGCCTGTCTTGGCAGCTAACTGGTGCTCTGTGTGGTTAGTGATCATTATATCCAGTTATTTAGATTCAGTCCTTGGATCCTCTGGATCTTTTGATTCTCAGTCTGCTGTGGTTTCTGCTGCTGAACAGGAATCACAGGATCATAAATTTAGAACTAGAAAAGACCTTTGAGGGCATCTTGTCCAACTAATACATCCCCCATTCTACACTTTAGGGACAGAATGTTCACGCAGCCTCAAATCTAATATAATAAGGCAGTGTTGCACAGTGCAAAGCATAGTGGATCTGGAGTTAGAGGTCTAAGTTTCAAATTCTGCCTCTGATACCACCTGTTGGACTTATACACGTCATTTAATCTTTTGGGTCGGTTTCTCCAACTTTCAAAATGAAGAGAGAAGATTGGAGTGACTCTTCCAACATATAGCACAGTTCCTGGTGCATAGTAGGTGCTTAATAAATTCTTCTGGATTCACCTTCAAGTTCTAGACATATGGGCTAGGAATATTTTATAAAAGGACTATTTGACAAAGCTAATCCATCTTGTAGTACCTCATATGAGAGATGGTACTTAGAATCTAATGTATTTGACAAGCTCCTAGAGGATAAGAAAAATATTGAAAATAGATGCCAACAGCTATAGTCCATTTTTTTGTTTCTTTTCAATAATGGCCTCCATTGAGAATATGGCATAAGCTAAAAAGTGAACTATTGTCTGGTGGGCCAGTACTGGGGAAAGAAAGATACTAGGGCAGTTGAGGACCTCTTATTTTCCTGAACTATTCAGATTCCCACCATTCAGATTGTACAACTAATTTTATATTAGTATGATATTATTATATTAGCATATATTATTATATAAGTATAGTATTACATTGATAATTATTAATATATATTAGTATAATCTAATGTTGGTGTAGTATATTTATACACACATATTATATACATAGATTAGATTATATGTGTATACACATAAATAGATAGACAGATAAAGGGATGGAAAGACAGACAGAGAGATGGACATACAGACAGACAGATAGATAGGTGTAAGCCGGATTTGGGAGGTAGTAGTTTTCCCCTCATTTGGATGTCTTTAAGCAAAGAATGAGGGGCCACTTTCTAAAGTATTTTGTAATGAGAATTCTTTTGAAAAATGTATTGAACCGAATCCTAGTATCATGGGCTCATAGATCTAGACTTAAAAGGGGCCTCAAAGACCATCCAGTCTAATCTTTCATTTTACAGGTAAGAAACCTGAAGTCCAAGTGTATGTGTGGAATGGGGGTGGGGGGAGGAGTTAAAGTGACTTGCTGAAGGCTACACAGATGGTCTCATAGGTAGGATCTGAACCCAGGTCCTCTGACTCTAGTTTCATGGCCTCTTTTACTGTACCAAGACGCTTGCTGAGATCCTGTGCAATGCTGAGATTCTTTGCTCTTGTAATGTGTAATTCTGTGACTCGGGTTAGAGAGTAGTGAAACGAGTAAGGGTTCTAGGACTAAAGAACTAGTCACAATCTGGCCCACCCCCTTTTCCAGTTTATTTGTCTTACTCCTCTTTATAGCCTTGTCATTCTAGCCACACTGGATATTAAATCTCCTGCCTCTATACCTTCCCCAAAGCCAGTACCTAATCCTGAAAACTTACTCCTTCTCAGGGCAGTTAGGTGGTGCCTTGAAGTCAACAGGACCTGAGTTCAAATCTGACCTCAAACACTTAGCTGTGTGATCCTGGGGAAGTCACAACCCCTATTGCCTCCCCCAAAATTACTCCCTTCTCAACTCAGTTTTTTGCTATCTTTGTCATCCTTCAAGACTCAGCTCAGGTACTACCTCTTTCAGGAAGCTCCCTTCATCCCTTTGCCCCCATCTATAGTTATTAATACTCATAACTGCCTCAACTTTCCTTGTAACCTGTTTGTGTACATGCTGTATACCTCCAGTAACATGTAAGCTCCTCGAGGAACTCTCCTTGAAGGCAGGGCCCATGTTTTTATTTTCTTTTTTGTATGCCAAACACCATGCACTGCACATAGTAGGTAATTGGTAAACATTTGGTCAATGGAATTGTAAAACGTGATTTTCCAAATGGGCCACAAGGATGGTCCTAGCTCCTAGCCATGCAGATCCACTCTGCCTTGAAGACCTGCACTGTTCCAGGAAAACTGTATTAAACTCTTTGCAGCCAGTTGTTTTACTGGAATATAGTGATGATGCACTTGAACTATAGCCAGAAATTTGATTTTATGAGGAAAGCCTGATTTTGAGGCATCTCCACCTACATCTAGCTCTTCCCTTAGTCCTTGAGATAAGGATTGTTTTTATTCCTTTGCCTTTGAATCCCTCAGAACCTAGCACAGTGCCTGGCATATAGTTGGCACTTAATAAATGTTCGTGGATTGAGTGCTAACTGGCAGGTAAGTTTCAGTACCTAAAAACCCCCGTCACATCCATCTCACAGAGCTGTTTGCTTTGAGACAACTCCTGCTTTTGCAAAAGCATCTGGAAGAATCATTTTGCCTTGCACATAAAGGGCAAATATGCAACAGACTGGGTTATTTGCAAGAAATTTGAGACTTTCCATTGGGCTAGAGTGTGTGCTTCTACCTGTGAATGCAGGACAAATCATTTTTGCAGCTGGATCAGCTAGCACTGGGAAACTAATTTTCAAACAGACAGACTATCCCCCTCCTGTCCCTATTTTAGGAAAGGTTTTTATGATGAGGTTGAGGAAGAGTTGTCCACTGGACAAAAGGAAACGAACTGAAATTAAAGGATATGGTAATTGAATATCAGGAAGAACTTTTGAGCTGACAGGGATATAAAACCCCTTTACAAGTAATTAAAGAAGGGTATCTAGTCTATTCCTGGCCATCTTCAAGAAAAGAATAAACTATAAGTCTTTTCTGGTTTACATCTCCCTAGATATGTACACATTTTTATGTGTGTATAAACAAACATACATATACATATGTATACGTATATATGTGTGAATATACACGTATGTATGTCCAATCAGTCCTTGAATTGCAGGTAATTTCCCTCCTCCTACTCTTCTCACTACTGATCTCTTTGTTTTGTAATGAACAGAAGGCACAGGGTACTTTCTAGAATTTATAGTTGTCCAGCTCTTTTCCTAGGACCAGGAAATTCTCACCATCTGAGTGCAGCCATCAAGAATTGAGAATCCTACTCTCAAGGGGAAAGGGGGAAAGAGAGATACAGACCTTCAGGGCAGCATCTGAGCCAGTAAAATCCCTAGGATTTTATAAAAGCCACTTGACTCCCCTGTCTGCCTTGTCCTAGACACAAGACCCTTCCCACATGGAAAAAGAAAACACTCCAGCTGTAGCACATCACACAGCTGCTGCCATCAACTGAGCAGCTCAGACAGGAATGACCCTGGGTAAAGATGGAGCATGATCAGCACCATCTGCCACTATGAAATAAAGACTGACAGTCAACCTTTTCTATTAATTTTTAATAAAATAACATGCTTTAGTGAAGGGATATATTGGAAAACAAGTACAGATGGGTATTGGAAGAATGATGACTTACAAACTGCCATTCTGAGTAAACAAACCATCTTTCCTAGAAGAATGTCAAACGTTTCCAAAGGAGCATAGATTTATAGCTGGAATAAGCCTTAGAGGTCAAATCCAACTCCTTTATTTTACAGATGAGGAAACTGAGGCCCAGAGAAGTTAAGTGATTTACCTAGGGCTACACTAAGATAGTATCTAAGAGTAGATTTGAACTTTTGTCTTCTTGACCTCAAGCCAAGTGCTCTACAATACCACACCACCTCTAGGTTAGAAAAAGTCTAAGCACCTAAGGAAAGTTCTGGAATTCTTAGATTAGCTTCCTATGTCTGACTTTTTTTTTAAGTTCTCATTATTTGTTTGTATGCTGCAATACTAAGTGTATGAAGAAGATACCTAGATTTGTTTTTCAAAATATCCTTCCTATTTACATGACCATAGAAACCTTGTAATATTCCTCTCCCTATCTCCACTCTTCTGTTTTCAATCCAACCTGAATATCACCAAATGACTCTCCCTAAACAGCTGCTTCATCAAGGGATTCTTTGCTAAAAACTTGGTGGTGTCGGAGATATTGATGGGAGAAATGATCCAGATTATGTTGTTATATTTTGTAGAGGGTAGAGGGGAAAATGAAAAACATGGTCTTAATACACACTCCTGGCTCAAGCCCCACTCCCCCAGAAACCCTAGAAAAAATATTTTATTTAGACAGCCTAGCATACTAGTGTCAATACTACACTTGTAAGCATTATATGATATATCAAAGAAACTATTGTAAAAAGAGAAAGTCAAAGAGGAGCATGCATTCAGCCACATGCCCTACCTATCAGTTCCAGACATTGGAAATATCAGTAAAAAGAATTAAACAATCCCTCCTCTCAAGAAGGGAGAGACAAAAATGTAGTTGGAGAGACAAACACGCACATGTAAATAAATATAAAATAAGTATAAAGATAATAAACACAAAGTAGCTAAATATAAGCTGGTTTGGGAGAGAGAATAGCAATTTGGAAGGAGAATCACGAACAACTTCATATAGAAGGTGCTCTTTGAATTGTATCTTGAAGAAAGAGGAATTCTGTGAGGTGGAAGAGTATTCCAGGCATGGAAGATGGCTAGTGCAAAGACAGGAGATAATACTGGTCAATAATAACCAACATTTCTATAATACTTACTATGTGCCAGAAACTGTGTGAAGTACTTTACAATCATTAACCCATTTGATCTTCACAATAACCCTGGGAGGTAGTCATTATTATTCCTATTTTACAGATGAGAAAACTGAGGCAAGCAGAAGTTTAAATTATTTGCCCAGGGTTATATAGGTAGTAAGTGTCCAAGGTCAAGTTTGAACTCAAGTCTTCCTAATTCCAGGTCCAGTGCTCTATCTACTTGGCTGCCTGTGAGGGACAGAGAGGGAGGGCCAGTCTGACTGTTGTACAATCAGAATAGAAAGATGGATTGGAGCCAAGCTGTGAAAAGCAAAGGTGAAAAAAGGAGTTTGTATTTTATACCTAAAGCAATAGAGAGGCGCTTAAAGGTATTGAGGGTTGACGCAGATCTACAGTTAAGAAGAAAGATTTGGGTAACAGTATTTAGGAAGAGAAGAGGCTTGAAGCAAGGGAGTTAATGAGGAAACTGTTGGAATAATCGAGTTTAGAGGTAATGAGAGAGAGAGAAGAGTCTTATATGGAAGGAGGAAGGAAAGAAACAAGCATTTATTAAGCATCGACTCTGCACCAGGAACTGTCCTAAGCACTGGAGATACAAAAAGAAGCCAAAAGAAAGACCCTTCCAGGAAGCTTCCATGCTTGGTGAGATTTGCCATCACAGAGTTTAGTTGTGACTGTTCTTTCCATTATTTTTGCTGTGCAGGACATACATACATTCTACTCTCACAATTTTCATTTCTCTTTTAAACCTCTCAGGAATGTTTGTTGTGATTCCACATCCTCCTCACATTCCACATGGCCCTCTGTCTCATCAAGTGTGGATCATTTTTCTTTGGTTTTGCCACATATATTCTTGAGTGCCTGAACTGGTTTACTAGATCTGGAAGCCATATTTCTTTATGTTGTAATTTTTTTCCTGTCGATTTATGTGGCTATGTTCACAGTCTTTGAATTTTCTTCTTAAAATCCAGTAATTTCAATTTTCCCCTCTTATTTTCTTTATCATTCACTTTCTGACTCTCCTCTGTGTTTTCCTTGGGGGATGGATCTCAAAAGTATCTCAGCTTCTTCCTACTCCGAGCAATTCATGGTTCACCAGCCTAAATTTCAACCCCCAAGTGACTTTTGGGGGGTCAAAACTGGACTAAGGACTAGGAACCATGCTTTGGTACCAGCTAGCAATTTTCTTCCATTACGCACACTGGCTATCGCGGTATCAGCTGGGACTTGTTAGGAGAGCTACTATTCTTTGGGGACTAGCAGGATACCACTATTCCTTGACTATATACAACTTTTATACTAGTTGGCACTCAACACAAAAAGCTAATGTCTCTAGCAACACATCAGACCAAGGGCTCTACTTTATTGAAATTTAAACAGAAGGAAGATCTTATCACCTTTAATGATGTCATATTTTCAGTCATTGGATATTTTCTTTGGAGTCTTTTTCTCTCCCTCCATCCTGCTACATAAAACTCTCTATAGAGACCTTCTATATAGATTGGACTACCAAACACCAGATTTAAAACAACTGGCTACTACATAGATTTATAATTTTGGGAAAGTCATTTCATCTCTCTAAGTCTCAGTTCCCTGATCTGTAAAATGAAGGGGTTAAACTAGATGGCCTCTGAGGTGACTCTTTGTCTAGACCTATGACAGACCCCTAAATCTGTCATCCTTCTGATATTAGAGAGGGGCATCATTTATCCAAAGGAATACTTCCTGTTGGTTTAGGGACTGACCAAGCATGCCAGCTGATCCCTAATTTCCTCTTCTTCTGCCTTTAAGTAAGCTCATTCAAATCATCCAAGGCTGCCATGCCTGTTACCAACCTCACTCAGGAGCAGGTCTTGTCTTGAATCATTCCTGAGGCACACAAATCTTCAGCTCTCTTCCATGCTCCTGTTGTGGGAATTCCAGAGAGGAAAAAGGAGGATTTGGAGAGCTAAAACTGCATCTGTAGAGATGCCATGACAATAAGATGAGTTTGAGTGGCATTTATACCATTATTTGAATTAGTCAAAAACAAGAACTCACAGCCTGAGTACTCTGTTGGAAAGAACAGAGCAATGAGCCCTGGAGAGAAGCAGGAACAGAAATAGGGCCTGGACTGAACCCCAAAGTAGAAAAAAATGTGACGACTTCTTTTTTCAGGACAGAGTATAATTTTTTTTCTATAAGATTGCATCTTCTTATCTTGCCCAGTTTGGAAGAACAACATCTACTCACAAACTGATCTGCATTTGACGTCCTCTGCTTGTGACCCGGGCCAGTGCACCACCTCCTTAAGCAGTCTCGTGGCCTCCACCTCCTGGGAATTCACCACATTGATGCCAGTCCTACTGTATCAGTTCGCTACAGCTCAGAACTCCCAAACTCAAAGCATCATTCAGCTTCAGCCTCCCTTGTAGCAGGAATCTTAGGCACACACCGCCACAATTTGTTCACAGCTTTTGTTCTCCTTCTTCCAAACTTTTTCTTTCTGTTGCCTTTCACTCCCCCACTTCTTGCCACTGTCTTTAAGCAGCTATCTGGTTGCTCAAAGCTAACCACTGAGTCCCTCCACCTGGTCTCTGATCCCCAAAGTCTTATGATTCAAAATGACTTTCTTCCCCTTCCTACTCACTGCCTTCCTCGAACCCCAACTCCCTCAGCTGATTAAACTAATTTAGACTAAGATGCATATGACTGATCATCCTTAGTTTTCCCAAATTTGCTTACATTTTAAAAGGGGTTGTTCGTGAATCTCCTAATTGGTAAAAATTTAAGCTTCTGAAAAAGAGAAATAAAGATTTTCAACAGTGTAGGGAAGGAACAGGACAGGAGAAACCTTTTTAGAAACTCTTAATCTCACCTATGGTTAGGTACACCCTGGGGATGAGAGAGGAAGGTGGGTTGAGCTAGACTCTGATGCCGCAATTCAAATACCAAAGGGAAAAGGTTCAGTGCTTCAGTATAAGCATTTTCATCTAAAGCCAGAATGCAAACATTGGTTTTGGCTATAGCTGCAGTGGAGCTTGTATTTAGGGACACATGTAAAAGGAAATTTTAACTGAAGAGGAAAAATGGGGGGATTGTAGTAGAGCTGAGGTGAAAGTGGAACGTTGAACTCAACACTGAGTTTAACACTCTGTCTACACAATGAGTTAGTTCATTCAGTGTTCATCAAACCAGAAGCTTGGTGCTATGTAAGCGAAAATGTTTAAGATAAAAAAATGACACCGATGTCCCCTTTTTGGATTCATTTTGGGAGGGATTTCGAAGACACCATTTCAGTTACAGTCAGTCCTAAATTCCCCTTGAGACTCATTCAGTGTGGAAGGAGGGAAAGAAAAGGGGGGGGGGATTGGTTCAGCAGAGCTTTGTTTCTGTTTTTGAGACTGGGTCTCCCTATCTTTGGAAATCTACTTCATAGACTCAACCCCAATGCTGGTCACCAGGGAAGGCTTGACCTGCTCTACTTCTGACCTAGACAGGCTTGTGCCTCTTTCAGTAGCCCCATGGCCTGTGGCAAACAGCAGCTCAGCGTACTAATGCTAAACTCAGTGCAGACATCTGATTGTCTTAAGACCTTCCAGATTCAAATGATCCATCAGACTCAGCCTCCAGGTGGCAGGGATTATAGGTATTTACCGTCACATCCAACAGAGATGGTTATTGCTACATGACCACTCCTGTCTCCACTTCCTTCTTCTATCTTCCAACCCCCCACGTCCATACACATTTTTCTCTTTCATCCTTTTATGAGCCTACAGAGTCAATCAACTGGAAACAGGAACCGCAGGCATGGAGTCTGCAGCAACAGATAATCAAGCCCTGTTGGGTTTAGCACCTTTTGTGCATACTCTGGCTCAGCCAGGATGTTGAATTAGCCCAATTATACAGTACATGCTCAGCAAGAGTCCAACCCCTAAACAAACATCTGTACCACAGCTGGTCAAAAAAGCTAACCAGGCTAGGAGAGTTCAAAAAGATGGATTTTCAAGAAAAGGATACTTTTGTGTGCTGTTTTAATTGTATGTCTACGTAAAAAAAAATTAAGATAAAATAGAATCTCCAAAATGCAAATATTTTTAGGCGTTCAATAGACTTGGTCTCTTTCAGAATGGTGAGAGTGCCCTCTGGTGCTTCTTTTAAAAATAAGAATTAGTGTTGTGCATTTTTTTCCAGAGCCTCCGGATCAGCCTTGACCTCTGACTCATTTATAGTAGTTCAAGGATTTCAAGGGCTATACATGTATTATCTCAGTTGATCCTTATAATAACTCTTTAAGATTGTCGTTGTTTAATAATATCCAATTCTTCTTGACCCCATTTTGGGGTTTTCTTGGGAAAGATGCTACAGTGGTTTGCCATTTCCTTCTCCAGTTCATTTTAACAGATGAGGAACTGAAGTAAACGAGGGTTAATTGACTTTCCCAAGGTCACACAGCTAGTAAATTATTGAGGTCAGATGAGTCTCCCTAATTCCACTGCACCAATTGCGCTCTTTTCCCTGTACCACCTAGTTGCTGCATCCACCTTTCACCCAACTCTCTCGCCTGTGGCTTCAAGAAGCTGTAGGGTGTGCAGTGGCCATAGCCCAGAAAAACTGACTCAGTAGATCGACTAAACCAGGTTAACGGCAACCAACAGACCTCAAACACAGCGGTGAGTTAGGGGGATGACTATCCCAAGACTTCCTTCCCTCCCCCCAGTGGAATGGGCAGATGAGAACAATTTGCTCCAGGGACCATGGAACACTCAGAGTTTAGACAGACATCGAAGACGCCAAGGTCATCTAGGTATCCCAGGCCATCACCAGTCAACTTGACTTTGACCAGTTTGGAAGAGAGTAAAGCTGAAACCCTCGCTCAATCGCCTCATTTAAATCTACTTCACAAAGAAGTCAAGATATCACCTGCGATGTCATGGATCCTCTCTTCCAAAACCAAGGAAGAACCACAGCAACTACCCTTTACCCATTATTCCTCAGTAAGGCCCCATTCTACCCCTTCCTATCACTGTACCATCTCCTGATCTCCTCCCTTCTACCATAGCAGTCAGCTTCTAGAGAGAGTCATAACCTATTACCTAGGCATCAACTACTGTAACTGCACAAGTGCCATGTGGAAAATCCCTCCTCCATTATTCCCACCATATTCCTCTTCTTTACCTCCATTTCAGAAAAGAATTAAGTTGACTAATAAGGAATCATCTTTCCTTTCTTTTAAAAACATGTTCTTTTTATTGACATATTTTGTTGCTGCATCGCCCTTTTTCCCTAACTATATCCCTTTCCCCTCACCTCTGACCTCCTGTAGACAATGTCCCTAATTACATGGTCTAGACTAAAGAAGAGATTTTTGTTTTGTTTTGTTTCAAAGTCCAACCCCTTTTTTATTTTATTCACTAAAAGAAAAATTTAGTTGTATTTCTTTTTCTTTCTTTTTACTTTTCAGCATTCACTTCCATAACATTTTGAGTTCCAATTTTTCTCCCCATCTCTCCCCTACCCCTACTCCAACACAGCATGTAATGTAATATAGGCTCAACATATACATTCAGATTGAACCTATTTTCACATTAGTCATGTTGTAAGAAGAAAGAAGAAATTATTAATGTAATAATAGGTGCTTAATAAATGTTTCCTGACATTTATTGAAAAGTTGAGACCAGACAAAGTCCCGTGGCAACAGACAAGTTAAGAAGCAGCAGGTGAGGACACGCTGGGAGCTGTAGTCACAACCCTACACACTGGCAGCCTAGGTCAAAGGGTCTTTTCTCACTGCAAGCAACAGTGGGACTGGGCAGCCCCCGTGGGTGTCTGGGCAGCCTTTTAAGGACTGCACTGCTTACCTCTTGGTGTGAGGAAGAGGGCTAGAAAAGGTGCCCTAAACACTGTCTGCTTACCCAACCCTGCCCTGATTACCATGATAGTTGGGAAATCCCACTATGCAGTCGACACAAAAAAATGTACAAAATGTACAAAAGTATCTGCAAAGATGATTCCACTCACCATTGGCACATGGAGCATGTGTATACTTACAACACAAAGACCTGAAAGACGGATTGCTCTTGTTGCAAGAGAACTCAACAGGTATCACATCCAAATAGGAGCCCTGAGTGAAAGAAGGTTGGTAAATGAAGGCCAGTTTACTGAAGTGGGAAGGGCAGCTAGGTGGTGCAGTGGATGGAGTACCAGTGCAGGAGTCAGGAGGACCTGAGTTCAAATCTTACCTCAAACACTTGACACTCACTAGCTGTGTGACCTTGGGCAAGTCATTTAAACCCAATTGCCTCATCTTGTGTCATCTCCAGTCATCCTGATGAATACCTGGTCACTAGATTCACATGGCTCAGGAAGAGAAGTGAGGCTGGTGACCTGCACAGCCCTCCCTCACTCAAAACAAAGTCAAGCACAAGTCATGTCATCATTTCTCTGATTGTATGGTCTTCTTTGGCAATGAAGGACAAACATGCTGAAGTGGGAGCTGGATACACGTTTTACTGGAGTGACCACAGTGAAGGGGAGTGTCCTGAAGCTGGTGTACATTTTGCAGTCAAAACTAATCTAATCAGCAAGCTGGCATGCCTGCCAAAAGGAGTGACTGACAGGCTCATGACAATGTGATTGCTACTCACATGAAAATGTCATGCCACCATCATCAGTGCCTATGCTCCCACCATGACAAACCCTGATGAGGTCGAAGAAAAATTTTATGAAGACATAGAAATCCTTATCATCAATGTGACAAAAGAGGACAAGCTTATAATTCTGGGTGACTTTAATGCTAGAGTAGGCTCAGACTACCAGACTTAGCAGGGAGTCCTAGGGAGGAATGGAGTTGGAACCAGCAACAGCAATGGTCATTTACTGCTGAAGACTTGTGCCATTGCATGATCTCATCACTAACATTGTCTTAAATTCAATAAAACTTCATGGATGCACCCTTGCAGTAAACATTGGCATCTAATAGAATATGTAATTGTAAAGAGAAGAGACAGACGATGTGAGAGTGACAAAGGCAATGTGTGGTGCAGAGTGCTGGACTGATCATAGACTTATCCTTTCTAAGCTAAATATTCACATTCATCAAAAGTGCCACTCTCAAGGCAAAATGACTACCAGAAGAATTAATGTCAACAAATTAGAACTCTTCTCTGAGCATGAACAGTTTGCTGCTGACTTGGAGGGAAAGTTGAGTCAACACACAGTTGCAGCAGTGGAGCAGAAAAGGAGTGGACAGCTTTCAGGAATTGTGTGTAAAGCATTGCATTTGCCCATCTGGGTCAGAACATTCACAAACCCCAAGACTGGTTTGATGAAAATGATGGGGAAATTCAGAAGCTCCTGAATGAGAAACGAGAACTCCACAGGATTTACCAGCAGGATAGTTCATCCACCTCTAAGAAGGCAGAATTTAATTCCATCAAAAGCAAAGTACAAGCAAGGCTTAGAGAGAGGCAGAATTCCTGGCTCAGTAAGAAGGCAGATGAAATTCAGTTTTATGCTGATAGTAACAATCCAAAGTGCTTTTATGATTCCCTGAAAGCTATTTATGAACCAAAAACCTATGGTGCATCACAACTACTCAGTGTTGATGGAGCCACATTGATTAGTGATAAGGACATGATCCTAGAGAGATGGGCTGAACACTTCCATAGTGTTCTCAACAGACCATCATCAATCAATGCTGAGTTCATTGACCATTTACCTCAGGTTGAAGTCAATCCCTCCTTAGCTGAACTTCCAACTGATGAAGAGGGCCATTAGGCTCCTTTCATGTGGCAAAGCACCTGGTGCTGATTCTATTTCACCTGATATTTACAAGGTCGGGGGACCATTTCTCATACAAAAGCTGACTGAAATTTTCCAGGTTATATGGCAAGAGGAGGTTATCCCCCAGGAGTTCAAGGATGCCTCCATTGTCCACCTCTAAAGGTAAAGGGAATAGATTGTCCTGCAACAATCACAGGGGAGTGTCTCTTAGACATTGCTGGCAAAATTCTTGCTAGTCCTCCTTAACAAGCTGATCCTTTACCTGGAAGATAGTCATCTACCTGAGAACCAGTGTGACTTCAGAAAGGGCTGAGGAACAGTTGATATGGTATTTGCTGCCCAACAACTCCAGGAGAAATGCCAGGAGAACAGGGGTCTCTATATAACATTTGTAGATCTGACCAAGGCTTTTGACACTGTTGGTCATGAGGGTTTATGGAAAATTATGTCAAAATTTGGTTGCCCAGAGAAGTTTATCAATATTGTGCATCAGTTTCATGATGGCATGTTTGCCCAGGTTCTGGACAGTGGACAATGCTCTCATGCCTTCCCAGTCACCAGTGGAGTAAAACAGCGCTGTGTGCTTGCTCTCATGCTTTTTAGCATTGTTTTCAGTCATGTTGTCAAATGCTTTCAGTGAGGATGAACAAGACATCAAAGTCAACTACCATACTGATGGTAAGTTCTTCAATCTGAAAAAAGGCTACGAGCCAAGACCAAAGTGGAGGGAGTGTTGGTGCATGATTTTCTGTTTGCAGATGATTGTGCACTCAGTGCAGCCTCTGAAGTTGAGAAGCAGCTAAGTGTGGATCAATTCTCTGCTGCCTCTGCTAATTTTGGCCTCATAATTAATACCAAGAAAGCACAGGTGCTCCATCAGCCACCACCACACCATCCACATTTGGAACCATCAGTTACAACAAAGGGAGAAGTCTTGAATGCTGTGGATAAGTTCACTTACCTTGGTAGTGTACTTTACAGGGTTGTACACATTGACAATGAGGCTGACGCATGCATTGCCAGAGCTAGCTCTGTGCTTGGGAGGCTCTGAAGAAGTCTTGGAAAAAAGAGTTATTAGACTGACTACCAAATTGAAGGTCTACAGAGCCATTGGGCTGACCTCATTGTCGTAGGCCTGTGAAACAGGTACAGTCTACCAGCACCATGCCAGGAAACTGAATTGCTTCCATTTGAACTGTATTAGGAAGATTCTGAGGATCACCTGACAGGATAAAGTATCAAACACTGAAGTCCTTGCTCAAGCTGAACTGCCAAGCATTCAAACTATGCTTCAGACAGCACAACTGATGGGCTGGCCACGCTGTTTGAATGCAAAATGTACGCTTGCCAAAGAGACTATTTATGGAGAACGCACATGGGGCAGGCGATCATATGGTGGCCAGAAAAAGCGATACAAGGACCTTAAGAACTTTGGATTTGACCGTGCAACATGGGAGACACTGGCACAGGACCACTCAGCATGGCATGCCCCTATCCAAAAGGGTACTGTACTCTATGAGCAAAGCACAACTGAGACAGCACAAAGTAAATGTAGAATGTGCAAATGTGGAGTATCCACCCCAAATATTCACACAGACTATCTGTGCCCAACCTGTGGTAGAGTATTCCAAGCTCTCGTTGGTCTGATCATCCACAGTCAGACACACTGTAATTTCCACTTTATCATGGTGATGTCTATTTTGGTCCTCTTTGAGAATAAAGGACAATAACCGACCAAAAAAATCATTTTCACATTAGTCATGTTGTAAGAAGAAAGAAGAGATTCTTAATGTAATATTAGGTGATTAATGTTTGTTGATATTTATTGAGAAGTTAAGACCAGAAGAAGTGATACAGAATTGGCATTCAGGTACAGGAGATATTTTAGACCAGGTAGAGCTAATGGCACAGTTCCAGGGAGCTCCCTGGTTTGATTACATCCTGGGCTTGACCAAGCTACCAGTAGTTTCAGAATCAAAGAATCTGAGCATAAGGCAGGACCTCAGAGGTTATCTAATCTGATCCCTAAATGAAAAGAATCTCTGTAAAATCCCAGATCGGATCCCATCCCTGGGGGGAAGGAGGGAGAGAGCGGAAGAGAGGGGAAGAGAGAGGGAGAGAGCGGGATGGTGGAGAGAGGAGGAGAGAGGACCTTTTCTCCCACCTAAAACATCCGGTCCCCTTACTGATCATGGCTAATTGTCAGAATGGTTTTCTTTACATCAAATCTAAATCTGCTTCCCATCAAGTGCCTCCACTGTTCTTAAGTTCTGTCCTCCTGAGCCCCAGCCGGACAAGTCTTTCATATGGCTGTCCTCATGTCACCACCATCTTCTCCTCCATAGATTATCTTTTCTTTTATTCTAGAAATGCTCCTGTGGTTTCTCCACATGGCAGGCCTTTCATGCTAGTCATGTTTTAGAACAGAATTAAATAGAATGCCAAGGTATCATCTTTTTAAAAATCTTGTTATTATTTTCATTGTTGGATTATCTTCATTTACAAATATGTTCTTTGCCTGCTACTCCACACTGAGTTATCTACTGGAATAAGGATTTTTTTAAAAAGGAGAAAAGCAATTCAGCAAAACCAATCAGCACATCAATCAGATCTGATGATAATATGCAGTGAGAAAATCATCTTTTCTATAATCTATCAGGAGTGGGGAAACTGTGACCTTCTAAGTCCTTAGGTGTAACCTTTTGACTGAGTCCAAGTTTTACAGAACAAATCCTTTTGTTAAGGGGATTTGTTCTGTGAAGTTTGGATTCAGTCATAGGGCCACACTTGAGGACCTAGAAGATATATACCCTCAAGGTCACCGGTTTCCCACACCTGCATCATAGTCCCTCATGATAAACAAGCCCAGTGTGCTTTAAAAAATGAAATTATGACTGTGATTATTATAGAATTATTTTACACAAATTCTTTTATTGAATAAAATTCTTGAATCCAATCTGCAGTCCTGCTGTTGGGCAAACTCCCAGCAGAATGAGTTGAGCTTATATTCAAAGCTGAAAATCAAGATTAAATATCTATTGGCAAATATTTCAAATTTTTCTGAATGATTCCTAAGACTTTGTGCCAAATTCAAGAACAGCTGTTCCTCCTTGGTGGATAGAGAGCACAAAACACTCCAGGCATATCTTTCTCCTTGCCTGGGACATCTTAAGACTATTGGAGGGATAAAAGCTACTTATCTGTCCCTAAATCACACTGGCCTAGAGAGTCACCAAAGATTTGAGCAGTAAGAAAACCTTAGAGATTATCTAGTTTCAGCATAATAGAATCTGAGTTGGAAGGGACCTTAGAGACAATCTAGTTCACCTGTACCTGAATATCATTACCTATTATGGAACAGTGGTTAGAATAGACAGGAAGGCCTGAGTTCAAACCTGCCCCTCAGGAGACAAGAAAGATCCTCTGGTACTCTCATCTCTTTGAAGGCTTGCCACATTTTGTTGTGATGTATACAATCAAAAGCATTAGTGTAGACAATGAAACAGAAGTGGATATTTTCCTGGAACTCCCTTGCTTTCTCCATAATCCAGTGAATATTGACAATTTGGTCTCTAGTTCCTCTACTTCTTCAAAAACCAGTCTGCACTCTCTTCTGATAATTCTCAGTACTCATATTACTGAAGCCAGGTTTGCAGTATCTTAAGCATAACCTTGATGATATGTGAAATGCACACAATTATTCAAATAATCTGAACATTCTTTGGCATTGCCCTTCTTTGGGACTGGGACATAAAGTGATCTTTTGCAATCCAGAGGCCTCTGCTGTGTTTTCCAAATTTTCTGACACTTATCTTTTAGTACTTTAAATAGCTCAACTGGAATTCTATCACCTCCACTAGTCTTATTGTTAACAATGCTTCCTAAGGTCCACTTGACCTCATTCTCCAAGATGTCTGGCCCTAGATGAGTCATCACCTCATTGATGTTAAAATCTTCCTTGTATTTTGTGTGCATAGGGGCGTCCAAGCCTAGTCTAGACAAAGTCTCCCCTTCCACAAAGGGCACACCAATATGACTCTGAGGATTTCTGGACAGGCAATGCCCCTGAAGATCCAGGAAAATTTCCTCTTCATAGCTATACAAAAGAACACTCAAAATTTCCCCAGTGGATCCCAGTCACTCTCAAGGCATGGCAAAAACAGGGTGTTTCCTGCCAAACTAGAAACAAATTTGTTGAGGATACTAGAAAGAGAAAAAAGAATTACTAGGACCAGAGGGTGACCCTTGGTCCCATGCATTCTCTACACGCATGCCTTATAACCTTTCTACCTTATGCAGATGTGTGAAAGGAGACAGCATTCCACTCAATTTAGGGAGATTGTTTTGTTACTATTATACTCAGAAAATGCCTTTTATTAAAAAAAAGTCTAAGTGGTTGATAAACAGTTGATAGTCTCTGAGGAGCCCACTGAATAGGGTCTTGTGAATGACAGTAATAGAAACGTCAACCCTGGTGGTTTACCCAGGCCTTAATGAGTGTCCCTTTGGGGAACCTTCTGAAAATGAGGAAGGGGGAGGTAACTACATATTCATTAAACAAACTTTTACTAAGTACTTAATATTCATGATGATTTCTTCCTAACATTTAGCTGAGATAAACTGTGCTGCCAGAATAGAATCTTGGTTGGAGTGTAACAGACCGTCTAAAATGGCATCACTCACACAGGAGATGCTTGAGATCAGCTCTTGGAACACAGGAAACCCAGTACATGCATGGACCTTCTGCTCTAGTCTCCCATAGGATCGAGAGGATCATTTTTCTATTGACTGTATAGTCAAAACTGTCTGCACCTTTAAATCTACCCAACTAAGCACAGTCACTCTCTCTATTTTGATTCTAAGGAAGATGATTCATTCACTAATAGCAAATGATACTGTGCGGTAAAAGAGAAGGTCCTGGGGGCCATCTACTCCCCCATCCCCAAGTCATGTGCCCTTGATGAACAGGTTTGGGGTTTTGGTCTTATGTGGAGAAAATGTTCTTAGTTTGGGGAGATTATTTTGTCATATGTTCTTTCCAGTTCAGGTACAAAGTGGAATCTTTACAATCTGATGGAATGAAATACTTGCTCCAGCCAAAGGGGGTCTTAAAGTCCAGGATTCCAGACTGGAGGGTACAGTCATCCCAACAAGGAAAGCCCAAGAAGCACACAAGTCTTCAGAAGTTAGCCCTGTGGGGCCTTGGACTTAAGCTACGAACCTAATTTTCCTCCCCTCCCTAGAGAGGGAGTGGCATTGAGGAGATTATGCCCCTGATTTGGGGGAAAATGTTGTATGTTTCTCCTTATATCTTTGAAATAAATATTGCTTTGTAAAAGCTAATCTGATGTGAAGTGGTAAATGGAAATGGGGTGCTAGTCACTGGCCCTAGACGCTGGAGGAACAAAATCCGTGGGAGCTCTAGCCAAAGGCAGAAAAGAGACTCTCAACTTCCTCAGGGTACTACAGAGCCTTGGATGAGGATAGGAAAGGATATAATACCGTGGTCCTCAGACACTGGGGTCAGAGTTAACTCATGTTTAAGAGGATGGGAGAAATCTGTCATGATAGAGTACAGTGTACTTAGAGGAGTAGGGCAGGCCCTAGGGGAGTGATATGAGGGACCTGAAGGTAGCACAAAGGACCTGCAAGAAATGGCAGGATGCAGGAAAAACTATAAGATAATGCTAAAGACAAGCTTTGCTTATTTCAAAGATTTCCTAGGACCAGTCCTAGGAAAAGAGAAAAACACATTTCCTCTTCCTCCTCCTCCACTTCTACCTTTTCTATCTTCCGAGCCTGTATGAGCCCTAGGCCATAAGATCGTAATTTTAAAGTTGAAAGAGCGCTCTGAGGCCATCTAATCCAATACCTTCGCTTTATGGATAAGGAATCTGAGACCCAAGACAGCTGAGTGATTACTCAAGGTCAGAAGCAGGTTTTGAACTTGGGTCCTCTGGCTGCAGAACTCCAGAACACAAAACTCAGAAAAATTCTATTAATAGTCTAGCTCTCTGTAGGTTATAAAGCCTTTTGTAAGATAGCATGGGACCCTAACCACCATTCGTAATGTGATTTTATGGGAAAATGTTTTACAAGTCTCAAACACCCAACATTCAAACTTTTGCATTATAAGCTTTGGGACTGATTCCCAGCTTATCCATCAGGGGGCATCAAACATCCAGGAATATCTCTATAGACTTCTGACATAGCATTTGTTCTCCCTAAAATAGAGAAAATTAAGGAAGAAAGTGACAAACAAATTCAGACACAGACTGACTTTCTGCAATCTCAATAGTAAAACAAGTTCTATACTGTTCTCTAGGGCCTCATGTCCCTCAACCAGGCCTCAGATAACGTGCCCGGAGGCCTCAGAGGTCTCTTGCCACTTGATGTGGCATCTCAAGCACTAGACTAAATTCCCAAAAGACTATTGATGTCAGACCTGACACAGAGCTAGTTGTGTGTTAGACAGATGGGATGTCTTATGGATGTCTCATAACCGGCCACTTCTGAGCTGTAATTACTGAGCCCATATGATTTAGTCTAGCCCCTAAGGAACCCAGAAAACCAGCCTAAACTCCCCACCATTGCCAATACTTGTTTCCCTATGTTTAGAGATGGAACCTCCTCACTAACACCAGACTTCATCATCACCAAACCTTGGAAGGTAGAGGCTCCGACCATCTGGTATTCCAACGTTCCGAGTGCTGACAAATTCATCCCTCCTAGTCCCCTAATCCCAGTGACTTAAGAGTTACCTGGAAAGAAGAATAACTTGCCATGCTTCCTCTCTTCATATTCCCATTCCCTTCTAGATCAATATAATTTTTCTCTAGTCACTTTTATCCTTGGCTCCCCCTTTCCATTGTCATTTCAAAAAGTCTCACTCGGTCCTTAGGAAGCTTCAGCCTCTGTAGTGGTGAGCACCCTAGCACACTGAGGATGGTCTAGTACAGGTTCTTTGATCTGCTTTATGAAGGAAAGACATTCAAAGGGGTTAACAATCCCTCTTTGATTAAACATATATTGGTCATTCACTAGTTCAGGGGAAATGTGAACACCCTGAATGTGGAGAAAATACAAACAGAGAAATTAGCGCAAAGATTCAATAGAGAAGGCTCTTAAAGTCTGAAAAAAAGTAATATAAACCACCTACATACACCACCAGATGGGAGGGAGTGGGCTTTAATAAACGGCTACTCAGAGTCCCATCCAGGAAACGAAAAGTCCTTTTCATAAGCAAATTCCCAACTTGCCAGTATATATAACAAAGACTCGGTCACTGACTGGCTCAGAGTCAGTAGGCACAAAACCTCCATGACTCAGCACAGCTGTGAATCATCAGGGTCAAACGAGATCAATTCTTCAGATGTTTTCAGTGAGCCTGGGAAACTGAACTCCAGAACGAAAACAACAAAAATCCCACTTTGCTTGCTCTTACAGTTTCTTCTTTTCATACTTTTCCATTTTCCTCTACTCACAGAAATCTGTTTCCTGAAGACAGAGTATCATTGGCTATCTCCAGTTTAGCTCATGCCCAACCCCTACACAGGGCCAGGATGAACTTACCTACCCTTTGCTCCCTAGCACCACTTTCAAACTCTTCTTCTACCACCATCACCCAGCAATCTTTTCTCCTTTGAAATTCACTCATCTGTCCATTCCACCTTTTCCAGACACATGTTGCTATGATCTGGCAACTTGTAGGTTTGCCTGTCTCCTTTCCAAAGGAGTGCGGTAGCTGACTCAGACTTTCTCTTCAACCCAAACCCTGGGGACTTCGGGATATACACTGATGTTCTCTCACACAAGCTAGACTTCCAATTCATCAACCTCCTTACCTCCCATGGCCTACAGATTTATTTTACTTCAATCACCATAGAGATAGTCATCACTTAGTTCTCATCATCATCCATAACTGTGGCCTCCAGGATTTTGAATTTTGAAACGACCTTCTTTGATCTCAATTTCCTGCCCCTCCATCTCTGTCCTTGATCCACTCCTCCTAAACCTATCTTTTGGTCTCTGTAGCTCTCCTTTCCTTCATCACTAGTCAGTGACCTCACTTTTTTCCCTTAATTCCTTTACCCCAGAATAAAGCAATTCAGTTATCGTTCACCTTTAGCTCTCCATCCCCTTGTCCTACCTCCACTTAGGCCAGCCAATCCTCAACCTGGATAACTATCACCATTTACATTCTTTTCTTGTACTAAGACAATGCTGATTATTTTTTGGAAGACGTTTTGTACATACTGTCCTATATAACCAATCAGTTTCTGTCTTGTTGATTCTGCTTCTGCATCTTTCGCATTTGACCAGTTCTGTCACATATACCACCATAGGTTAAGCCCTCATCACTGTTTGCCTGGAACATTATAAGAGCCTCCTTCCAATCTACACCCATCACATGCTGAGATGATGTTCCTAATGTACAGATATGGCTTTGTCACTCCTTTACTCAAAAGACATTACTTCTAGGAGAAAATGTAAACTTCCTGGCTTAGTATAGGAGGTCCTTCATAGTCTGACTCCCACCTACATTTCTAAACTTGTTTCCATCTTCTTCCCTTCACAACTTCTACACTCCAGCCAAACAGAACTACTACCTTGAAGACATATTCCTAATCCTCTCTCCATGTATTTTCAAGCAATTTCCTATGCCTGAATGTACTCTCTCCTTGTCAGCATCACCCAGAATCAAGACTTAGCTCACTGTGTGTCCTTTGGAAAGCCTTCTCTGATCACCCCAGCTATTAAAACAAGCTCCTCAATTTCTGTGCCCTGTGTTTATTTGTGTAAACACTATATCTCTTCTGTAAAGTATAAGTTCCTTGAAGATAAAGACTATTTCATTTTGGTCTTCCTACTCCCAGTGCCTTACAAATGGTATGTTCTTAGCAAATGTTTGCTGAATTGACTGGTTCAGATGGAAGACCCAATTACCCAGGCTATTACAGTCAGTTGCTTTGGGTCTGTACTGATCACACTCAGCATGGAAGAACAGAAATACTGAATCTGGTCATTTTAACAAAAAACCACTGCTAAGACGCTATGAGAAAAGTTCCTTCCCTCCCACCCCCCCAGCCCTCCTCTCCAGACACAGTCTAAGCTGAGGAGCAGCTTGGTACTACTAGATCTAGTTCATGTTGGGGGAAATAAAAGAATGGTATCAGATGTCCTCCTATAAGTTCTGAGATAGATAGACAGACAGACAGACAGACAGACAGACAGACAGACAGATAGATAGATAGATAGATAGATAGATAGATAGATAGATAGATACCTGGCTAAGCACTGGGGATAAAAATAAAAGCCAAGAAGACAGTCCCTCCCTCAAAGAACTTATATTCTAATAGGGGAAGAAAGTGTATTAAAAGGCATTTAGGGTAAATGAGGAAATGAAGATATCCAGAGAATGAAAAGTGGAGCTAGGAGTGAACTAAGCATGACCTGGCACATCATAAATGGATGTCTATGCCAGGTATTCACCAATCAAGATAGAGGACTTTAGGGTGAAGGTGTCACAAGGTGAGAGCATGGTGAGGTCCTAACTTCCTTTTCTATCACTTTGTAAATACCTCCAAGCATTCTGGGATGGTGCCTTCAGCTTACCCATGTTCTTTCCATTTCTCCTCCACTCTTCACTCCCATCTCCTATGATGGTGCTGATTAAGGTGTATGGATATGAGGATTATGTATTTAAGGATGACAGTCTAAAAAGGTACAGATCTTCCCCAGACCACCCAGACCGTACTCTTGTTCTTTCCCTTCTGGGCATGGTGCACACAAAGCCAAGGTTTACAGATCAGTAATTTGAGGACAATCTGCCTGCCCTCTCATTTCCATTGCTTTTTGGAGAAATCAACTGGGAGTGAATGGACAGAGGAATGACAGAAGAAATAAGAAAGCCCTCTAGCAGTTGTTTGCGTGGCCAAAATGCTGTACTCTTCAGGGTACCTGAGAGCAGGCTGGTCCATATTCCCAAAGGAAAGCTCACTTTCATGTTCTTAGCAAAATCCTGCTTTCTCAGGCCAGCTTTGCTCAGTTTCTGGTTGGCTGGCAGCTGCCTTACAGTAATCCATTGATCAGCAAGCCATTAGGGCCCATGCAACAGGAAAAGGGCAATATCTACTTGGAGGAACAAGGAGAATTGTTCTCTGACCCCTCTCTAGGAGAGGTGTCCTGTCCCAGGATAAGATGCACTGAATCCCCCTTAGGGGTCAGGGCAAGACTCCCACCCCCATGGCTCTGACCCTGGGCAGAACCATTTGCTCCATATCACATGCAGGTTAAGCCAAACTTCCTCTTTGATTTCAAAATTGATTCTTGCTATTTCTTTCTTTAATGGGCAAAGGAAAATAGCTTTTGTTGCACTCAAGTATCTATTTCCGCTTTGAGAATCTCTGCTTGTTCTGGATTTAATGGGGGTGGAATAAATGGCAAGAGGGAAGCCGAAAGTACTTGCCAATAGGTCCTAGGGCCCTGGAGCCTGGTACAGACCAATGAGCTTCCAGAGATTCAAATTACAACTTCTTAACCCACGGAGTTGGCAAAAGAGGAAGGTCGGCTCAGTGCAAAGATGAATCAAAGTGTACGTCCCAGTGCACATGGCACAGTCATGTCATCTTTGTTTAAGAAGTACAATGCAGTCCCTTAGATGGGATGAATGGGGATCCGACATTTGTTTTCTCATTCAATTTTGTGGCTTTTGACTTGCGTTCAGAAAATAATACCTTTGGAGACAACAATGCTATATAGTGGCTTGAAATTTTTTTGATCATGCACTCCTATCAGAAAAAAAATTAGCACACACTAAATCTATGTATATATTTATTTATGTCATATACATGAACTAATATATTAATACTTATATATGTTATATACCTTATGTAAGAATAGAAATTAAAGAAAGATGAAATAAAGATGAGATAATATTTGATCCTAGAGTTGATGAGGAGCTACTAAAGTTCATTCAGTAGGGAGATGACGTGATCAGACTGACACTTTGGCAGCTGAGTGAATGAATGATGGATTGGAATGGGAGGGACTGGAGTCAGGGAGATCAATTAATAGACTATTTCCATATCCAATGATATCATGAAAGTCTGGGATTTACTGGTGACTGGGTAGGTAGAGGGAAGGGGACTGATTGCTGTTGAGCAAGGTAGAAAAGTAAGATTTGGAAAAAGAAGAAGATGCCAAATGATATCATGAAGAGTCCAAGTGACTGAACAACAGCAGAGTCGCCTTTAAGGCTTTTGAAAAAGAGTGCTTGCCATGACCAGTGAGTTACCTTGACAAAACTCTATCAGAGTCTGCCCTGCTTCCTTTTGCATTCCAGGCCAAACTTGTCTATTGTTCCTGTTATCTTTTGATTTCCCATTTTAGCTTCCAAGTCCCTATGATGAATGAAATCTTTTTTCATGGTATTTCCAGAAGATGTTGTAGGTCTTCATAGAACTGATCAACTTTGACCTCTTCGATATCAGTGGTCGGAGCATAGACTTGTACTAATGTACCCATGGCTACCCAGGTAGTAACTATGGTATACCTGCCCTGAGTGTCCTATGAATCTCAGAAGGGGGACAATTGGAAGCTTGAGGAACAGATGGAGAGGACAGAGTGGGGAATGTTGGGGGATAAGGGAAGATGGCAGAGGCAAGTCTCAGAATTGCCTACCATGGGAAAAGTGAAATGTGACCCCCTTCTCACCCTCTGATTGGCTGATTATACACCTGTGGAGTGTGGTTTCCACTTTGGAAACCACTGGTATGGTGGATAAAAAGTAGACCTCAAAGCTCAGTAAAACCTGAATTTCAATCCTGTTTCTGATACATCTTCCTTATGGGACCCTAAGCAAGTCACTTAACCCTTCAGTACTTCAGGCATCTCTATAAGACTAGAAATTGTACTAAACAAGAGATAGAAAACATTATGAAGTGCAAAATGGATAATTTTGATTGCATTAAATTGAAAAGTTTTTTGCATGAACAAACCCAATGCAACCAAGATTAAGAAGGAAGCAGAAAACTGGGAAAGAATTTTTGCAACTAGTGTCTGTGATAAAGGTCTCATTTCTAAAATATATAGAGAATGTACAAGAATACAAGTGATTCCCCAGTTTATAAATGCTCAAAGGATATGAACAGGCAGTTTTCAGAGGAAGAAATTAAAGCTATCTATAGTTATATTAAAAAATACTCTAAGTCACTATTGATTAGAGAGATGCAAATCAAAACAACTCTGAGGTACCACATCATACCTATCAGTTTGGACACCATGACAAAAAGGAAGGTGATGAATGTTGGAGAAGATGTGGGAGAATTGGAGCACTAATTCCTTGTTGCTGGAACTGTGAACTGATCCAACCATTCTGGAGAGCAATTTGAAACTATGCCCCAAAAGGCTACAAAAATGTGCATACCCTTTGACCCAGCAATACTGCTTCTAGGATTGTATGTATCCCCAAGAGACCATAAAAATGGGAAAGGGTCCCACATGTACAAAAATATTTATGGCATCTCTCTTTGTGGAGGCCAGAAACTGAAAATCAAGGGGATGCCCATCAATTGGGGAATGGCTGAATAAATTGTGGTATATGAATGCAATGGAATACTATTGTGCTATAAGAGATGATGAACAAGAAGACTTTAGAAAGGCCTGGAAAGACTTATATGAACTGATGCTGAATGAAAAGAGCAGAACCAGGAGAACTTTGTACACAGCAGCAACCACAGTGTGTGAGAAATTTTGCTGGTAGACTTAGTACTTCATTGCAATGCAAGGACTTAAAAAATTCCCAGTGAACAGTTGAGGCAAAAAGTGCCTTCCACCTCCAGAGTAAGGACTATGGAATCTGATGGTAGAATGGAGCAGATCATTTTCTTTTGTGTTATGTTTTGTTTTGTTTTATGATTTCTCCCATTATTTTAATTCCTCTATGCAACATGACCAAAGTGAAGGTATATTTAATAGGAATGTATGTGTAGAACCTATATAAAATTATATGCTGTCTAAGGGAGGGAGTGGGGAAGAAGGGGGAGGGAGAGGAAAAAAATCTAAGATACATGAAAGTTATTGTGGAAACAAAATAATTTAATTTTTAAAAAAGACTCGAAGTCATAGAACAGTTGCAGATATGTAGTGGTAGAGGGAGGACAATGTCTTCCTTACACTAACAAAATCATGGGTCTGGGCAGAAACAACAACAGTGATAATAGCTAACATTTCTATAATGTTTTTAAGTGTTCCAAAGTTCTCACTTCATCCTCAAAACAACCCTGTGAGGGAGGTCCTATCATTATTCCCATTTTACAGTTTGAGAAAACTGAAGCAGAGGTTAATTGGTGTACCCAGAGTGAGTTAATAGGCATTTATTAAATGTCTACTATGTGCTAGGCACTGTACTAAGCATTGGTAAGCATCTGAGGTCAGGTTGCTGTTACCAAGTCTACCACTGTACTACCTTTACATTTTATATTAATTCACCTCTTTAAAATGGTGATTTTTTGAGCCTCTCAGAAACCCTTGAGGTAAACAAAGCAGAGTAACTCTGACTACCCCTGTTTTACAGATGAAAGCACTAATTAGTAGTAGCGCGGGTGACCCGAATCCTAGTTTCGTGTTCTGGGACCGTTAGCCAAAACTGGCCCTGCCTTTCACACCATAGTTTCTAAAAAAAAAAACCCAAATAAACCCCAGGTTTTTCTATGTGGCTCCAGTGCCAAATTTCTAGTCTAACTAGAAGATGAATCAGATGCTACCTCTGTCTTCTGACCTTTTCCCTCTTCCCCCTTCCCCCATTCTCATACACTATTCTCGTAGTCTCACTACTCCCAGAAGGAAGTTGAGAGAAAATGTTTAGAGCTGGAAGAGGAGGGGAGAGAAGAGGTGATCAATTCAAGGTATTCCAGTCACCCGGTGGGTTATAATGACTCAGGAAGGGAGAAGAAGGAAGAGGCAGGAATATGTTCTGAGGAAAAGGAGTTGCCATTGGCTATTAACAAGAGTCATCACTCATTGCATATATTGTTCATTAACAATGTCCATATTCTGCCCAGGAGGTAGCACTGCATGCAGATAGAGGCTTCTCAATTGGGAAGAGACGGGGTTCAAGTCTTACCGCTAACACGACCTGGGCATGTGACCTGGGCAAATCAAGACATGCTCTCAGTATCTTCGGATAACTCTCTGAGACTAAAATTGTGAATCAGGTGTGGGTCTCAGTAACATTAAAGGGTCAGTCAAAACTATTTATGTTGTGTCTAGAATTATTGATTACATTATTGAGTCCATGGCTTATCTCCTTAGCCAGACTGTCAGTTAGAGGAGGCTCCTGAACATCTGTCACAGAAATTTGTGCAGGGTCATCATAATTGTTGATTGATTAGAAGGAGGTAAGAAATGGTATCAGAGGAGAAACCTAAGGATGAGCACTAAAAGGAGATCTTCTGAATTCAACTGGTTAAGATGGAGTTCCTCCAAGTAGGAGTTTGGAAACCATTGAGTGTTTTGAAACACTGCCATCTGGTGGTGAGTGGTGATGAATTATTGTAATTGATCTGGTAGCATCTTTTGCCTTTGCATTAAATACATCAGGATGGTTTTAAAGGGGATTGAAGAGGTCTTCTAAGCCAACTCCATTTAACAGATGACTGAAGTAAGACTTAGAGAGATGAAGCAATTTACTGAAGTTCAAGACAGATAGTAAAAGGCAGAATTAGTGTTTGTATCTAGGTCCCTTAATTTCAAAGCCATTTCATTTTCCACTATATCAACATTCTTTTCTCAGTTCATTGATATTCTGCCACCTCACATGCTTCTCTTTCTAGTTGCAGCACCTTCTCTTGGACTTATCCCCAAATTACCCTTCACATATGTGGACCAGGTTCCTAGGGGGTTGTACACTTTTACTTTTAGGATTCTTTGGCTAATCCTAAGGGTCTGAGTTTTTAACATGAACCCTCAGTGATGCGCTTCCACTGATAAACAACCAGACAATATTTTAGCAAAAATATTTGCTAATATGGTGCAGAAAGAACAGTAGTTACAAAAATATTTTCCCCAACAATATCTGAGGCCCAAAACACACACAAGGGCCATGGGGAATGGACATATTCAATAGGCCATGAAATATACCTACACTAGATTTTTTTTCTAAGGCTAGCCCTAATATTGACTGACAGAGTTCATATATGCTTCTCTTATGGAAGTCATGATAGTGAACCAAGTCTCCTGGATCTTTCAACAATCTCCAGCACAATAGATTGATATGATTGGAATGTAGCTGTATTTTAATAGTCCAGTGGACCCATGATCTCATCAATGTGGATATTTTCTCCATTGGCACAGATCGTAAGCCATCCCAGACTTTTTAGACTATGCAATTCTTGTCTAAGTTCTCTGTAGATCCTCTAGAGAGTATCTTCCCAATGTGCTAGAGCCCTTCTGAGCCTTTTCATCTTTCTTGGAGAGTGAAGTACTAGTACTGTTCATCTACTACCTCTTATTCTCACTACATGATCAGCCTCTTTATATAAGTTTTACTTTACTTCTTACTTGCAGTTCATCATTGGAAATATGTTGCAGGAAATTTGCACCTGCCATGTACCTCTCTGTCACATGCAACATTGATTGTTCAGAAACTATAGTGTTTAAAGATCTGCAACTATAAAAAACCCTTGGGAAAACATTTGTGTTATACTGTCTATATGTGTGTTCCCTAACACAAACCCCAAGATCTAAATCTATATAGGAAATATATATGTATATATATGCATATAATATAACACAATGCTTTTACCTGTAACAAATTGTTCTCTAGCATAAAACCATAAATGTATATGTGCACATATATATACATATATATCTACATATAGTTATATAGGTGTATATACTTCACAATTTCTAAAATGCAGTTTACTCTACTTTCTCCTTCTTTTTCAATAATGTTCATATGTAGTGCCTATCCTGGATACAT
Source organism: Bettongia penicillata ogilbyi (assembly GCA_023548195.1). Classification (NCBI taxonomy): domain Eukaryota; kingdom Metazoa; phylum Chordata; class Mammalia; order Diprotodontia; family Potoroidae; genus Bettongia; species Bettongia penicillata. The sequence continues at coordinate 1,691,293 of JAJHZJ010000640.1, forward strand.
TCTATATATACTGGTGTGCTAATTCAATGGACTGGACTACCAGTTGTGTGCCATTATATGACCAGTAGACATATTCGTACAGTTGTGTTTTTTTAAATGGATCATTAGACTAATCCCTTTCAAATAATTACAGATCTTAACAAAGAGTTCCTGAAATCTCTAGGGGCTTGATGCAATAATTACATCAACTGCAAGCATGAGAAACTAAAGGATCTCACTATTTGGAATTGTTATTTACTTTGAACCCTGCTCAGGATAGCCTCCATGGGAATAGTGAAAGAATGAATGAGTGAATTAATAGAGGAAAAAGCACATATTAAGAACTTCTATGTGCAAAACACTGTACTAAGAGCTGAGGATATACATAGAAAAGTAAAATAATCCCTGCTCTCGAGAAGTCCACTTTCTAATAAGTGAAGACAGATGGTAAACATATCTCCTTGTTTTGCGTCTTATTTGTAATTCTCAATCTGAAGTTCAATGAATAGAGATCCAGCTGTGACTGTATTTATCAATTGCATATATACCTTTGGCATATGCAGGAGATATTCCTTATTGGAGGAGAGACTTTGTGACTATGCTTTGCTCTACCTAGTCAAATTGTTTTTACAAACAAATAATGAATACAGCTCAATCTTGCATTCTCTGAACCTTTTAGTCAACTGTGCGACTGTGAAGATGTGATCTGCTATAGATTATGTGAAAAAAACATGTCTCATTCCATCTTACATTTTTATCAAGACCATCAAGAATACCTTTCATAGGTATATAAATTATTCTCATAAAAATGAGCAAGTAGATATATGTCAGTAGTTGTTGGTATCTCAATTACCTGTTTGGCTAATAATGTAGCTCCCTCCTGTGCCTCCCACACCTCAAAAGTTACCCCAGCATCAAGAGACTCTTTAGGTCAACACTCAATCAACACTGTTTTGTGGTTCTTGCTGTTCGGTCATTTAGTTATGTCGGACTGTGACCCCCATGGACCATAGCCCCCCTTCTATCCTCCGTTATCTCTCAGTCTGTCCCAAGTTCATGTTTGTCATCTCCATGATACTATCTATCCATCTTATCCTCTGTCATCCCCTTTTTCTTCTGCCTTCAATCTTTCCCAACATCAGGGACTTTTCCAAAAAATCCCATTTCTTCATTACGTGGCCAAATTATTTAAGTTTCAGCTTCAGTATTTGACTTTCCAGTGACTGGTCTGAATGAATTTCATCAAGTATTAACTTATTTGATCTCCTTACTGTACAAGGGTCTCTCAAAAGTCTTCTCCAGCAGCACAATTCAGTTCTGCGATGATCAGCTTTCCTTATAGTCCAATTCTCACAGCCATAAATTGTTATTGGGAAAACCATAGCTTTGACTAGATGGACCTTTTCCAGCAAAATGATATTTCTGATTTTTAGTATGCTGTCCAGATTTGCCAAAACTTTTCTTTCATGAGCCAAATGTCTCTTAATTTCATGGCTGCAGTCACCATCTGCAGTGATCTTTATGCCCAAGAATATAAAATCTGATACTGTTTCTATTTCTCCTCTCTCTATTTGCCAGGAAGTGATTGGACCAATTGCCAAGATTTTAGTTGAGTTTAGTTTTTTATGTTAAGCTTCAAGCCAGATTTTACATTCTTTTCTTTTACTCTCATCAAGAGGTTTCTTAATTCCTCTTCCCTTTCTGCCATCAAAGTGGTATGATCTGCATATCTGAGTTTATTGGTATTTCTCCCAGCAACCTGAGTTCCAACTTTTGATTCATCCAGCCTGGCATTTTGCATGATGTCTTTTGCATATACATTAAATAAATAAGGTGATAATATACAACCTTGTCATACTCCTTTTCCAAATTTAAATCCATCAGTGGTTTCATGTACAGTTCTAACTGTTGCATGTTAGTATATAGTTTCCTCAGGAGATGAGTAAGATGCCTAAAGTTTTGCTGTCTTGGGGAGGGGAGGTGGTGACAGAAGGATGAAAATTTTAGAACTCAAAATCTTATAAAAGTGAATGTTGAAAATTAAAAATTAACGAATTAATAAATTTGTAAAAATAAAGATGTCTGGCTCTAGATCTACTGATTACTGTGATTACTGTCACATCATTGTGGTTGTCAATGATGTTAAGATCTTTCTTTTATTGCATTTCTTTTGTGTATTCTTGCCACTTTTTCTTAATCTTAACCAAAACCATACGTAATTCAAAAGTCCTGATATGTTTGCTTTTGCTGGTCGAGAGAAGGACACATTAGTTCAAAACAAAATATATTTAATCAAACAATATTTCAAACAAAGTGACAAAGAACAATCTTCCATATATTCATAGACTGTAATATTCTGTAAGTTTCCACATGCCCAGTGGGGAAGGATACATAAAGAACATAAAAGACCCAAGAAGGCACATGGAGGCTAGACACATGAATGGCCAGGGCACCTGAATGAAGAATCATATGTCAGGAACCCATGCAGTCAGACAAATGGAAAAACATGCACATCAAGGATGTATGTGGCCACGATGAATGTGCAACTGGGGAAACTCATACCTCTGATGAGATAGGATTACTAACATTCTCCTGTAATTCCATTGAACTATCCACTGCTGAGCATTTCATAGTCTACTGGGTATGGATGCTTCCATTTCTTTCCTGGTCACTAAGCTACTCTCTGCTTATCATCTTCTAGGTTTCAGCTCATCAGGACCACTTTCAGAACTCTGTTTCTATCTACAAAAATACAATGACTAAAATACTTCTCTATGACTAGAGCAGACTGTGTTCTTTGTAAGCCCCTACACATAGAATAAGATTGTTTGCCCTTGCCTGAAGTGGATTTGAAGTTCAGTCCTAGATGTCTCTCAGATTTAATAACGAGGAAAGTCCAAGTAAAACCCACTATATTCTTGATTATGAACCAATGTCCCAGAAGACCCATTTCCAAGTCACCGTAAAAAAAAAAAAACAAAACCCCTCTGCAGAAGCTATGTGGAGGATGAGGCAACAAAATCCACTTTGCTCCTAAGAAACTCTTTGACTGACATGCAAATAAAGTTGGGGTAAGAAAAGGCCAAATGAAACACTTGGTATATATATATATATATATATATGTATATATATATATATCCCTTTTTTAATTCATTTTTGCCAGCAAAAAAAAATGCCAATCTTCTGTTCACCTCAATCCAGAACAAAAATACTTTCTCTCTACATTAATATTATCCATCAATTTTTCCATTCTTTCAAATTTGGCTCTAGGTGACTGAAATTCAATATGCAACTGAAGCAGAACTAGACTTGGGTCTTTTCATAAACATTCTCATAGTGTCATTCATTCAAGTTGCCTGCAGACAGAATCTTGCCTGATTTCAAACATTCAACATTTGCTCATTTAGCTTCCACAACTTCAAGTATTTGCATGATTTTATTAGTAACCTCATTTTCCCTTTCACAATGGCAACCATGCACTTTCATGAATTTGTGCAACCGAGGAAAAAAATGAGAGACTCCATGTGCAAGTTTATATCCACAAAAAGGAGAAAAGAATTCTAAGTGTTAGTGAATCTGCTCCAGAAAATATTCAATGAGAAAATTGAAAAAAAGGAAAAGTGGCTAAGTTAGTGGGTAAATGAGGTGGGGGTCACCCCCACCCTCTTGCTTGCACTCTCTTGGGTCCTAGTGAGTGAGAGATGCAAAGAGAAGCATAGCATTGTAGAGCTACTTGGCAACCTCTGACAAGGGCCTGAGATTTACCCCAAGGCCTGTGCTTTTCATCCAGAAATAATTCAGCCACGGAGCTGAAAGGGATATCAGTGATGGCAGGTGTTGCCTCTTCGACCTTTTTACCTTGAGGTTCTTCTGCTGTTGTTTTTCCTCAAAGAGAACCAAAGACATCTCGATGGTAATGACTTGACTTGGATTGGATTGTGGAATTGGATATTGTGATATTGGATATGTGATGTTTTCACATTTCTGCCCCTGCCCCTTCCTGTCCAGTCTGGTATTGCCTCTCCTCTCTCCTGCATTTAGTGGGTTATTTCACGGTTACTGTATAAGGAAAGGTACATATTGTCAAAATTAATGTTTTATCATAAAGAATTGTATGCAGAAAAAGTGCATTTTCAGCAACCTCTAGTGAAAGGGGTCTCCAGGTTGTCAGACTTTCAGTGTGAATATTTATACCTCAGAAACCAAGAAAAATGACAAATCAAAGCTCAATGAATCATTTTGTTGACTGTCTAGAGAGCCCATTGTTAAACACTGACCATCATACTCTTGGTGCATCCCATCAAGCATCCTTATTTGGTTCTCCTAAAATGTTTTGAGGTGAAAATATGGTGAGGATAGTGGGGGTGGGGGTGGGGATGAGGCAGAAAGATGCAGACAACAATAGTTCTTTAGCAATAATGATATTTATGAAAGAGATGTTGCTAATGTGATGATTAAAAAGGTTTGAGAGACATAGTTTCTGGATAATTTAATCATTTTATTAATAAGGTCAGCAGGTTACTAATAAAAAGATGGTTATTGGCTCTCTCAGAACAAAGACAATTATGGTAGTGGGCTCGTAGCTTATATACCCTTTGAAGCAATAAGGGGCTGCTAGTGACATCATGTTCCCCTTGGACAGAGAAATTATCACTACTCAGACCACTTGAAGCCTTGGGCTGTCTGGATAAAAGGATCTGTTTCCCCTCTCCCCACCAAAAAGCTTAAGTAGAGCACAAAGGGCTTCTCCACCTTCTATTAAATTCCTTGTAAGGTTGGGTGGGGTCTGACCAAGATCTGGAGAGTTAATGCAATTTCATTACCAGTAATGCCCTTCAAGAGACATTAAAATCAGGACTTTGAAAGAAGGGGGGAGCTCTGAATCTCCCCAAGATATTTGTTATTAATAATGATTTCTCTCACTAAATGGCCAAGATTTAGACCCAAGTTATGCATCTTCATTGCAGTACTGATTTCTCATTTCCATCAAATCTCTTCTCATAATCTTTCCCTTTTCCCACTTCCAGAAACTTGGGGTAGAAGGTGGCAAAAGAAAGTCATTCCCACACATCACCTCTAGCCCAGGGTTAGAATGTCAGTGGGAACTGTTCCTGGTCCTAAAGCATCATAACTTCGCCTTAAAATAACAGAATAAAAGATGGAAGATTGGACCTTAGAGTCCATCTAATCCAACTCTGTCATTTTAAAGATGAGGAAACTAGAGCACAGGAAAGGTTAATTATGTAAATTGCCCAAGGTCACAAAAGTATTAAGTGTCAGTTGTAGGATTTGGACCCAAGGATCTGGATCCAGGAAGCCTGGATATATAGAAAGGTCAGGAATGAGGCTGAAAAAGCATTAGATTGGTTTCTGGATCTAGGATGTCCTTAGCCAGAGACCTGAGAATCATAGACTTAGAGCAGAAAGAAAATTTAGAGGCCACCTAGTTCAAATTCCTTACTTTACAAATGAGGAAACTGAAGCTCACAGAGGTCAAATACCTTGCCGAAGATCAGACAAGTAGAAAGAGGAAAAGTCAGGATTCAATTTTAGGACTTCCAGCTCCCAATCCAGCACTCCTACTGCATGATACCAAGATCAATGAGGAGGAAATCTGAAAGGAATAGCAAGTGGTACATAGTGTAATTTGCAGTTTCAACATTCAATTATCTTTTTTTTCCCTCCTACTGTGTTGTGGAAATGCTTTCATTTCATAAATTCAGAATAAAATAAAGAAAAGAAGAGGAGAGGAAAAAAGAGAAGAGAAAGGAAGGGAAAAGAAGACAAGAGAAGAGAGAGAAGAGAACACATGGTTTTAGGGTCAGGGGATGGTTCCGAAACTAGGAGAACATAGAGTTCCACCAAGAGTTCATCAAAACTTGTGGGTTTACGGCTATTTATATCTGGACAATGAAAAACACTGAAATATACCTGGACAGCTCCTTGCAGCTAATGACTGTTCCTCTTAAGAGACAACCACTTACTAAGTAATGGGAAGCACCCATCCATTCTAGTTCAAAGTATCTTGCACACAGTCAGTGTTTAATAATATTTGTTGAATGATTTGTATGTTAATTTCTCCAAATTTTCCTAAACTATATTGTTTCAGGTCTTTTCATTCTTATTTGACTTGTTCTTCCTAGCACTGGATTTCTTAGATTATTTTTTCAGGAAAACTGAAATATGGTTACTAAATAAAAAGGTCTGATATTATGGTATTTCTTACACAAGTACCTAACTTATTGAATTAGAAAAGTATAAAGTGCCCCAGAGTTTTAGAAAATAATACATCTAGTGTGAGAAGAATTAAAATTTTGGATGCTTCATTTTTTGGTCTTAACTAAATTTTATATCTTCAATAGAACCTAACCCAGTGCTCTGCCCACAGTACATGTTAAAAGTTTAGTTGAATTGAGGCAATGTAGAAATAACTTTAATTTGCGCATTCAGTTCCACTTTGCCATTCAAGTACATTTTCGTGTCTTCATTTCTGAATTTCCTGTTTTCCTCCTGGATGCTGCTTCTTTCCCCCAAGTTTCCTCTCTTCTCCTGTGCCACCTCACAAAAATCCCCTTTGCCAATTTCCCATTCTGAGCAAGGGGATTACTCAGATGTGATTGTTGTCACCAAGACAATGAGGAAGCCAGGATTTTCTTCTATCATCCACAACTGTGGGACTGGTCCCTGCAGATGAAGCAGATTAAACTCTTCATTTCAGGGTCATAAAGAAAAAGAAAGAAGTGCAAAAAGTATGTGCAGGATGGAAAGTTCAAGGACTATGGAAACAAAAAAAAAATCACAGTAGGAGGCACAAATTCATGTATATTGAATACCAAGTCCCTCCAGAGAGGTCAGGCACTTCCCAAAATGCCTATTTTGCAACTTTACCTCACCTGGAAGAAACCAACTCAGGTTTAAGTCACAACAGATGCAACTATGAGCTCAATAGTTATTCTATTTTATTTTAAATAAACAACTTAATTTTAGTAAAAAACTAAATAATTGAGAACGAGTGGAATGCTCTAGGGTGGATTGTTGAAATGGGAATTAAAGATGTACCTCTTCCTTAAGTTTTTCAAGTTATTACATTTATCTTCCTAAAATTATGTCTCTACTAGAAATCTAAATTTTAAAATGGGAAAAATTCTAGCCAGTTATCCAGATGTTTCCAAATAGAAGAAAAATCTCAAATATTCATACTCATTGGTATTGGATATACACAGAGAAAAGATAATACAAATAATGTGGACAGCTGCTTTAAGAATTTATCCTGGTATGAGGTAGAGGAGGAACCACTGGAGAGACAACTGATTGTGTAAAGTAAAATTTCTGGTGGCTAAAGAACCTCAAATGATGGACAAAGAGAAGACTAGAAAATTCCTAGGATACAAGAGAGCTGAGAGGGCAGATGGTTCAATAAGGGCTAGATACATGAAGCCATTACATATAAGAAATATGGAAGAAATTAGAACAATTTATTTCTCTCAGTTACAGAGAGCAGATACATCTGTAACGATATAATCACCACTGGGACCGAAGATACTAAGCCACTCACCCTGTCTTCTTACTAATAGGCACTTCTCAGTTCTGGATGCACACAAGTTTGGACCAGGTTCAGGCCTGGGGGAACCAGCCTCTAAGTGGAAGAGTTAGGCTTCCTCACAAACAAAATATAAGACCTTCACATATGGTGAAAATTAGTTAGGGGCTCATTCCTAGTGCTCCCAAGTACTGAGTCACATATGGCCAGAAGTAGGAGGATGTTCCAAAGCATGACCTCATTACATAAGGAAAAACTGTCTAACAATTAGAGCTGATCAAAATTGAAATGACTTTCCTTTGAATATTATGAGTTCCTCCTTCCTTGAGGTCTTCATATGATGACTGAATGGCTATTTGTTGGGAATATTATAGAGAGGATTTGGTTTGACCTAAATGATCTCTAAGTTCATTTTACTTATGAGGTGCTGTGATTTTATAAATCCATGAATTCAGTCAGACAAGTATTGGCTTCACTAAGTAAATAATGTAGAGTCATCAAAGGTCTGTGGTCATTGTTTGGGTTCAGGTCTATGGTCATTGTTTGGGTTTTGATGGCTCAGAGTGTGGGTAAATAGCAATTGTTTCTGTCTTGGCCAGAAACCTTGAGAGTCTTCCCTTCCCAGACTGATTTTTTTTTTTTTGACCAAGCAAAAGAGGCCATTCTTTATCTCATTTTTTTAACCTAACTTTAATCACTGAATGGGCATTACCTCAGTCAAACTGAGAGCTGGGAAAGACCTTAGCTTTCAATCAAATACCTTAGGCCAAGGTCTCCCACTGCATTCAGGGCCATCTCCAGTCATCCTGATCTAGATCTTGCCACTGGGCTCAGACGGCTCCTGAGTAGAGAGGCTGGTGACTTTGCACAGCCCTGCCCTACTTAAATCTAATTTACTTACAAGTCATGACATCTCCTTCCTGATATCATGATCCTCTTTGAGAGGAAGGGCAAGCCGATGAGCAGAGAATTAATGTTACAAAATATGTCCTTTATGAAGATTAACTCGGCAGCAATATAAGTAGGCTATGTTGGAGGCAGAAAAACTTGCTAAGGGTTATTATCCTGGACTAGGGAAGTAACAGTGTGAATAGAGAGAAAAGAGAAAATTAAAAAGAAGGCAGAAGAATTGCCAGAACTTGTAAAGGAGAGGGAGAAGTCAAAGATTACTTCAAGGGTTCAAATGTGGGTAACTGGAAGAATAGCGGTGCCAGTGCTACCTCAGATGCTGACTTGACTCAATTGATACTGATTTAGCCTCAAGTTGGAAGGTGCTTTTTCACCACCTGGAGAGGCATATCACCCAACAACAGCTGTTGGTGCCATGCCACATCTGTACTTGTAGAGGTATTTACCTATTGGCAAAGCTAATCTGCTTTTTGATAGGAACAGAGAGATGGCACCTATTCATCTATATTTTGGCAGGTAACATAAGAGTCAATTGGGGTCCAGTCCTATCCTGGTTTTTGTGTTTGCCCATTTGCCATATTCTTTAATTGTGGGATCAATGAGCCTAAATAGCTTCAAGAGAACTCTGCAGTAACAAGATTTGTGGACCAGCCTATCACATTACTTGAAATTGTGACTTTTTCCTTATTTCTTGAGTGTTGTGTTCACTTCACACGATATCAGAAGCTGTGGCTATTGACTCAGTAACGAGGCATCTTGCTGGTGTAAAGAGGTGTGTTTGCTGTGTTCTTGCTCATGCAAGTTATGTGTATCTACAAGAAACTGCCTAGACATGATTTATAAGGAGGTATGAATAGATATCTATAAAACATCCTCCTCCATGCTTTTCTTTTTAAAAAAAAAATTATTTAAGTTTGAAACATTCATTTCCACCAAATTCTGAGTTCCAAATTTTCTCCCCATCTCTCTCCTCCCCACCAAAAATGCTGTGCATTCTGATTGCCCCTTCCACTAATGTGCCCTCCCTTCTAAGACCCCTGTCTTCCCTTATCCCCATCTTCTGTCCTGTCCTGTAGGGCAAGATAAGTTTCTATACCCCATTACCTGTATTTTTTATCTCCCAGTTATATGCAAAATCAATTCTCAACATTTGTTCCTAAAACTCTGAGTTCCAACTTCTCTTCCTTCCTCCCTCCCCACCCATCCCCACTGAGAAGGCAAGCAATTCAATATAGGCTATATATGTGTAGTTTTGCAAATGAATTCCATAATAGTCATGTTGTGTAAGACTACCTTTATTTCCCTCCATCCTATCCTGCCCCCTGGGCAGCTAGGTGGTACAATGGATAGAGCACCAGTGCAGGAGTCAGGAGGACCTGGGTTCAAATCTCACCTCAGACTCTTGATGCTCACTAGCTATGGGACCTTGGGCAAGTCACTTAACCCCAATTGCATCATCCTGGGTCATCTTCAGTCATCCTGATGACTATCTGGTCACTGGATTCACATGGCTCTGGAGGAGAAGTGAGGCTGGTGACATGCACAGCCCTTCCTCACTCAAAACAAGTGCAAGTCATGTCATCATTTCTCTGATGTCATGATCTTCTTCATCAATTAAGGATGAACACACATCCTGCCCCCCATTTCTATTCTCTCTTTTGACCTTCTCCCTCCTCAAGAGTGTTTACTTCTAATTGCTCTCTCCTCCCATTTGTGCTCCCTTCCATCATCATCCCCACCCTCCTTATCCCTTTCTCCCCTCCTTTCCTGTAGTGTAAGATAGATTTGCATACCAAATTGAGTGTGCACGTTATTCCTTCCTTGAGCCAAATGTGATGAGAATAAACTTCACTTTTTCCCTCTCAACTCCCCTTTTCCCCCTCCATTAGAAAACTTTTTTCTTGCCTCTTCTATGAGAGATAATTTGCCCCATTCCATTTCTCCCATTTACCTCTCAATATATTCCTCTTTCACCCCTTAATTTTGTTTTTTTAGATATGATCCCTTCCTATTCAACTCACTCTGTGCTCTCCGTCTTTCTCTCTGTGTCTTTCAGTCTGTGTGCACACATGCATGTGTGCGTGTGTGTGTATAATCCCTCCAACTACCCAGATAATGAGAAAAGTTTCAAGAGTTACAAATATTATCTTTACACATAGGAATATAAACAGTTCAACCTTAGTAAGTCCCTTGTGATTTCTCTTTCCTGTTTACTTTTCCATGCTTCTCTTGATTATTGTGTTTGAAAGTCAAATTTTCTTTTTAGCTCTGGTCTTTTCATCAAGAATGCTTGAAAGTTGGGGGGAGGAGCCAAGATGGTGGAGTAGAAAAACTCACGTATGCTAGCTCCAAATCCACAGCCCATAAATTTCCTGTAAGAAGAACTCCCCACAAACTCTGGATCACTGCAAGGTGCACAGAAACACAGTGGAAGAGATTTCCATTCCAGAGAGCCCTGGAGAGCCATCCCCAGGGGTCCATCATGCCCTGGAAAGCAGAGCCCACCCCTGAGCTGCCCTGGCCGCACGGCTGAGAGGAGCAGATCCGAGCAGGCTTCAGGGACGGAATGGGCTGGGAAGGTCCCTCCACCCACAGGCACTACCGGTCAGTGAGAGAGACGTCTGGGCTGGCCGAGAGGGGAGCGGGGTGTCTCCGTGGCTTGGGCCCCCTGGGGAGGAAGCAGAAGAGGGAGCGGCAGGGGCAGTGGCAGAGGCAGCGGCAGCGGCAGAGGCAGTGGTGGCCGGAACTCCCCGAGCACGCAGGAGCTCCACTATCAAAGGTCTCTGCACAAACCCCCTGAGGGAGCTGAGCCTGGGAGGCGGCCCTGCCCCCACCCCAGCACCAGAAGTTAAGCTCACATTGAATAGCAGCCACTCCCACCACGGATAGCCCTGAGACTGGGAAGCAGCATTTGAATTTCAGATCCCAAGCACTAGCTGAGTAGATCTAGGCAAGGGTGGAGAGGAATCTCAGAAGTCAAGTAACTGGCTGGGAAAATGCCCAGAAAAAGGAAGCAAAATAAAACCATAGAGAGCTGCTTTATTGGGGAAGAGATGTTCCTTCCTCCTTTCATTTCTGATGACAAAGTACAATGCTTGCCATCAGAGAAAGACGTGGAGGTCGGGGCCTCTCTATCCGAGGTGGATGTCCGGTGGGCTCAGGCCATGGAAGAGCTCAAAAAGGATTTTGAAAATCAAGTTAGACAGGTGGAGGAAAAACTGGGAAGAGAACTGAGAGAGATGCAAGAAAAGCATGAAAAATGGGTCAATACCTTGCTAAAGGAGACCCAAAAAAATGCTGAAGAAAATAACACCTTGAAGAATAGGCTCACTCAATTGGCAAAAGAGGTTCAAAAAGCCAATGAGGAGAAGAATGCTTTCAAAAGCAGAATTAGCCAAATGGAAAAAGAGGTTCAAAAGCTCACTGAAGAAAATAATTCTCTCAAGGTTAGAATGGAACAGATGGAGTCTAATGACTTTCTGAGAAACCAAGAAATCACCAAACAAAACCAAAAGAATGAAAAAATGGAAGAGAATGTGAAATACCTCATTGGAAAAACAACTGATCTGGAAAATAGATCCAAGAGAGACAATTTAAAAATTATGGGACTACCTGAAAGCCATGATCAAAAAAAGAGCCTAGACATCATCTTCCATGAAATTATCAAGGAAAACTGCCCTGACATTCTAGAACCAGAGGGCAAAATAAGTATTGAAGGAATCCATCGATCACTGCCTGAAAGAGATCCGGAAAGAGAAACTCCTAGGAACATTGTGGCCAAATTCCAGAGTTCCCAGGTCAAGAAGAAAATATTGGAAGCAGCTAGAAAGAAACAACTCCAGTATTGTGGAAATATAATCAGGATAACACAAGATCTAGCAGCTTCTACATTAAGGGATCGAAGGGCCTGGAATAGGATATTCCAGAAGCCAAAGGAACTAGGACTCAAACCAAGAATCACCTACCCAGCAAAACTGAGTATAATACTTCAAGGGAAAATATGGTCTTTCAATGAAACAGAGGACTTTCAGGCATTCTTGATGAAAAGACCAGAGCTGAAAAGAAAATTTGACTTTCAGACACAAGAATGAGAAGAAGCATGAAAAACTAAACAGCAAAGGGAAGTCATAAGGGACTTACCAAAGGTGAACTGTTTACATTCCTACATGGAAAGACAATATTGGTAACTCTTAAAACGTTTCAGTACCTGGGTAGTTGGTGGGACCACGCACAGATGTACACACACACACGCACACACATGTACATGTGTGCACGCACACACACACATACACACAAGCATGCACACACAGAGACAGAGAGCACAGAGTGAATTGAATAGGATGGGACCATATCTTAAAAGAAATTAAGGTAAATGGTGAGAGAGAAATGTAGTGGGAGGAGAGAGGGTGAAATGGAATGGGGTAGATTATATCTCATTCAAGAGGCAAGCAGGAGACTTTTTAGTGGAGGGAAAAAGAGGAGAGCTGAGAAAAAAACATGAAGTTTACCCTCATCACATTCGACTAAAGGAAGGAGTAAAATGCACACTTATTTTGGTACAATACAGGAAAGTGGGGGAGAAGGAGATAAGCAAAGTGGGGGGGATGATGGAAGGGAGGGCAATGGGAGGAGGGAGCAATTTGAAGTCAACACTTGGGGAGGGACAGGATCAAAAGACAGAATAGAAACAATGGGGGGCAGGATAGGATGGAGGGAAATACAGTTAGTCTTATACAACACGACTGTCATCGAAGTCATTTGCAAAACTACACAGATAGGGCCTATACTGAATTGCCTGCCTTCCCAAAGGGAATGGGTGGGGAGGGAGGGATGGGGAGAAGTTGGAACTCAAAGTTTTAGGAACAACTGTTGAGTATTGTTCTTGCTACTAGGAAATAAGAAATACAGTCAATGGGGAATAGAAAGTCATCTGGCCCTACAGGACAAAAGAGAAGATGGGGACAAGAGAAGGGAGGGATGATAGAAGAGAGGGAAGATTGGTGATAGGGAAAATTATAATGCTTGGTGTATTGGGGTGGGGGGAGGGGAGAAATGGGGAGAAAAATTTGGACCCCAAAATTTTGTGAAAATGAATGTAAAAAGTTAATAAATAAATAAATTTTAAAAAGAGTGCTTGAAAGTCCTCTGTTTCATTGAAAGACCATTTTTCCCCTGAAATATTATACTCAGTTTTTCTGGGTAGGTGATTCTTGGTTTTAATCCTAGTTCTTTTGACTTCTGGAATATCCTATTCCATGCCCTTCGATCCCTTAATGTAGAAGCTGCTAGATCTTGTGTTATCCTGATTATATTTCCACAATACTCAAATTCTTTCTTTCTAGCTGCTTGCAATATTTTCTCCTTGACCTGGGAACTCTGGAATTTGGATACAATGTTCCTAGGAGTTTCTCTTTTGGGGTCTCTTTCAGGAGGTGATTGGTGGATTCTTTCAATATGTATTTTGTTCTCTGATTCTAGAATACCATGGCAGTTTTCCTTGATAATTTCATCTAGGCTCTTTTTTTGATCATGGCTTTCAGGTTGTCCCATAATTTTTAAATTGTGTCTCCTGGATCTATTTTCTAGGTCAGTTGTTTTTCCAATGAGATATTTCACATTATCTTCCATTTCTTCATTCTTTTGTTTTGTTTTGTAATTTCTTGGTTTCTCATAAAGTCATTAGCTTCCATCTGTTCCATTCTAATTTTTAAAGAACTACTTTCTTCAGTGAGCTTTTGAATCTCCTTTTCCATTTGACTAATTCTGCTTTTTAAAGCATTCTTCTCCTTATTGGCTTTTTGGACCGCTTTTGCCAACTAGTTAGCCTATTTTTAAAGGTGTTATTTTCTTCAGCATTTTTTTGGTCTCCTTTATCAAGATGTTGACTTGTTTTTCATGATTTTCTTGCATTGCTCTCATTTCTTTTCCGAATTTTTCCTCCTACTCTCTTATTTGATTTTCAAAATTCTTTTTGAGCTCTTCCATGACCTGGGACCATTGCATATTTATTTCGGAGGTTTGGGATGCAGAAGTCTTGCCTTTTATGCCTTCCCCTGATGATAAACATTGTTCTTCCTCATCTGAAAGAAAATACTTCACCAATAAAGTAACCTTCTATAGTTTTATTTTTTTCCTCTTTTTTGGGCATTTTCCCAACCAGTTACTTGATTTTTGAGTCCTTTGTCAAGAGTAGAGTATACTCTGGGGACCTGTAAGTTCTCAGTTTCTCCAAGGTTGAACAATCAAGGGAGACAAGTTTACTCCCTGGCCAGCTCCTGGATGAGGTTCAGATCAGCTGCTCAATTCTCCCAGGGGTTTTAAGATGAGGCTTCAACAATGGAAGGTGGTTGCTGCCTACCCAGGCCACCAGGTCACAGCCCACTACTGTTGCTGCTTCTGTTGCAGCCGCCACCTGGGGGTGGTGCTAGGGAGGGACCCTGCTTCCTTGCCATGGAAGTGAAAAAGCCCTCTCACTGACCTTTGAAGTGTCTTTGTCACCTGTGGTTGAGGGATCTGCAAATCTCCACTGCTACTACCAGGAATTCCACCCCCTAGGCCTGTTCCTACCAGCTCCTCATGGTCAAGGCTATGCTGTGCTCCACTCTGCATCCAGTGCAACAAACCCTTCCCATTGACCTTCCAGGTCTGGGGTGGAAATCTCCTCTACTCCATCATTCTGTGGCTTCAGCTGCTCTAGAATTTGTTGTGAGTCTTTCTTTACAGGTATTTTATGGGCTGTGGGAGAAGAGCTAGAGTATGTACATCTTTCTACTCCACCGTCTTGGCTATTGCTACAGTATCCTGCTCCTCCATGCTTTTCCAAAGGAGACTTTGATTCCTGTAAGGAGGGGAAGTAGGAGATTGTGACCAGAGGCTGGCTACTCTGCTCTTCTTACAGAGAAGAGATACCAGAGTAGTAACATATACATCTGCTTCTTTAAATATTGTTAGTTTAGGGGAAATAATTTTTAGGTTCAAGCTGTGCTACTGATAGCTATCCCTAAATGGACAAGGAGAGCTCCAAACTTTAACTCTCTTCATGCCAAATACCAGTTCCACCAGGAACACACATAGTAAATCATAACTCATTTATCCAAGTCAATAACAAAACAGAAATCAGAGATGGTTCCAGCTCCTCTACATGTTGCCTTCCTGCCACAGTCTGGAACCTCATGTCTTCTCTAGATATTGGAAGCCAGAAAACCAGGCTTTCTGTGCTCACTAAGTCTACCCCTCTATCCCTCTATCTCTCTCCTCCTGTGGAGCATTGAGTAAACAATCTCTATCAATGAGGACAATTTTATGCAAATGACTAACATAACCACAGGTTATGTTAATATGGATTTTTAATCAAACATGTGTTCATGTGTGATCAAATATGTAAGGTCATCTAGAAACACTTTTTCTTTAGTAGAAGCATTTAGCATAGGTCTCTATCCATGACAAGACACCCAGAGCTAGTGTCTGAAGCAGACCTACACTCAGATCACACCTTCCATAACAGTATGGTAGTAAAGAGATCAAAAATGGCAATTATATAGGAAGTAGTGCTTGAGCTGGAAGTAAGGGGGTGGGGAAAAGAGGAGAAAAGTGCTTAACTTACTAAAGGTCTATGAGGAGAAAGTGCATTCTAGTTATGGAAGATGGAAAGTTCAAAGAGTTACCACTGGGCTACTTTCCTCTGGATTCACAGGCCATTTCCCATCTAGGAAATAACTGTGAATTTGGTAAACCACTATGTCATCCTGAAACATAAAAAAAAAAAAAAAATTCAGTCTAACTTGGGTCAGGTAGGGGAAGTACTTAGTCAGTACACTAAGTGTGGGAGTAGGACAGAGAGGGTTGGCAATAAAGAAAGAATCATTTCCAGAAGTTCCAGGAACTAGTCCTTAACTTGTGCTTGCCTTCCTCCAACTCCTAATGCACCAGAAAACTCAAGGAGTCCCATAAATATTTCTGGGATAGCAGCAGAGGTTATCTGACTCTGGAAAGCAGCCAGAGGGAAGGAGCATGATTTCACTAGGTCATTCTCTGGGGAAAGGCAAAATTGGCAAAAGATCAATAGAACACTTGATCACCTGGTTGGGGTATCAGTGGTGCTGTTCAGCAGCATTTGTCAAATGATTTAAAGGCTTGCTTTGCCTATGAAGAAGTAAGCCTGTGATGCAGCTGGCCTGTGAGGCCGCCTTCATTTGTGGTTGCCTAAACTAAAATGTATTTGGAACAGCCATACAATGATCAGAACAGCCCCTAGCAATCTAATTTAGCTGCTGGCCAGGCACCCCATGGGGAGCAGAGCTCAGTTTTCAAAGGGTGGTGGTGCATATGCAAGGATTTCACAAACAAGGCTTCCAGTCAAACCTCAGAGCCAAGCATTGTTGCACGGAAGGCTAGCGTGTGCATTATTCTCATGAGCCTGGAGGTAACTTTCCTTCCAGTTTATTAAACCATCCTAAGATCAGGGATCTGAGAATTCAAGGTTCCAGAGATTTTTAAATTAGAGAGGTCAAAATAGAACGGTAGCAGGATTGGGAGGGATCATCTGGTCCAACTGCCTCATTTTATTATATTATACTTTATTTTTGTTATATTTAAAAAAAAACTTTATTGGAAAAACCCACATCCCAACATCCTAGATGTCCTCTTTCTTTACAAATCAATACAGCTATTGTTGTTAGAAGGAGTATGTCAGTCAGTGTCCTTTTCTTTTGCTCCATTCACCTTCCCTGTGATTTACTATGCCAAAACTCCCTCCCTTGGCCTCTATTCCCTCAGATGCGTTGTTTTCTCCTATTAGAGTGCAAACTCCTTGAAGACAAGAACCATCTCTGGCTAGTTCTTCTGTCTCCAGTGTTTCATACATAGTTAGTATAAATAAATGGTTTTCCTTTTGTATCACATGTCTCTGAAAAGAATTTTGCATCCAAGATATATGGACGACTAACAGAAACTTTTAAGACCAATGGACATTTCCCAATAGATAAGTAGTCAAAGTATGTGAATAACTAGCTCTCCAAAGAAACTGCAGATTAACTACCATATGAAAGAATGCTCCAAATCACTAATAATAAGAAATACACAGGAAGATAAGGTTGAAATCCCACCTTGCTCTTAGCAAATTGGCAAAGATAAAGGAAATAGTCAATGATAAAAAATGGTCAAAGATCACAGAAATAGTCAATGTTGGAAGAACTGTGAAAAGATAGACACATATATTTTTGGCAGAACTTTGAATTAGCACAATCATTTTGGAAAACAATTTGGAATTAGGCAAATAAAGTGTCTAAAATATCCATACCCTTTGACCCAGCAATTTGACCCAAGAAGGCCATTAAAAAAAGAAAACCCCATATACAACAAAATATTTGTAATGG
This sequence comes from Bettongia penicillata ogilbyi, assembly GCA_023548195.1. NCBI lineage: Eukaryota > Metazoa > Chordata > Mammalia > Diprotodontia > Potoroidae > Bettongia > Bettongia penicillata. The sequence continues at coordinate 1,709,095 of JAJHZJ010000640.1, forward strand.
TACTGTTGTGGTTGCAAAGAATCGAAAATAAAGTCCGTCAATTGAAGAGCAACTACATTAATTGTTACTTGAATGTAATGGAATATATTGCTGCTATACTCTAAGAAATTGCAAACCATGCTGAATATGAAGAAGAATAGAAAGACTTATGTGAACTGATGCACAGTAAAAGAGGCAGGAAAATAAAATACATAATGGAAAAAAACTAGCAGAGAAAGGTTTTAATGAAGGTTGCAAAATTACAAAGAACATAGTTTCAAAGAAGAGTCTAAGACACTACCGCTCCTCACTTCATTGTAGAGCGGGGCAATGGGTGGGGAGACATATGTGTGGAACATTTACTGTACATATGCATACATGTCTATATATGCATATAAGCTATGTATGTGTATATAATGGTATGTATGTAGTGTACAGATGAGTGTACGTATAGATAGAAAGATAGCTATAGCCTAGAGGTAGCTGAGTTACACAGTGGATAGAGCACTGGACCTGAGGTTGGGAAGAGCCAAGTTCAAATTTAGCCTCAGATGCTAGCTATGTAACCCTGGGCAAGTCACTTAAGCTCTGTTTGTGTCAGTTTCTTCATACATTAAATGGGGATAATAATAGCACCTACTTCCCAGGGTTTTGTGAGGATCAAATATTTTAAAAACACTTAGCCTAGGGTATGGTGCATAGTAGGCATTTAGCAAATGATTATTTCCTTATTCTGTCAGATTTTTTCCCCAGTGTATTAATTAATTAGATGACTTTTCTTTTTCCTCAAAAAATATTTCTTATGTGGGATGCATCTCTGGAAGGGATACAAAGGAAAATTTGGGCTCTGTCAAAACAAAAGATATCAATAAAATTATATTTTGAAAATTCCTTTCCATTCAGTCATTTCCTGACAAACTCCTGGAAAAATCCATCCATCTTCAGAACCTCTACTTCCCACATACCACTCTGGTTTCCAACCATATCACTCAGCTGAAACTGTTCTCTCCAAGATTATCAATACTCTCTGAAATATGATATTGTTTTCTCGTTCTAAGCATTCTTGACCTCTCTTTAGTCTTTGACAATGTTGGCAACACAACATTCTCCTCCTGGAGAGTCTTCTGATTTTTATAACACTGGTTTCTCTTGAATCTCTCTTCTTTTTTGATCACTACTTCTCACTCTCCTTTTCTGGTTTATAATACATGTCCCAAGATGCTTTGCTGAACTATATTCCAGGCTCTGTCTGCAGTCTTCTTTTCACTCACCACTGTGCAGGTAACTACTATATCTCCAGATGCAGTACCTATCCCTCTCCTAAGCTCTAGTTCTATATCACAAATTACTTGTTAGAAATTTCTTCCTGGATGCCCTATAGGCATCTTAAATTCAACATATCCAAAAAGGAACTCAGTAACTCCCCCCACAAAATATATCTCCCTAATTCTATTGAATGTCTTATCCTTCCAGGTTTGAAACATAAGAGTCATCCCAGACTCTTTATTCTCTATCACCCAACCCTCAGACACAATTGGTTACCAAATCCTGTCAATTCTACCTCCCTAGCATCTCCTTTGCCTTCCCTTCTCTCTGATGTCACGGTCCCTACCTTAGTGAAGGAACTCTCACCTGAAAATGGTATATGTGAGCAGACGATTGCATATTTCCAATGACAACACATTTGCAAGAAGTAGCTTATTTTCTACCTGTCCCCCATGTCTAGAATGCTTTCAGTCATTTCCACTTCCTGGTTTCTTCCCTGGCTTCCTTTCTCAACTTCCTTCCTTCCTCAACTAAAGCCCCAGTCTCTACAGGAAGCTTTTCCCAACCCCTTTTAATTTCAGTGCTTTAATTTTTTCCTATTTATGGTCTATATAACATATTTATTTGCTTACAGTCTCTGCCATTAGATGATGAGCTCCTTCAGGGCAGGGACTTTTTTCTTTTTTTGCTTCCTTTTGCATCTTCAGAACTTAGCACAATGTCTGGCATATAGTAGGTATTAAATAAATGCTTACTGACTGACTAAAAGGCAAATCAGGAAATGGATGAGCTTTAAAGGAGTCATGCAAAGAGAATGAGAGATGGGCAGCTTATGTGCATCATGCACAAAATGTTAAAAAAAAAAATACCTAAGGAATAAAAAGCCCTCCAGCATGTTTGTCAGATCTTAAGAATCTGTGGGAGATCACAGACATCACACAGGATGAGGTATGGCTAGGTCGGGATCTCTACCAGTAGAGGGAGTTCCTATATCAGTGGAATCTCAGTTCCATGGAAATGTTGAAAAAATATTTCTTAGCTCTCTATTTATTTCACATAGCTCTGTTTCTTTGAAAGACTCAGTAAGAAAGAGAAAGCAATTGTGTTTCCAAAGGAAAACATTTCTCTCTTTTTTTTTTGTAATAAAAATTTATTTATTTAACTTTTTACATTCATTTTCACAAAATTTTGGGTTCCAAATTATCTCCCCTTTTATCCCCTCCCCCCACCCCAATACACCGAGCATTCTAATTTTCCCTATCACCAATCTGCCCTCTCTTCTATCATCCCTCCCTTCTCTTGTCCCCATCTTCTCTTTTGTCCTGTAGGGCCAGATGACTTTCTATTCCCCATTAACTGTGTTTCTTATTTCCTAGTAGCAAGAACAGTACTCAACAGTTGTTCCTAAAACTTTGAGTTCCAAATTATCCCCATCCCTCCCTCCCCACCCATTCCCTTTGGGAAGGCAGGCAATTCAGTATAGGCCCTATCTGTGTAGTTTTGCAAATGACTTCGAGAACAGTCGTGTTGTCTAAGACTAACTGTATTTCCCTCCATCCTATCCTGCCCCCCATTGTTTCTATTCTGTCTTTTGATCCTGTCCCTCCCCAAGTGTTGACTTCAAATTGCTCCCTCCTCCCATTGCCCTCCCTTCCATCATCCCCCCCCTTGCTTATCTCCTTCTTCCCCACTTTCCTGTATTGTAAGATAGGTTTTCATACCAAAATGAGTGTGCATTTTATTCCTTCCTTTAGTCGAATGTGATGAAGGTAAACTTTTTGTTTTTTTTCTCAGTTCTCCTCTTTTCCCCTCCACTAAAAAGTCTCCTGCTTGCCTCTTGAATGAGATATAATTTACCCCATTCCATTTCACCCTCTCTCCTCCCACTACATTTATCTCTCACCATTTACCTTAATTTCTTTTTAAGATATGGTCCCATCCTATTCAATTCACTCTGTGCTCTCTGTTTCTGTATGTGCGTGTATGTGTGTATGTGTGTGCACGCACATGTGTACATGTGTGTGTGTGGTCCCACCAACTACCCAGATACTGAAAAGTTTTAAGAGTTACAACTATTGTCTTTCCATGTAGGAATGTAAACAGTTCACTTTTGGTAAGCCCCTTATGACTTCTCTTTGCTGTTTACTTTTTCATGCTTCTTCTCATTCTTGTGTTTGAAAGTCAAATTTCTTTTCAGCTCTGGTCTTTTCATCAAGAATGCTTGAAAGTCCTCTGTTTCATTGAAAGACCATATTTCCCCTGAAGTATTATACTCAGTTTTGCTGGGTAGGTGATTCTTGGTTTGAGTTCTAGTTCCTTTGACTTCTGGAATATCCTATTCCATGACCTTTGATCCCTTAATCTAGAAGCTGCTAGATCTTGAGTTATCCTGATTGTATTTCCACAATACTGGAATTGTTTCTTTCTAGCTGTCTGCAATATTTTATCCTTGACCTGGGAATTCTGTAATTTAGCCACAATGTTCCTAGGAGTTTCTCTTTCCGGATCTCTTTCAGGCGGTGATCAATAGATTTTTTCAATACTTATTTTGCCCTCTGGTTGTAGAATCTCAGGGCAGTTTTCCTTGATAATTTCATGGAAGATGATGTCTAGGCTCTTTTTTTGATCATGACTTTCAGGTAGTCCCATAATTTTTAAATTGTCTCTCCTGGATCTATTTTCCAGGTCAGTTGCTTTTCCTATGAGATATTTCACATTCTCTTCCATTTTTTCATTCTTTTGGTTTTGTTTGATGATTTCTTGGTTTCTCAGAAAGTCATTAGACTCCATGTGTTCCATTCTAATTTTGAGAGAACTATTATCTTCAGTGAGCTTTTGAACCTCTTTTTCCATTTGGCTAATTCTGCTTTTGAAAGCATTCTTCTCCTCATTGGCTTTTTGAACCTCTTTTGCCAATTGAGTGAGCCTATTCTTCAAGGTGTTATTTTCTTCAGCATTTTTTTGGGTCTCCTTTAGCAAGGTATTGACCCATTTTTCATGCTTTTCTTGCATCTCTCTCATTTCTCTTCCCAGTTTTTCCTCCACCTGTCTAACTTGATTTTCAAAATCCAAAGGAAAACATTTCAATTATTTAACATTTATGGACTATAATTGTTTTTACTGTGTCAGCTGGGAAAATCTAAATTTTTCTCAAATCTAGACTTCTTTACTTACAGGATTAAGGAATTCGATCTTAAATTTTATTAAGAATAAACATTTTGGATCAATGAATATTCTAAGATACTTAAAAGATGCTTAAAGATGGAATTTCCAATAAAGATAGCTTCTATGTATGAGGAATTTAGAAGATCTTACGATCATAGATTTAGTACTAGAAAAGAACTTACTCTTTCTGGTCCAGTCTTTTTGTTTTATGATGTGAAAACCAAGTCCTAAGAAATTGAGATGATTTTGCCCAAGGCCATACAGGTAAGTGAACCCAGGTTCTCTGACTCCAAATCCAGCCTTCTTTTTACTGACCCATGAATGAAAGTAAATTAGGTTAGTTTGTAGACAGTAACCAAAAAAAAAAACCCAACAAAAAACAAAACAAACCATCCCTTAGCTTCACAGGAACCATACTCTCCTAATGCTCCTACTGCCTTTCTAATGGCCCCTCTCTGTCTCTTCCATTAGCCCCTCACTCTTCCCAATCTCTTAAAGTGGTTATTCCCTAAGGTTGTAACCCTTGATTCACTTCTCTTTTTTGAACCAGTCCCTTAGGAATGGGCATCTCTCCCCCATTCTTGCCCCCTCTTGTGAATGACTGCCAGATCTGTGTCTCTATCCCCTGCTTCTGTTCTAAGCATTTTTGTTTTTACTGAGTCATTTCAGTCATATTCAACTGTCCGATTCGCTGTGCCTCAATTTTGGGGTTTTCTTGGCAAAGATACTGGAGTGGTTTGCCATTTCCTTCTCTCTGTAATTTTACAGATGATGAAACTGAGGCAAAGAGTTAAGTGATTTGCCCAGGGTCACACAACTGGTAGATGTCTAAGCCAGGATTTGAACTCCCAGCTCTGTGCTCTACCTAGTATTCTAAGCTACAGAGTCAATATCATTTACAGAATACTTCCACCTAGATGTCCCATTAGCACCTCTAATTCAACATGTTTACAACTCCATTTTTATCTTTTCCCCTAAATCTCATTCTACTACTTTTTCTGCTTATATCCCAATACTCCCTTAACCTCCCATGTTCAGAACCTTCAATAACCTCATTTTACAGGTGAAAAAACTGAGAACCAGAGAAATAAAGTGATTTACTCAAGATCACACAGTTAGTAAGAGCTCAAGCCCATGTCTGCTAACTCCCAAGTCCTGTGTTTTGTTCAAGGAGAAAAATGTTCTAGTCAATCTAGAAAAAAATTTAAATAATGGGATGGGGAAATGGGTAGAGAGAGTCTATCATTAAATGACTAAGGTCTCTGGGCTATGGATTAAAATTCTAGATTGATCATTGGATTCTTATTGCCAAATAATCTCTGTTTGGGAGTTGGGGTTGTTTTTTGTTTTTTTTTTTTTTTTTATAAATGCATGTTTAAAAACATAGACATTTTTATCTTTTTTGCCCCCTGAAATGTAATGCCTGGATTTCTTTGATGAAGAAATCTGTGTGATCCGATTTAAAACATTTCTTTTGTTGGGTGATTATTAAATTCTCTGAAGTATCTATGACCTTTAAGAAGTCAGGTTGTAAAATGGAAAAAAAAAATATAAGTAAGAACTTGAAGCACAGTAGAGAAATAGTATTCAAGTGTGTTACATGCCTTCATTTGAATAAATTAAAAACTAGAAAGTACTTTTAATGTTTTCAAAGAAATTTATGTCTATCAATTGAGTCTAATGACAACTAATGATGTAGGTATTGCTGTATTATTATCCCCATTACAAATGGGAAAACTGAATCTCACAAAGGTTAAGTGATTTGCTAATGGCCACATAGCAATGATAGACTTTGAACACAGTTCTTCCTGAATCAAGTTCTTGTTTTCCATCCATTACACCCCGCTTTCTCTGTGTGCTTTTGTTTTTGAGAAGTTCAATTAAAAATAAATCTCACACCAAGGATAAAGGTCTTTCAAAAGTTCTGGCTGCATGTCAACAAGCTGGCTCCTCCTAATACTCCATTTTGCTGCCAAAATAAAAGCAATCATATATGTTAGGCTGCTTGAGGGTTGTGGCCAGAAGACCTGGGTTGGAATGTTTGTCCTGACTCTGGTTAGCTCTGTGGCCTTGAGCGAGTCAAGTAATCTCTCTGAGTATCAGTTATCTCAACTGAAAATTGGATTTATGATGCTTACACTGCCCAAAGTGTTTTTGTAAATGTTTTTCTTTTAAAATGTCATCAAATTCTTATTTTATTCGGAAAATATTTTTTTTTTTACCAGATGTCAAATATTCCTACCAACTGCCACTGACAAGGCGATTAAGACATCTAAAGGAAGAGACAAGAAGAGGCATGTGCCAAATGGTTCAAAACATCAAACCCTTTTCAATCATCATCTCCCCTTAAACTCCAGCAGAGGCAGCCCCAGACCCTGATCTAAGTACCTTGGAAATGGCAGTGCCTGTGCTCCCCAGTCCACCAGTCCTGCTTCCTGCCTACCCTCTACCTACCAGACATCATCAAAGGAAGCAGCTTTAGTGGAGAGCCAGTCTACCAACCTCACCACCCTCAGTACAAATATCCAACCAGTGGCTATTTGATATGCAAGGCCAAGAGCCTGAGGAGTAACTGTGTCTTCCGTCATGCTTCCAGCCCAGCCGCCATAGCCATCATCCAGGGAAGTAATTCCTTGTGATTGATTCAGCCTGGCCACTGCTTCTAAGGAGCTGTAACTCTCACCTCTTTAGAAACCTCAGCTATTGAAGAATCAGAAAAGGAAAAGAACTCTGAGTCTCTCTACCTCCAAGTCCTTAGTATTGTTAAATGGCTCAACATCAGAAATGGATATAGTTTGATTCCGGAAACTACATTAAAAGAGAATCATTACCATTCACTTTGCCAATGCATTCTAAGGATCATGAGTTGCAGCTGAAACCTGGTATATGTGTTGTCATTCTGCTGTAGAAGGTGAGATCCTTGAGAGCAGAAACTCTCTTGCTTTTCTATTTGTATCCGCAGCACACTTAGCACGGTACTTGGCATATATTAAGTCCCTAATAAGTGCACTTGAAATCATTCATTCACTCATTTCCATATACAAAGCAGAACAAAAACAATAGAAGTGTACATAAAACCACAAATCTCTGTTAAATGCAGCTTGGTTTTCCTTTTGAATCTATAAAAATTCAACATATGATTTGCAAAGCTGTCATGTTTCTCTATGTTTCCTTCTGGTCTTCCTTCTGTTCTATGCATTTTTGAAAAAGGGCTTCTTTTCCTTTTTTCTCTTTCTGTTTCTTATTTTATTAGTGGACAATTCTGTCACTCACCCCCCCCCCAACTCCTCCTTCAAAATTGGGGGAAAAAAACTCAAAAAATATACATGATCAAGAAAAACAAATTTTCACATTGTCCATATCCAAAAATGCATTCATTTTCATTTTGAGTCTAAAGTATCAGTCTTCTGATAAATCAAAACTGGTCACTGCACTGAACACAGTTCTTTAAGTCTTTCAAAGTTGTTTTTGTTTGCAACATTGTTATTATTATGTAAATTGTTATGCCAATTCTATCCTCCACTTTGTATCAACTTATAGAGGTCCTTCAGGGTTTTTGAACCCATTCATTTCATTATTTCTTATGACACACTCATGACATTCATTTATCCCATTACATTCATTTTATAACTTATTCAGCCACTACCACCACTACCACCCCAATTGATGGGTAACTCTTAGTCACCAGTTCTTTGCTATAACAAAAAGAATTACTATAAATATTCTCATATATATGGGTCTCTTCTGTCTGTGATTTCTTTGGGGAGTAATGACATTATTACTGAATTAAAAGCATACATAGTTTAGTAAATTTGGAGGCATAATTTCAAAAGGCTTTCCAAAAATGATTGAACTCCACCAGCAGAGAAGTAGGCAACTTTTCCCTCAGTCCTTCCAACAAATGTCATTTTCTTTTCCTTTAATCTTTAAAAATTTGATAAAAAATAAAAGACAACCTCAAAATTGTTTTAATTTGAATTTCTCTAATTATTTATGATTTGGGAGTATTTTCAGATGGCTGTTGAAAATGTGTATTTCTTCCTTTGGGAAGCTTCTGTTCATATTCTTTCACCATTTATCTACTGGGGAATGGTTTTTCTTATTATGTATTTGAAATTATTTTTAGAGATTTTGCATATTAGATCTTTGGGGGAGGAGGGAATTTGCTGCAAAGATTTTTCCCAGTTAATCTTTTCCCTTCTAATTTTAACTACACTGAATTTATACAAGTGTTTTACATTTGTATCATTAAAAATCACCTCCACTATCATCTGTAATCTCTATTTCTTTTTTTGCTCATGTATTCTTTCCCTATCTATACTCATAAAAGATATTTCTGTTTTTGTTCTTCTAATATGTCTATGATGTGACCTTTTAAAGCTGCCAAATGGTTCTTTGGAGCTTATCTTAGTCTATAGTACGAGATGTTAATCTAAATCTAGTTTCTATCAGAACTACTTTCCAATTTTTCCAACTGTCTTCATTAAACAGAGTTCTTATCCCAATTGCTGGGAGATCTTGGGTTTATTGAGCACCATTCTGTTGAGGTTGTCCGGTTCTATATGGTATGTAACTAATCTGTTCCACTGATCAACTTCTCTGTTTCTTAATGAGTACCAAATGGTTTGGGCAATTATTGTTTTGTAGTATAGTCTGAGATACAATACTAGTAGACCCCCTTCCTTCCCATATTTTTTTCTTTATTTGACTTGAGATTTTTTTTACCATTTGTTCCTCTATGTGAATTTTGTTGCTGTTTTTTTTAACTCTTTAATAGTTTGATTAGTGTGGCCCCAAATAAGTAAAATGATTTAGGTACTATTGTTATTTTTATTATAATGGAATAGCCCAATCATGAAGAATTAATATGCCTCTATTTTATTCTGGCTTTGTTTCTGTAGTGACCAAAAGACTCATTTTCCTGAGCTCAAATCTGGTTTCAGACACTTACTAGTTGTATGTGCAGGTCACTTAGCTCTGTTTGCCTCAGTTTTCTCATCTGTAAAATGTGCTGCAAAAGGTAATGGCAAATCACTCCAACGTCTTTGCCAAGAACACCCCAAATGGGGTGTCAGAGTCAGGCATGACTGAAAAACAACAAATAATAGCTGGCATTTATATACTCCTTTAAAGTTTGCAAAATTATGTCTACAAAAACTTATATGGATATAGATGGATATAATATGAAATCTCATTTGTTCCTCCCTGTGAGGTAGATAACTGTGATTATACCCATTTTATAGATGAGGAAACTGAGACTTAGAGCTCAAGTGACTTATGGTTAGTAAGTTTAAGAATCAGCTCTTTCTGATTCCGGATCTTGCACTCTATTCACTGTGCCCATCGAGAAACCTTAAATACCTCTTAAGACAAGCATACATTTTGCCTTTCTTTAAAAAGATTACCTATCTAGTGCTGCTTAAAGAAACCAAGTATCAATATGAGGATGAATTCAAATCCCTGCCCTGTTTGAAAAAAGGCTTGCACCCCTTTGACCCAGCAATACTGCCTCTAGGACTAAGAGATCATAAAAATGGGAAAGGGTCCCACATGTACAAAAACATTTATATCAGCCCTCTTTTTAGTGGTCAAGACCTGGAAATTGAAAGGATGCCTATCAGTGGGGGAATGACTGAACAAATTGTGATGTATGAATGTAATGGAATGCTATTGTGCTATGAGAAATGATGAACAGGAAGACTTCAGAGGGGCCTGGAAGGACTTTTATGAACTGATGCTGAGTGAAAGGAGCAGAACTGAATTTTGTACACAGCAACAATCACAGTGTACAAGAAATTTCTGGGGTAGACTTAGCCCTTCACAGCAATGCAAGGACTTAAAAAATTCCCAATGGACTCTTGAAGCAAAATGCCTTCCACATCCAGAGAAAGAACTGTGCAATTTGACTGCAGAATGAAGCAGACCATTTTCTCTTGTGTTAGGTTTTTTATGGTTACTCCCATTCATTTTAATTCTTCTATGCAACATGACTAAGGTGAAAATGTATTTAATAAGGATTTATTTGTAGAACCTATATAAGATTGCACGCCATCTCAGGGAGGGAGGGGAGAGAGCGGGAAAAACCTAAGATATATGGAAGTGATTGTATAAAACTGAAAACGAATTAATAAAAAAAAGAAAAAAGACTTGCACCCTAAGGGAGATCAGTGCCAAGATAAAATATTAAATGTCAAATTAACAGCTAGGTGGGGAAGTGGATAGAGCACTGGGCCTGGAATCAAGAAGACTCATCTTTCTGAATTCTTTTCTGACCTCAGACACTTACAAGATGTGTGACTGTCGGCAAGTCACTTAACTCTCTTTGCCTCAGTTTCCTTATCTGTAAAATGATCTGGAGAACTCTCTTTGCCTCAGTTTCCTTATCTGTAAAATGAGCTGGAGAAGGAAATGGTAAACCACTCCACTCTCTTTGCCAGGAAAACCCCACAAGGGGTCATGAAGAGTCAGACACAATTGAAAATGACCGAACAACAAATCAACAGTCCTGCAAATTGTCTCAGGTTTAGATGATTTAAATTATCAACCTCTCTGTAGCAAATAGTAATAGGACTACCATTTGTTTAGGTTGCTTATCCTGTCGGTACAAAGATTCTTAATGTTTTATGTTTCAACATTACTCTTGTGTGGAACAAATAACTACAAGTCCCTTATTCATATTGTAAAAAAAAAAAAGAATATCTATTTTTAAAAGAATTTATACTAGGGATGTCTAGAAACTTAGAGAAAAAAAATTAACTTTTAGAATATTCTTAACAGATTATGGACTCTATAATCTAAATCGTAGATTTAGAGCTCCTGAAGATCGTTTTTGTTCAGTCATGTTCGACACCTTGTGACCCCATTTGGGGTTTTCTTGGCAAAGATACTGGAGTGGTTTGCCATTTTCTTCTCCAGCTCCTTTGACAGATGAGAAAACTGAAGCAAACAGAATTCACTTGTCCAAGATAATATAGTTATTAAGTGTCGGAGGCGATATTTGAACTAAGAAACATAAATCTTCCTGATTCCAGGAGCAGCACTTTACCACACCACCTAGCTGTCCTGTGAAAATCTTAGTAGTCATGTGAAAGGTAACAGGTTACTTATTCAAACTCAAATTTGCTGATTATTGTTTAACGCAATTTTAGAAGACTCTAGAGGGTTTTCTATTTATAAAGATAAAGCTCTGATTTCCCTTTTTCCTATGATTATTCCCTCTATTTTTTTCTTGTCTTATTCTTATAGATAACATTTACGGCACAAGATAATGAACATTTTTGCATTACCTCTGATCTTTTTGGAAAACCTCTAGTTTATCTCCATGTATAATACTGGCTCATGGTTTGACATAGATGCTATTTACCATCTAAGGAAAGATACATTTAATTCTGTGCTTTTTAATAATTTTAACAAAATGGATGTTGGATTTCGTCAAAATGTTTTTCTGAAATACATTTACAAAATTATGTTATTTTTATTGTTTTTGTTATAAACATGGCCTATTATGTTTATATGTTTCCTAATATTGAAACAATCTTTCATTCCTAGTCATAATGTACAGACTTTTTGATGTATTGCTTTAATCTCAATTCTTTTATTTAAAATTTTGATAACAATATTTGTCCTATAGTTTTCTTTCTAGGTCTTGTCTCTCCCTGTCTTGGGTATCAATACCATGTTTGTATCATAGACAATGTTTGATAGGATAATCCCTTCTTTTCCTATTTTTGCAAACAGTTTATGTAGCATTGGAATGTTTGTTCTTTGAATGTTAGAATTCACTTGTAAATCCATTTGATCCAGGGTTATTTTTAAAGAGTACATTTATGGCTTGTTCAATTTATTCTGAGATTGGGTTAAATTCTATATTTCTTCTGTGTTTCAGAGTGTTTTATATATTTTAAAATATCCATCTATTTCATTATTCGTTTGGGGCATATAATAGGGTAAAATAATTTCTTGTAGATTCTTATTTCATTTTCAATTGTTGTGAATTTCTCCTTTTCATTTTTGATACCAGCAATTTAGAATTTAGTTTCTCTCTCTCTCTCTCTCTCTCTCTCTCTCTCTCTCTCTCTCTCTCTCTCTCTCTCTCTCTCTCTCTCTCTCAGACTAGCTATTTATCAATTTTATTGGAGCTCCAAATTTTATTTATCAATTCTATGTTTGCTTTTATGTCAATTTTGGTAGTTTTGATTTTCAGAATTTCTATCTTTGGGATTCAAAGACAAAAATGAAGCAGTTTCTGCCCTCAAGAAGCTTATATTCTTCCAGGGATAGGGACTGGATCTATGATTTCATATAGGTGAACAAGCTATCAACGTACCAATGCAAGTTGGCACCTTCTGTACATTTTGTAGTTTCAGAGAGCTATGTAGAGAACCAAGAGATAGTCACTCACATGTTTCAGAAGAAGGACTTGAATCCTTCTCTTTCCAGTCTTAAAGACAGCTCTCTTTAGACAGAGAGATAAGAAAAAAGATACACAAATACGTGTGTGTGTGTGTGTGTGTGTGTGTGTATTTTCTATACCAGGTTGATTCTCATGTATTTTACTTAGGTCTATACAAAATAATTGCAAATTAATGTTGAGGGGGAAGGTACTAGGATCTAGAGGAACAAGAAAGGCTTCACAAAGAAGTAGCACAAGAGTAAAGTTTTGAAGAAATTAGGGATTCTCAGAGGCCGAGGCAGGGACAGAGAATATTCCAGAAATGGCATCTAGTTATTGCAAAGAAAGTCATGGAAATAGGAGGTGAGATAGAGTGTTGTGTATGAGGAATAGTAAGGGTAGTTTGGCCGGACAACAGATAGGAAGAAAGGGAGTGATCGATGATGAGGCTGGAAAGATATGTTAGAGCTAGACCATTGAATGACCATTGAAATTCCAGTTCTAAAACTATAATCCCATATTATTGTTATTAATGTTCATCTTTCGTTCTCAAAGAACACCAATGACATCAAGCCAAAGTCTTGACTTGCTAGAACTAGATTTAAGTGAGGCAAAGCTATGCAAAGTCTCACTCTCTCTTCCAAAGTCATTGAAGTCCAGTGGCAAGACATAGGTCAAGAGAACTGGTGATCCTATGATGTATCACTGGAAGGAGGGCAGGAGAGAGACTGCGAAGGGGAAAGCTCTGGGGAGGAGAAGGGTGGGGGCACTTTGGAGATTTCTTTATGGGATAAAGTGGAATAAGAAAGGATTGATGATACATTCTACTATCTCCATGAGCCCCTGGAACCTGAATGCTTTTCTTCTCTGTCCCTTATCCATGCCTGAAAAAAAGCTAAAGAATCTTCCTAAAAGAAAAAGCCCTCACGAACCTACATGTCCAACCTCATATTTGTGCTTCACTCGCTTCCTTCTATTCTTCTAAAGAAAGGCATCTTTTGAATTATTCCTGGCCTACAAGGTTAATGCTTTAGGTCCCAGCTCCTGTGGACCTGCCCTGGATAGAGCTGGGTGATTTTAGGAAAGTTGTTTAGTATCTGTGTCCTCCAAAGTGATTATTTACAAAGTGTCCCTCATAGTATTAGCGTGAAAAGCTAGCAAGTGTCCAGGTGCAGGAAATAGCTTTGAAAAACAGAGTGAACTTCACAAATGTAAAGAGTATGAAGGGTTATGTGTTTCAAACACGATTGAAATGATTCGGCTAACGGATAACAATGAAAATCTCTTTGGGAACCAGATGTTGCCTGAGAGCCCCTATCTCTTGGCACAATTCAAATAAACATATAATTTGGCTGAAGGAAAGGCTAAAAGCAGCTCACTGTGGTCCTGGTGACCATCGCAGAGGCCTCTGCACAACGGATCCAGTGTGAACCATCTGTTCCTGGAGAATGGTAGTAGCTTAGAAACCTTGGGGGGGGATCAACCCTAAGGGATTCTGTCTTTTTTTTTTCTCCTCAAGTTAGAAAGGGGAATTTCAAGGACTATCTGATTCATTCTCAATACTGAAGTCCCTGTGGCCAAGGATACTATGATTCTCTGGAGTCAGAGAATACTCCTTCCCAAGTTCCAACTGTAGTTCAGTCATCAAAAGTCAAGAGTTCACAGTTCTGCTTTTTTAAGCAATTCTCTGGTAGGACCAAGGGGAACCAAAGCATCCCTTCTCAGCTTCCCAGTCCCTTGTTATTCTAGCCAGGTATCACACTTCATTTCCAAGGTTCCCAGGACTACGTTAATAGAAGTCTAGTGTCCAAAATGAGGGAGGTGTTGCTCTGGCTGCCCTCTTCCCAGGACAGGCCACATCTGGGGTTTTGTAATGAAATCTGGCCATCACACTATAGGAACTCCAAAGGGAGTTAGAGTGTATCTGGACCAGGTCTACCAGGGTGGTGAGGAAATTAGGAACTGTGCCAGGCAAGGATTAGTTAAAGGATTAGGGAATGTTTAGTCTGGAAAAGAAAAGACTGATATCTACCTTCAAATATTAGAAAATGCGACAAAGGGAAGAAAGATTAGACTTGCTCACTGGACTCAGAAGACAGAATTAAAACAATGGGTGAAAACTGCAAAAAGGCAGATTTCAGCTATATGTAAAGGTAAGCTTCTCAAAGTTGAATGCTTTGGGAGGCAGTGAGTTTCCCAGCCCTGGAAGTCTTCTAAGGGAAGTTTAAGGACCACACTGGGAGACTGTATTAGAAAAGATTCCTGTCGGAGTATGGGATGGATCAAATTGCCCCTGAGTTTCCTTGTTATAGGACCCACTGTTTCTCCTGTTTTCTAATTTACCTCTTACTTCCTGGGTGACCTTAGGCAGGTCACTTCACCTTGTTTTGCCTCAGTTTCCTCATCTGTAAAATGAACTAGAGAAGGAAATGGCAAACCATTCCAGTACCTTTGCCAAGAAAATCCCAAATGGAGTCACAAAGAGTCAGACATGACTGAAATGACTCAACAAAATGAAATGAGGCGGTTGGACCTTTGAGGTCACTTCCAGCATTCTGTCAGGGATGAGGTAATGCTCTAGACTCAGGGGGGCATCTAAGCTGAACTTTCTTTCCAGATCCGGCAATGTCCACTCCAGGTGACCTTGGAGAGCAGATAGACAGAGGACTTAGCTTCTTAAAAGGTGAATGGCCAGCCCCCACCACTTACTTCCATCAGATCTCACCTTGTACAGCAGGTTTTTTATAGTAACTGATCGTGAACTAAAGCAGAAATTGTCTTTTATTTGTTCTGTGAAGTAAAATGTCCATTTCTGATTTGGTGTTAATTATCCAAAGAGTTCAAAGTCAGGAAAAAGCACTTCATACTTGTCACTGTCAGTCAGAGTGCCTGGAGATATCAGCCAATGCTCAGCACAGAGAGAGTGGCACAGACTTCACAGGCTCTGTGTGAGTTTGTGTGTGTGTGTGTACGTGCTTGTGTGTGCGTGTCTATATGCTCATAGGTATATAAGGAGAACAAAAAGACTTCAACACAAAAGAGAATTTCCACATGCAAATTTCCCAGTCCCAGTTATCTTCTTATTTCCATTTCTTTTTTTTGTGAATGCAATTGGAATTAGGTGACTTGCCCATGGTCACAGAACTAGCTAGTAAGTTTCTGAGGCCAAATTTGAACCCAGGTCCTCCTGACTCCAGGGCCAGTTGCTCTACCTACTGTGCCACCTAACTGTGCCTTGGTTTAATTTCTTAAAAGTAATGATTAAATAAAATGAAATAAACACATGCTTAAAAAGTCATGATTAATTACCTTGACTTCTCAAAGAGTTGGGGGCTAGATCTTCTCTCTATGCTGCCTAGGTCATGGTTTGTCAAGGCTCTCCACTAGATTCCTAGGCAGGGCTTCCATAATGCACCAATTCAGCCAATAGAACAACATTATAGTCTTTTGTTTACAACATGAGTGGGCTGCAAAGCAGCATGATAGTGTGTTCCTAGAGCCCACCTTGGATTCAGTAATGTCTCTGACACATGCTGGCAGCCAGATCCTGAGCAGTTCACATCTCTACATGCCCCAAGAATCTCTCTAAGAAGATAAGTTGCAGAGTTGGATGTATATTGGTAGGAAGTATAGAGTAGAAAGGTAGAAAGTTGTAAAACTAGAAGATCACATACAGAAATGACAGCAGTTTCTTTCAACAGCGTCTCAGTCAAAACAGGGCCAATCTTTCTATTCTCCTGCTGAGGCTGGTTTGCAGCAGAGCACAGAGGGTTGGTTGCCTTTTGCATTGCATAAGCATCATCCTTCAGACTCCAGAGAAAAAAGAAACACGTGAGGAAGTCTTATAGGATCTCAGACCTGTTTGGGTTCTTGGACAGTCACGTTGGCTTCAGGGAAACAGGGGCAGGACTGTTGATTAACAGAGAAATCTGCAGGATATCATACCCCCCTTAACTTCTGAAATGACCTCCAGTCTGGTGGGTGCTCAGAATATATCAAAGGGGAACTTTTGGGGAGTCTGCTGTCTCAGGGAAGCTGGAGCTTTCTGGCTTGGTCAAGTTTCTGGAATGCATTTTTTGATTGTTTGATCTTTCCTAGAGATTACCACCAAGCAGCTATAACTTGCCCCCAGTGACCAGTGCATTGAAGTGCAAATGAAGGTTTGGCCTTAGCAGAGACCAATAGGGGAATTATTAAACTCAGTGCAACATTTAACCCATACCCAAGCTAAACATATTTCTATGTGCAGTAACATAGAAAATGGTGATAATATTAAGTATAGTTCTCATTTATGTAACTTTTAAGTTTTACAAGGCGCTTTTCTTGCAACAGTCCTGTGAGATTAATAGTACAGATATGGTTATTGCTCTATTACAGATGAAGAAATTGAGGATCAGCGAACTTAAGTGATTTGCCTGGCTTCATGCAGCTAGTGAACTTGTAGAGCCAAAAACCAGACTCAGGTCTTCCGACTTAGAGATCAACGGTCTTTCCACTGTAATGTACAATGATGGGATTTTTTCTTTAAATTTTCCCCAATGTGCAGAAAGATCTTCACTTAAGGATTCATGCCAGATCAACATTTTATGATTTATAAAATAAGATAATGTTTGTAAAGTGCTTTGCTAACCTTAAAGTACTATATAAATGTGTAATTACTATTTTATGAGTATTTCCAAGTTATCATGTATGCATTTTATTTCTAATTGCTGTCTTTTGTTCTGATATTATCTTCATTTTCCAACACAATCCCTCTCCCCAACCCCTCCCAGAGAGTCATCTCTTATATAAGATACATACATATACATAGACATTTAATTATATATATATGTACATATATGCGTGTGTACGAAATTAGTTCGATAAAACTAATCAAAACAACAGCCAAGACCAGCATTACTTACAATTCCCTGTCTCTGCAGAAAAGGGAGAAGAGTGATATGGGTGCATTTTAAATTCTGCCTTCTAAAAATTCTTCCTGTTTTGGTGGGTTTTGTGTGTGTGTGTATGTGTGTATGTGTATGTTTAAGAGTCAATAAGAATATAATGTCCAGGAGTTTACCACTAGCTCAATGGGGAATTTTAAATGCATTTTTTTTGCAAATAAAAATATAGCCAAAGATTACAAAGCTTCCCTTTGTCCTGTATTGATTAAAAAGTGGCACTGATATGCATACTAAATAAACAGAAGTCATCATGATAAAGCATCTACTTCCATTTTGGGCTACTCTCTAAGAATGTACAAATGATAAGATGGTTTGTTTTTCAAATTCCTTTCAAAAAGTGCATTCCTTGGCTGAACAGAGATCATGAAATTTTATCCCAGAAACAACATTTCGGGTCAAGTTTAAGAATGAAAACAATGCCAGGAACAAGAATCCTGTGCCCTTGGGTATGGCTGTTGTAAGAATTCTCCTTCTTTTTGTGATAATGGAGAAAGTATGTGCTCTAGAGTGAGTGGTGCCAAACTCAGACAGAAAGACCACTAAACCATACATAAGGTTTCTTGCAGATCCATATATATACTTAGAAAACCACATTTTAACATTATCTATGTTCTACTGTATTTTTTTTATTTTGTTGAATATTTCCCAATGACATTTTTTTATGTTTCAAGTCACACTTGGCAGTATTACTCTTGAGTGTGCTACTTAAGATCACCAAGCGCTTTAGAACTAAGGAAATCTTGGGGCAGCTGGGTGGTACATTGGACAGAGTACCAGCCCTGGAATCAGGAAGGACTTGAGTTCAAATGTGGCCTCAGACACTTACTAGCTATGTGGCTCTCGGGTAGTCACTTAACCCCCATTCCCTCTCCCCAAAAAAAGGGAACAAAAAAATCTCATTCCATAATATAGGTGGAAAGACAGAATTTCTGAGAGGTAGGAGAAGATATCCAATATCATTAACCAAATTAGTTGGATTCAATAGGTTATAAATTTCTTAAAGGCAGAGATTGTTTCATTATTTTCTTTCTTAAGAGATAGCTGTGATATTGTGCATAAAGAGTTGATTTCAGAGTTAGGAAGATCTGAGTTCAAGTCTTACCTTTGAGATATATATATATATATATATTGACTATATGACCCTGGCTGGACAGGTCACTTAATTTTTCAGGGTCCCAGATAAATTGTAAGACTCTTAAGTTAGAGAGAAGGTGCTAATCTACATTGGTAAAGGAATTTCTTAACAGGGAGATCCCTAGCTACACAGTGAAAGTACAGATCCAGTTAAAAGAGAAAGTTTTCAGTGCCCAGTACATTTATTGTTGTTCAGTCACTTTCAGTTGCATCTGACTCTTCATTTGGGGCTTTCTTGGCAAAAATACCGGAGTAATTTGTCATTTCCTTCTCCAGCTTATTTTACAGATGAGGAAACTGAGGCAAACAGTGTTAAGTGACTTACCCAGGGTCATACAGCTAGAGTTAGGACAGATTTGAATTCATGAAGATGTCTTCCTAACTCTAGACCCATAGCTTTATCCGTTATACCTCTTCATTGCCCTAGCACATTGTAAGCACTTAATTATAGATGACTGATAAATTTACAACTGAAACTCACACGCCTTAGAATTACATTCAACTCCCAGCTCTTCTCATGTTTTATTAGATTGTAAATGTCATTTTTATCTTTTTAGATCATAAGCATCTTAAAAGGAAGGTCACGCCATATCAATCTTTATACCTCAGAAATGAGAATACTGCCTTGCATACAGCAAGCTCCTAATGTTTATTGCACTGAATACCTGGTCAGTCACAGAATGGTTCTGGTTTTTACTTTAAAACACCTGTCAGGTTGGTCCTTACCCTCTGTTCCTCCTTTTAGTACCCTATTCCAGGCTTTCATTACTGCAGCTACTACCAAGTTAGGCAACTGAATTATAGTGTGTGATCCAGGGTATCCTACATGTGGCTTCCAAAAACACCTATTTCAGGTACCTTTTTCATCATGGTCCTCCGCTGCTCAGGCACTTAAAGTGGTTCCATACAGACTTTTGTTTAAAACCTAAATCTTTCAGTTTGTCATTAAAAGGCCAACAAATTTTCTTCCCACAGTGTCTTTTCTCCCAAGCATGACATGACCCCTCTACTCCAAATCTCTTCTTCTGCAACTGCCATTTCCTGCCTACAGTTCTTTGGGCTTCCAGTGTTCACCCCACTCCTTTCCACCAATCTATGTCTATTGCTTTCT
The DNA here is from genome assembly GCA_023548195.1 of Bettongia penicillata ogilbyi. Lineage (NCBI taxonomy): Eukaryota > Metazoa > Chordata > Mammalia > Diprotodontia > Potoroidae > Bettongia > Bettongia penicillata. The sequence goes on from JAJHZJ010000640.1 coordinate 1,729,088, forward strand.
TCAGCTTCTAGCCTCAAACTTACCTCCTATAAGTTCTTTCTAAAGACTAGTTCTTTCCTTCATATTCATTCTGCTTGCTTCATGAATGAATGAATGAATGAATGAATGAATGAATGCAAGAATTAATACATGGGGGAGAGGATTCTGGGAAGATGGCAGAGTAGGTCAGAAAATTGCATACTCTCAAGATTTCTTCCACAAGAGATAAAAATAAGCCCTCTGGGTGAACACAGAGCCATGAAAACAAATAAGAGTAATGGCAGAACAGGGATCCTCTTGAGATAATTGGAGAAAGTCCGAAGAAAAATCCTAGGACCAGATTTCTTCCCTGTGAAGAGTAAACACCTCCAGGCTAGGATCCAGTTTAATGACAAGTGGCAAGTCCTGGGGTTAGTTGGGTTAGGAGGCTGTCTCAACAGCCACAGGAACTTATACCCAAGGGACTGTGAGGGGTGTTGGGCATCTGACCTGGGGAAGATCTAGGGAATATCTGCCGACAACAAATGCCAGATCCACCTGTGGCAGGGACAAGAAGGAGCACACAACCACGGAGTGCAGAAGTAGTGGAGCAGGACACTAATGACTGTGAGCACTTACTGAAGGTTGGAGGTCTTGGTCTGAGTTTGAGGTCAGAGGGGAGAACTGAAGGGGATCAAAGGTCAGAGGCAGCATCCTCCATGCCCCAAGACTAGACGTGATTATAAAAACTAAACTTTTACACAAAAATGCTCAGGCAAAGGAGAAAGAATTCAGCCATAGAAAGTTACTATGGGAATAGAAAAGACCAGGGTCCATCTTCAGAGGAGGATATTGAAGCAAAGAAACCCTCTTCCACCCCAAAGAGTAGTGTTAAAATGGTCACCTGGCCAAAAAAAAATTTAATTAATCAACTTTCAAAACACTTTAAAAATCAAATGAGAGAGATTGAGGAAAAAGTAAAAAGAAAAATAAGAATAAAACAAGAAGTGTATGACAAGTAAGTCAACCAATTAGAAAAGGTGATCCAGAATCCTAAGGAAGAAAATGACTCCTCGAAAATCAGAATTGGGCAAGGGGAAGCCAGTGACATTACAAGAGATGAAAAAATAATAAAACAAAATATAAAAAATGAAAAACTAGAAGAGAATGTGAAATATCTATAAGAAAAAACTTAAGAACAATCTGGCTACTTGAAAGTTCTGATCAAAAAAAGAATCTTGATTCAATAATAGAAGAAATGATTAAAGAAATTATCCTGAAGCATTTGAATAAGAGGGGAAAGTAGAAATAGAAAAAAATCCCTTGATCACCATCTGAAAGTGAACCTACAAGGAAAGCTCATAGGAATATTGTAGTTAAATTCAGAAACCTTCAGATAAAAGACAAAATATTATGAGCAACAAGAAGAAAACAAGTTATAGATGATGGTACCATAATTAGAATCACACAAAACCTAGCAATGGTGACACTAAAAGATCACAGGTCTTGGAACACTATATATCAAAGAGCAAAAGAACTGGGCCTCCAAGCTGAAAATATTATATCCAGCAAATCTAAGCATAATTCTGAATGAAAAAGTAAGGATGTTTGATCAATTGTCAAACTTTCAGGGTTATTAAAAACAAAACTGGACTCAATAGAAGATTTGACATACAAGAGCCAAGAGAAATATGTAAGGTACATACCAACGACCAATTAAATAAGGGATTAAATAAAATAGAATGTTTACCTTTTATATATGGAAAATGTAAAACTTATGTCTAAGTAGGTAGTCCATAAGAAGAATTGTGGTAGACTTGAGAATGATATGATTTTTTTAAAAGCGAAACTGCTAAAGAACAGTTGAAAGAGCAATTATACAAATGAGATGCAAGAGGAAGAACCAATACAGAGGAATTAGATGGGGGAAGAGGGCTGTTAGATCTGGAAAACTACTTTCATCAGAAATAGGTTTAAGAGGGAAAATACATATACATTGACAAGAGAATAAAAATCTTCTAAATTTAAAAAGAAATAAAACCCTAAGAGGAGAGGGAGAGGGAGAGAATAAAGGAAGGATCTTTAGAGGAGAGGGTAAGGGAATAGGTTAAAAGGTGGGTATAGAAGGGTGTTCAAATTTAGGGGACTGGGAGGATAAAGGAGGGATTGTTGGAGTGAGGGTATATTAAGTAATCAAGGGCAAGGTAGCTGGTAGAAGTAAAGTAAAGCAGTTAGGAGAAATAGGAGAAAAGAGATATGCACAAACACAAACAAGATTAGGAGTGGAATCACTTAGAGAAAGTATATGTTTGTGTATGTATGTATATATGTATGTATGTGTATATAAGTATATATGTATGTATATATCAATACCTATATGTATAAATATATCTATGTTCAATTGTAGTCTTGGGATGGGCAATGGAGGGAGGAAGGAGGAAAAGGAACAAAGTAAAGAGTATACAGAGAATAAAAGAAAACCTACAAGGAAGCAAAGAAAGGGCAGCTTTCAACTTAATGCTCAATATTTGATATATAGACTTTCTTGAAATGTTATTGCTATATATTTTGAATCCTCGTCTATGTTCTGCTGTGCACATGACTGGTCTTTTTTATTCTTATTTTATATTTAAGTTTATAATGTTTCTTTTTCTTTTCTTATGTATTTGTCTAAAATTTTAAAAAAGATTAAAAGAATGAATGCATGAATGAAAGAGTAAGGGGGCAGAGTGCAGATAGCAGAGTAGAAAGATGCACCTCCTCTAGCTCTTCCTCCACAGCCCATAAAATACCTGTAAAAAATGACACTAAACAAATTCTAGAGCAGCAGAGGTCAAGAAATGACAGAGTGGAAGAGATGTCCAGCCCAAGGTAGCCTAGAGGGTTGACAGGAAAGGTCTATCACATGGAGTGCAGAGCGGAGTGCAGCCCACAGTACCCAGCACAGTCTTAACAGTATGGCATCATCAGGAACAGGACCAGAAAAGGACTCGGGGGCAGAATCCCCAGAAGCAGTTGTGGTTCTCAGATCCCACAACCCACAAATGCCAAAGACAGCTTCAAAGGTCAGAGAGAAAGCTTTTTCACCTGGATGAGAGGGGAGCAGGGCCCTCCCCTATCTCCGGCCTCAAGCAGCAGTGGCAGCAGTGTCCATTTTTGGAGCCCTCAGCCTAAAGCCTCTGGAGGAATTGAGCAGCTGATCTGGTCTCAGCCTTGAGTGGTGGCCCTGGGATGAGGAAGAGTGCTGACTGGAGTGGGGGAACTGGTGGAGGCTTTGGAAAGGGAATTCTACTTCCAGATCCTGGGAAGAAAACTTTGGTAGCTCCCAGACCAGAGTGCAGGCCAGGAGAGGAGTAACTCCCTTGATTGCTGCCACCTTGGAGGAACTGAGAACTTACTGGTTCCCAGAGTATACCCTACTCTTGACAAAGGATTCAAAAGTCAAGTAACTGGCTGGGAAAATGCCCAAAAAAAGAGAAAAAAAATAAGACTATTCCTATAAGACTTATTCTTATAAGACTTTCTTGGGGAACAGATATTTTCTTCCATCATTTCAGATGAGAAAGAATAATGCTTTCCATCACAGGAAGACATAAAAGTCAAGACTTCTGCACCCCAAACCTCCAAAATAAATATGCAATGGTCTCAGGCCATGGAAGAGCTCAAAAAGGATTTTGAAAGTCAAGTAAGAGAGGTGGAGGGAAAATTGGGAAGAGAAATAAGAGCAATGCAAGAAAATCATGAAAATCAAGTCAACAGTCTGCTAAAGGGGACCCAAAAAAGTGCTAAAGAAAATAACACCTTTAAAAATAGGCTAACTCAATTGGCAAAAGAAGTCCAAAAAGCCAATGAGGAGAAAAATGCTTTAAAAGGCAGAATTAGCCAAATGGAAAAGGAGGTTCAAAAGTTCACTGAAGAAAATAGTTCTTTAAAAATTAGAATGGAACAGATGAAGGCTAATGACTTTATGAGAAACCAAGAAATTACAAAACAAAACCAAAAGAATGAAAAAATGGAAGAGAATGTGAAATATCTCATTGGAAAAACAACTGACCTGGAAAATAGATCCAGGAGAGACAATTTGAAAATTATGGGACTGCCTGAAAGCCATGATTAAAAAAAGAGCCTAGATATCATCTTTCATGAAATTATCAAGGACAACTGCCCTGATATTCTAGAACAAGAGGGTAAAATAAATCACCTCCTGAAAGAGATCCAAAAAGAGAAACTCCTAGGAATATTGTAATCAAATTCCAGAGTTCCCAAGTCAAAGAAATAATATTGCAAGCATCTAGAAAGAAACAATTTGAGTACTGTGGAAATACAATCAGGATAACACAAGATCTAGCAGCTTCCACATTAAGGGATAGAAAGGCTTGGAATATGATATTCCAGAAGTCAAAGGAACTAGGACTAAAACCAAGAATCACCCACCCAGCAAAACTGAGCATAATACTTCAGAGGAAAATGTGGTTTTTCAATGAAATAGAGGACTTTCAAGCATTCTTGATGAAAAGACCAAAACTGAAGAGAAAATTTGACTTTCAAACATAAGAATCAAGAGAAGCTTGAAGAGGTAAACAGGAAAAAGAAATCATAAGGGACTTACTAAAGTTGAACTGTTTACATTCCTACATGGAAAGACAATATTTGTAACTCTTGAGACTTTTCTCAGTATTAGAGTATTTGGAGGGATTATATACATACAGACAGGGTGAGTTGAATAGGATGGAATGATACCTAAAAAATGAAATTAAGGGGTGAGAGAGGAATATATTGGGAGGAAAAAGGGAGAAATGGAATTAGGCAAATTATCTCTCATAAAAGAGGCAAGAAAAAGCTTTTTCTTTTTTATGGGGGAAAGAGAAGCATTTATTTTTCTTTGCAAAAGCAGTTTTCTGCCTGAAGTTGGTGCTCACAAAACCTCTTAAGCCATAATAACTTTCAGTAAACTCAATGAATGCTTTTAACAAAATATTGAGTGATAACCAAATTACAGAAGAAATTTTATTACAGTAGTGGTAATGTTTTGAATCCAAATTTTACTATCTTATGCAAAAAGTATTAGCAGTTATTCTGGTTATTAAAAAGTATTTTTAAAACCTGGTACAATGCAAGCCTGCCAGTTTCAGAAATGGGTGTAAAAGGAGATCTTGGGCTGTTGATCTCTTGGAGGGGTCCATCACCAACGTCAAATCTAGGAACTCCTGAAGCACTGAGAAAACCTTGTGTATGTCCTTCAATCTTGGAGAGGTTTTGTCACATATTCTACACATTGCCTGGAGTGGATGCTCAGTGAAATAAGGAGGGTGTCTATCAATCATTTCAATGATTGAAATACCCAGTGACCAGATATCCACTTTTGGTCCATAAGATCATCCATATATAACTTCTGGTGCCATCCAGTAGAGAGTGCCAACCAGTGCTTTTCTCTTTGAATCTTGTTTTGAAACTTGGGCACAGAGACTAAAATCAGATAACTTTACCTGCCCATCACATTTCAGGAGGATGGAGTCACACTTTATGTCTCTGTGTATTATTTGGTGATAGTGAAGGTAAGAAAGGGCCCTCAGGACTGATAAACAGATTGTTGCAATTTGTTGTTCGTTCATTCTCATGTGAGTTATTACGTCAGTCAAAGCTCTACCTTCCATTAATTTCATGACAATCCAGAGCTCATCATCCACAACATAGGATTGTAACATCTCAACCATGTTATCATGATGATAATCTCTCATAATCACAAGTTCATTGAAAAGCATGAACTCATGCGCCTGTTGTTCTCGGATTTTTATTTTTTTAATGGCCACATCTTCACCACTGTCCACTGTCCACTCTTGTGGCTTGCTCCACTATTGCGATGTCACCTTCTCCTATCAGAATAAAGTTGTGCAGGAATTGACGAGGGTCCCTGGGGTTGCATACAAGCTTCAGAGCATCCTTGATTTCTTCATCCCTGGTACGAGGCTTCATGGCAGCAGGTTGGATAATAGGTGGTGAATTCATGTTGTGGGTTATCAAACTTAGCCACTGAGCAGGCAGTCCTTCATACTTGCTTTTTTCTTGATTAAAAACAACATGGATTCTGTGTTGAAAATTTGCTGGGCCAGAGATTTTGACCCACTTGGAAAACCCCCACCTAAGACTTTTTAATAGACTATGGATTAAAATCATGGTGTATCCTCTTTTCTTTCATCCATCTTGTGATTTGTCCCTTTTGTTCTGATTCTTCTTTAATAGTGACTTATTCAGGAATTTATTTCACATGTAGACATATGTTTAATATGATCTCACATGTATAGCTTATCTCCGATTGCATGCCCTATCTGAAGTTGTGGAGTCACCTGGTCTTCTTCCATGGCTTCTGCATGTGGTGGAAGTTTAGCACTAATGGACAGAGGACTTGTGATTTCATCTGCTGTTGCAGGTGTAGAAATAGGATTGATTGCCAAAACCAGTTCCAGCAGTGGCTGGCTCCTCACTGCTCACTTCCAGCTGGGCACTGCCTAGGAGCTGGGATGGCCCATGCTGGGGACTTCCCAGCCATGGCTTCCTGGGCTGAGGCTCAGGGAAGCAGAAAAAGCTTTTTCAATGGAGGGGAATAGCAGAGAAGTGAGAGGCAAAAAGTGAAGCTTACTCTCATCACATCTGGCTAAAGGAAGGAATAACATGCATACTCAGTTTGGTATGAAAATCTATCTTACACTACAGGAAAGTAGGGGAGAAGGGGATAAGTGTGGTGAGGGGGATGATAGAAGGGAGGGCAAATGGGAGGAGGGAGTAATTAGAAGCAAATACTTTTGTGAAAGGACAAGGTCAAAAGAGAGAATAGAATAAATGGGGGCTGGATAGGATTGAGGGAAGTACAGTTAGTCTTATACAACATAACCATTATGGAAGTCTTTAGCAAAACTACACATATACAGCCTGTATTGAATTGTTTGCCTTCTTAGTGGGGATGTTTGGGAAGGGAGGAAGGGAGAGAAGTTGGAACTCAAAATTTTAGGAACAAATGTTTTTGCATAGAACTGGGAAATAAGATACAGGCTTGAAGAAAGTGGCATGGTGGGTCTGGCTCTGGGCAGAATAAGGTTCACCAATGGAAAAAGAAAAGACTGGGGTTCATCTTCAGAGGAGGATATGGAAGCAAAGAAAAAAAGCAAAGTCCAGGGTCACATATTTATAATCATATATCTCTATATATATATGTATGTATATATATACACATACACATGCATATACAGATATATGTACATATATCTGTATATATATATATAATTGTAACGTCACTAGACAATAGGACACCTTTCCTCTCTGGATGTATACAGCACATTCTGCCTGCTGGTGAACTACTTGGGGAGATTTAAGGAGCCTCTTCCTGGCATTCACAATAGCATGTAATGAAGGGCCCTCCTCTGCACTTCAGAATACCCACAGTTATAACGTTTCCAGTCCGCTATCTGGTGAAGAAACAGACTATTGCTTGGCTGATAAGCCACACCTAAGAATGCATACAAAAGACTTCCACAGGGATGATTCAATTCCTTCTCTTTCCCTGGCATCCATGGAGGAGGACAAACTGTTGTGACCTCTCTTGGCACTCTCTTGCCCAAAACCAACATGAATCCTAGGTCAAGTGGTCCTGCTGTTGCTGAGAGAGTTAAGAGAGTGTTGAACGCATAAGGACCAGGACTAACCTTGGGAGCTTCCAAAGGTCAGAAGAGCAAGCTGCCAGAGATCCAATGACATGAGTCTATGCTAAAATTTTCAGATGGCCAAGTCAAGTATGCCAGCACAGCCCTGGGGCTCAACCCAGCAGAGGATAAACCCCCAAGCCAATAAAGTTGAGTCTTACAAACAAGGAATTGAATCTGTCCTTTGGTCAGGATGTATTAAGAAGTAGATTTGGCAGGGTAATTGCTTTGTAGCACCCCATTAAGTATGAGCCCATTGTCTCCAGGGAATGAGGTGGGATAGGAGGTAATGTACTCCTGTGTGTTGGGAACAAATATCTGTACCCTTTTTCTTGTTCTATCTTCTCAATTAATATACTTTCATAAAAGCTAATTGACATTAATTGGTTAAATGATACTGGGATGATAATCACTAGAGGGTATCAATGATATAAGGGGGAAAATAACTGGTGAATGATTTGGCAGGGACACACTGGAATAGGGGCTTGGGCTGATAGCATCAGAAAAAGACATGCCAATTTGTCAGTGTTCCCCTAGAACCCAGAGGAGCAGTGAGGGGCATGCTGGAGGCATCTTTATAAGAGCTGTCTATTAAACTTTCAGTGTTAGTTTTAATGGCCTGTGATCAGCAAAGGTTACAGGGCTTGGCTAATTAATTGTCTTGCTGATTTTCTAAACTTAAGAAAGCAGGGAGAAAATGTTAACAATGTGTATGAAACTTTGAAGTGTCTCATGGGTCCTTTTCTTCCTTTGAGAACTCCTTCCCATTGTTCCCAAACTTTCCATGGCTGAGCAGCCTTGCTGCATTCCAAGGTCTCCAACACACAGATACACTATTAAATTTGCCTCATGGAGGTGATTTCAGGGTGCTTTCCATATTGCTTTTCCAAGTCACATTTTGGGAAACTTACTGCAGACTGGTGAAAAGATGGTGATGGATCTTTGGGCAAGGTATCATCTTTTGAGTCTCATGGAGTCAACATTTCCTGCTTTCTTCCTCCTTAGTCACCTCTGTTCATTCTCATTGAGAAATGTCAGTTAGAAATCCCACTGGAACCATGGCATTCAAAGACACCATCGTGACACCTATGGAAACTGAAATGACTATCTACCAGTTAGAATCATTCTCACAAACCACAATATAAAACCATTCAAGAAAGCATATTCTGGCTCAATTAGAGGAGTTATGAAAAAGAAAGTGGAGTGCCTGTTTATTGATGTACTCGCAGTTAGGAGAAGTCCTTAAGGGCAAGGTTCAAAGACATGGGATTGGTTTTCAATGAGTCTCTACAAATGTCTCATTGATTTTTATATTCTTTCTGAAATTGCTCAGAGATGACTTCTATAAACATTGGATTGAATGTACAACCTGAAGTCACCTAATCATTTTTAAATACAATAATAAATGATATTTATGTAGTTCCTACTATTTGCTGGGCACTGTGCTAAGAGTTTTACATATATTATCTCATGTTTTATCCTCACAACAACCTTGGGAATTAGGTGCTAGTATTATCCCATTTTGTTGTTGAGTAGTTTCAACTGTGTCCAACTCTTCATGACCCTATTTGAGGTTTTCTTGGCAAAGTTACTGGAGTAGTTTGCCATTTCCTTCTTCAACTCATTTTATAGATGAGGAAACTAAGGTAAACAGAGTGGAGTGACATGCCCAGGGTCACACAGCTAGTAAGTGTCTCAGACCACACTTGAACTCAGGAAGATGATTATTCCTAACTCCAGGTGATCTACTGAACCACCTAGCTGCCTCATTTTAAAGATGAGGAATTTGAGGCAAACAGAGGTTAAAGGACTTGCCCATCTAATCAGTATCTGAGGCCAGATTTCAACTCAGGTCTTCCTGACTCCAAATCCAGTGCTCTATCTACTACAGTACTTGACTTCCCCCATTCGTTAGTGATAATTACTAAAACAACAAGGGAGAGCAGGACACTAATCTTTCACCTCTCCCCTATGGCCCAGCAGGCAAGTCATCCTCAAGAAGAATGCAGAGGTTTCTCCAGGCTGACTTTGCACCTGGCCTTATTTGAACAAATCCTGGATTTTTTGCAAGACTTGGGATACATTTTAGGAAGCACCTTCTCAGACCTCAGGCAGAGTATACAACTTCCTTTCCGGAAAGTCTTTGATTCTTCCTTTAGATGCTAAATAAACCAAACAAGAAGCATTTATTGACCATCTTCTTTCTGTACCCTGCAGTGGGAGACACAGAAGAAATAGAGGACATATGGCCCTAGGGCCCTTAGTAGGCTGTTGTCTGGGGAGAATGGTTTTTAAATGACCCAAGTTAATACGAATTCTGTCCTTGGAAACATAGCTATGGAGTGGCTTATGATTATGCCTCCAGTTAGATAGCAAAGTCTCTCTAAAAATGGGCTGGAAGAGAGGGGGAGAGGGGACCTTTGAGGTCTGGGTCTTGGGAGAGGAAAGGTCACTCTCTTTGTGTGGCTCCTAAGAGTGATCCCTAACTCACTTGCTATGAAGAAAGGGTACCTCAGGAGTACTAAAGACAGAGGCCACTGCAGGTTTTCATAAGAAGAAATGAGATTAGTTACATCAAATGCAGTATTTTGCAGACTTTTTTTAAAAGAACATAATTAGAACAAAATGCCCACAGCATCAGCTAAAGCAAGACAAAGGGGATGCTCAGGAGCAGCAAAATCAGCTACAACAATGAAACACACAGGTTGAAGGCACTTGGTTTTCTCTGCTAAGGGCAGACTCAAGCCAGCATGAGCCACTAGATGGAGATCATGGGTCTAGAAGAGCTTTCGACATCTGTCAAGCACCTGGACCAGACTCATAGAGGAGAGCGTACCTTCTGCAGGGTCCTACTTCCATTCTGGTTTCAAATTTTTGCCTGGAGGGCTGCTTCTATGGCATAATTTGTCCAAAATAATTACCATCAGTCAGAAAATGTAAAACCACGTCACAGATCGGTCCAGGAGTTATTATGATTCAACCCATTAGTGCTTGGCTTTCCTTGGAGCATCTAGGAATTTACACTTTGTGGCATATTTCTCTTTAATACCTTAGAAACTCAGTGCCCTTCCTGCAATGATTTCTGGCTTAGAAACCGAGTTTCTGACAATGATTCCCTACCAGAGGGGAGGAGTCTGGAGTCTTTACTCCAAGACAACTGGCCAGCTGCTTTTCATATAGTATTGTGGGGGTTTTGTTTTTTCTTCTGTTTGTTTTGTTTTTTTAACAATGGATAAAATGTTCTGCCTCGCCAATCATTCACTAAAGCTTGAAGGGGGGTGAGGCAACCCTTAGGTTGTCTGAAAAGGTAGAAGGTTCTAAACAAGGCATGCCTCCCCTCCCCCTTAAGGCTGAAGTAGAGGATTCATTCATGGCCCTCAGAGAACATATGTGAGAAAATTTTGGAAAGGACTCAAGTATTGTACAAACATTAAGGTCTAGCTCTGGTTTTTGTTCTTAAGCATTTATGAAACTCATTATGCCCAGTGCTGGGTTAGACACAGGAGGAGAAAATAAAATATGGGCCTTGCCCTCCAACTATCTAGGGCAGATGGTTGTAGCCAGGATTGGGGGAGTGAGTGCTTTCAGACCCACAGACAGTTGGAGCTGGACACAATTTGCTTGGAGTCTGAAACTCACATTCAATTTATAGACATCCATATTTCTAGAATGATTTGTCAGTTTCACACATGCAGAGTTTTATCACCCCAGCTAAAACCTAGGCATCCAAGAGGAATGACTCTTTACATAGCAATAAGAAATATGAATGGGGTGAGTCAGCCTCCTCCAGCCTCCACCTCTCCATGCCCAACTTTTAAACTCGGTAAGAAGAGATAGCTGAATGCTAAGACAGGCCAAAGACCCCTTTCTCAAATTTCTAAATTGCTAAGCCTTGTGAGACAATCTTCCCTAGCAGAGACCTAGTGAAGAGTGAAGCTTGTTATGCATTTCCTTTCTCTGTGACCTGACAAGTCACTTAACTTCCCAAGGCCTCAGTTCATTCATCTGTAAAATGAGGGAGTTAGACAAGATGACCTCTGAATTTCCTTCTAACTCTAGGTCTAGCATCCTGTGATTTGATGGTCATCATTGAAGGACTTTGTGAATGTATATAATAAAAATCTTATATAAATATAATATAAAAATATAGTATATAGCATGTATTAATATGCCTTCATCTATCATATAGCATATAATAAAACATTTGTTGCTGCTGTTCAGTCATTTCTGATTCTTCATTACCCAATTTGGGGTTTTCTTGGCAAAGATACTGGAGTGGTTTGCCATTTCCTTCTCCAGCTCATTTGACAGATGAGGAAATGGAGGCAAACAAGGTTAAGGGACTTTCCCAGAGTCACATAGCTAGTAAATATCTGGGGCCACATTTGAATTCAGGAAGTTGAGTTTTCCTGACTCCAGAGCCTTTGCTTTATCCACTGTGCCCCCTAGTTACCTATCTAGTCATAATATAATATTAATATATAATGGTCTCATGATATAAAAATAATCTCAGAGTTGAAAGCAATTTTAGAAATCCTAGGATCATAAAAGATCAAGAGATGGAAGGGGCCTCAGAGACTAACTAGTCTAAATACCTGATTTTACATGTGAGGAAACTGAGAACCAGAATTTGTTCAAGATCAAATGCAAAGTAAGAGTCAGAGACAGAATTTGAAGCCAGGTCTTCTGACTCCAGTGTCAGTGTTCATTCTACTGATTATCTAGTCTTACTCCCTTAGTTTATAGGTAAGAAAGTAGGGAAACTAAGTCCCAGAGGAGGGAAGAAGCTTGTCCAAAATTATGCGTGGCATAGCACTGGGTATCATCGAATCCAAGATTCTCAGAACTGGAAAACACTTTGGAGGGCCCTTGAACAGAGCAAGAATCCCTTCTGGTTATCCCTTGTCTAGAAAACCTTAAATGGGGTAAAAGGGAGGGGACTAACTACCCCTCAAGGCAGTACAGTCCAGTTTAGGATGGTCCTAATTGTTAGGAGGGCAGTTAGGTGGCATCAAAGTACATAGAGCACCAGGCCTGGAGTCAGGAAGATTCATCTTCCTGAGTTCAAATCCAACCTCAGATACTATGTGACCTTGGGCAAGTCACTTCACTCTGTTTCCCTGTTTCTTCACTTGTAAAATGAACTGGAGAAGGAAATAGTAAACCATTCCAGCAACTTTGCCAAGAAAACCCCAAATGGGGTCACAAAGAGTCAAACACAATTGAACCCCCAAAATAGCGACAATTGTTAGAAAGTTCTTCCTTACCTTGTCCCTAAATCTGTCTTTCAGTAACTTCTATCCTTTTCTTTAAAAATTCATACACATTTTTCCTTCTCTTGATCTTACTACAAAATATCTCTATTGTATGTCCCATCTGCCGTTTCTTTTAGTTCTGAACTGGCCCAGAAGAGTAGTCGATTCAGATTCAGTAATATGAACATTAGCGGTATATTCATCAATCCTCCATTGTGGCCTAAGAGTTGAAAGTGACTCAGGGCTTCTTAAACTTTTTCCACCAGCAACCCTTATTTGCTTTGGGCAGTTCCAGCAGCATTAGTTGATGTGGTGTGGCCTGAGGGCACACACAGTACAAAGTGTGCATGCTTTGTGTTCAGAAACAAGGCTACAGTAAAGTTGTACAATGTCACATGGGCAAATGTTGCCAAAAACACCTCGAATTCATTACACATTTAATTTTTAATTAATTTCTGGTTATTGAGCATCCATAAATCTTTTCCTATTGCCAATTTTTCTGTGACCTCATCTATGAAATTGCAGTTTAAGAAGTGCTATCTAAGGTCATTCTATATATGAGGAGGGACCCTGAGACTCAGAGATAGAAAGTGATTTGCCAAAAGATCATACAGGTAATAAGCAGCAGAGACTTAAATATTTGAAGTTTATTTCTTTTTTTTCTTTTCACTGAATTCCATAGTTAATTGCTCTGAGTCATAAAATAACACATTTTTCTTTTTCTTCAGTTCCTATGGTAATTTATAATAATTTTTTCCCCAAAAGTGTCAAAGCTGTCACTGCCTTTGTGAGTTTTAAATAACAGTGCCAGAAACTAATTGTTTTTCTTTTCTTTTTTTAGTCCTGTGTTTGTATAGTCCCATGTTCATTTATATATGTATAGCTGTACAATGAAAGGCAGGGTGGCCCCATGAATGGAAAACCAGGCTTAACTTTAAGTCTCCCCCTGACACTCTTAGTTCTATGATCCTAGTCAAGTCACTTAACTTCTGTTTGCCTCAGTTTCCTCATCTGCAAAATGAGGATATTATTATCTTACTTCCCAGGGTTGTCATCGGGATCAAATGATATAATAATTGTAAAGCTCTTAGCATAGTGCCTGGCACGTAGTAAGTATTATATAAATGCTAGCTATTATATTATTAAATAAGATAATAATTATAAAGCTATTAGCACAGTGCCTGACACGTAACAAGCACTATATAAATGTTAGCTGTTATTATTAAGAACCTTTCGATGCTCTAGGCAACTCTCTAAGACTATAAATTGCAAAATAGTCGTCAGTCCGCCTTAATGAAGGAGATTCCTTCCTGAGAGTTCCCTACAGCGATGAAATTCTTGGTCTGGATCAAAAAGGATTGTATTAAAATAACAACACACATTTCTGTGATGCTTTCAGGTTTATGAATCAATTTCCTCACAACACAGCTGTAAGGAAAACACAGTTATTTGGAGGTGGGAGGAAGAGACTTACAGATTTAAGTGACTTACCCAGGATCACATAGTTAGTAAGTGTCTAGAGTCATATTTGAACTCAGGACCTCCTGACTCCAGGGCTTGTGATCTATCCAGTGTACCACCTAACTTCCCTGAGTGCAATTTTTATTATACCTTTTCTATGGAGGAGAACATTAAGGCTCAAAGCAGTTTAATAACCTGAATATTTTGACTACAAGACAAGGCCTCTTTTCGCTACAGCCTCTCATTGCCCCTCTACCTGTACTTTTCATTTTACATGAACATCACCTCTCTGGGCCTCATTTTTCTCCTATGAAATAAGGTCCTGGATTAGATATGTTTTAATGTTCCTTCCCAGCTCAAAGTGTTAAGAGTCTATGACCCAGTGTATTTTGACATATTTATTGTAGCTGACCTGGACCTAGAGTAGGGAGCTAAGTAACTTTGACCAAAAGTCATCAACTCAATTTCTTCATCTGTAAAAATAATTCCTATCCTTTCCCACAAACCTTCCAAGGCTCCTCTCGGCATCCTGTGAGATATGGATAAAGCAACACTGAATACATGTGAGAGATTACTTAATCAACCAAAAAGTGTTTATTAACACTATATTCCAAGAACTGGGTTACTAATCTCTGGGGATATGAAGAAAGGTATTTCCTGTCATCAAGTACAATAGTGCATTCCTTTCTAAATTAATTTTTTGTTCTCAGGTCTATATTCTCATTCTCCCATCTCAAATGAGGGAGAAAGAAAAACAAAACGCCTATTACAAACATGTAAAGTCAAGCAAAATAAATTCTCACATTGACCTTGTCCCTTCCAAAAAAGAAATATGTCTCAATTTGTACTCTGAGTACATCACCTCTCTATCACAGTTAAAATTATTTTGAATTGGGAGCAGGCTTCCTAGGTAGAACAGGGAAACAAAGAATATGAGGGAGAGCATTCTAGGTAGTAGAGGCAGTGGGCACAAAAGCCCAGAGATGAAGGACTGAATGTTATATGCAAGGAATGACAAGTGGATCAGTGTAGCCGGATAATAGAGTAGAAGGAGGGGAGTTGAGTTTAAGAAGGTTATAAAGGTATAAAGAAACTAGTTTATAAAGAGTATCAAATACCAAATGAAGGAGTTTATTTTTGATCCTGGGAGCAATAAAAAGTCACTGGAGTTCACTGAGTAGGGGCTGATATGGTCAGACCCACCCTTTAGGAAAATCATTACCAGACTCATGATGGATGCACCAGAGAAGGGAGACTTGCCACGGGAGACCAGTCAGAAGGTTACTGCAATAATCCAGGTAGAAGGTGATGAGATCATGAACCAAATCAAAGTGGTGGCCATGTAAGTGAAGAGAAAACACCTCAAAGATATGTTGTGAAGGTTTTTGTTGTTCAGCCATTTCTGACTCTTCGTGATATGATTTGGGATTTTCTTGGCAAAGATACAGAAGTGGTTTGCCATTTTCTTCTCTAGCTCATTTTATAGATGAGGAAACTGAGGCCAATGGGGTTGAGTCTTGCTGAAGATCACACAGCTAGTAAGTGTCTGAGACCAGATTTAAACTCAGGAAGATACATTTTTCTGACTTCAGGCCTAGCATTCTATCTTCTCTACTACCTAGCTATCCCATCATGAAGGTAGAAAGTATAATGTGTGGCAAAAAAAAATTGTATATTGTATAGCAAGTCATGGAGAACAATGAAATTTCAGACTATGGTGACTGAGAGGCTGGTAGTACTCTCAACAGTAACAGGAAAGTTCAGAAGAGGTAAGGTTTTGGAAATTAAGACTGGGGAAGTTCTCATTTGAACATACTGAGTTTGGAATATCTAAAAAGTGGCTGATGATGTAGAACCACACTCCAGTGGAGACTTGAAAAAAGGAATGTTGAATTTAGAGGCAGATGACCTGTATATGAATCCTACCTTAGCACCTTTGACCTTGGGCAAGTCACTTCAACTCCTCAAACCTCAGTTTCTTCCATTGTAAAATGGTGGTGGGGATCCATGGCCTCTTCTAGCTATAGATACTGAATCCTATATCCTGGATGATAGAGAATATTTCCTTTGTAAGTCTCCACATCTAGTTCAATATTGTTACTTTCAGTTAGTCAGCATTGTTACCTGACTGATCAAAAGATGAGTCTTAGCTCTTCCTGCTGGTGATGTTGCCACCAACATAGAGAATGTACCCAAAGCCTGCAGAACTGACTGCAAAGAATGTGGCAAATACTAGATTCACAAAGTGTTGCAGCAAAACAAGGGAAAGGACTCTCAAACCAACCAAGGGCAAAGGTACTATGAAGGGAAGCCAAGAGACAACAGCAATAATACAAAGCCAATTGAGAGAAAAAGGCCAACACCATTAAAGAGATTTTATTAAACCCAACTATAGATCAAAGAAAATGCTGCCCATGAAGAGATGTAAGCCAAAAAGAGATGATAATGGGTCAAATAATCCAGTTCTCAGCATCATATTTTCTTTTGCTTTCATTATAAAAACAATTAAAATGTTGAAGCTGTAGGGAAAAAAATTACATCAAAAAAAAGACATAAATTTGTTTCAATTACTATCTGAGGTGATACGTTTCAGAGAGTCTCTGCAGCTCCATTGAAACTATTTCCTAATTTTTTTTATTATTACCACTAATAACTGACTAATTATTTTTATTTCACTTTTTTACATTCATTTTCACAAAATTTTGGGTTCCAAATTTTCTCCCCATTTGTCCCCTCCCCACACCGCAATACACTGAGCATTCTAATTTCCCCTATCACCAATCTGCCCTCTCTTCTATCATCCCTCCCTTCCATTGTCCCCATCTTCTCTTTTGTCCTGTAGGGCCAGATGACTTTCTATTCCCCATTACCTGTATTTCTTATTTCCTAGTAACAAGAACAATACTCAACAGTTGTTCCTAAAACTTTGAGTTCCAACTTCTCCCCATCCCTCCCTCCCCACCCATTCCCTTTGGGAAGGCAGGCAATTCAATATAGGCCCTATCTGTGTAGTTTTGCAAATGACTTTGATAATAGTCATGTTGTGTAAGACTAATTATATTTCCCTCCATCCTATCCTGCCTTCCATTGCTTCTATTCTCTCTTTTGATCCTGCCCCTCTCTTGGGACAGTTCCCAACAGAAATCAACAGTTCAGTGTTGATTTCAAACTTCTCCCTCCTCCCATTGCCCTCCCTTCCATCATTCCCCCACCCTGCTTATCCCCTTCTCCCTTACTTTCCTGTATTGTAAGATAGGTTTTCATACCAAAATGAGTGTGCATTTTATCCTTTCCTTTAGTCAAATGTGATGAGAGTAAATTTCATGTTTTTCTCTCACTTCCCCTCTTTTTCTCTCCACTAAAAAGTCTCCTGCCTGCCTCTTCTATGAGAGATAATTTGCCCCATTCCATATCTGCATCTCTCCTCCCAATACATTTCTCTCACCACTTAACTTCTTTTTTTTAAGATATGATCCCATCTTATTCAATTCACTCTGTGCTCTCTTTCTCTGTGTGTGAGTGCATGTGTGTGTGTGTGTGATCCCACCAACTACCCAGATACTGAAAAGTTTCAAGAGTTACAAATATTGTCTTTCCATGTACAAATGTAAACAGTTCAACTTTAGTAAGTCCCTTATGAATTCTCTTTGCTGTTTACCTTTTCATGCTTCTCTTCATTCTTGTGTTTGAAAGTCAAATTTTCTTTTCAGCTCTGGTCTTTTCATCAAGAATGCTTGAAAGTCCTTGATTTCATTGAAAGACCATTTTTTCCCCTGAAGTATTATACTCAGTTTTGCTGGGTAGGTGATTCTTGGTTTTAGTCCTAGTTCCTTTGACTTCTGGAATATCATATTCCAAGCCCTTCGATCCCTTAATGTAAAAGCTGCTAGATCTTGAGTTATACTGATTGTATTTCCACAATACTGGAATTGTTTCTTTCTAGCTGCTTGCAATATTTTCTCCTTGACCAGGGAATTCTGGAATTTGGCCACAATGTTCCTAGGAGTTTCTCTTTTTGGATCTCTTTCAGGTGGTGATCAGTGGATTCCTTGAATAATTATTTTGCCCTCTGGTTCTAGAACATCAGGGCAGTTTTCCTTGATAATTTCATGAAAGATGATGTCTAGGCTCTTTTTTTGATCATGGCTTTCAGGTAGTCCCATAATTTTTAAGTTGTCTTTCCTGGATCTGTTTTCCAGGTCAGTTGTTTTTCCAATGAGATATTTCACATTATCTTCCATTTTTTCATTCTTTTGGTTTTGTTTGGTGATTTCTTGGTTTCTCAGAAAGTCATTAGCCTCCATCTGTTCCATTCTAATTTTGAGAGAACTATTTTCTTCAGTGAGCTTTTGAACCTCCTTTTCCACTTGGCTAATTCTGCTTTTTAAAGCATTCTTCTCCTCTTTGGCTTTTTGAACCTCTCTTGCCAATTGAGTTAGCCTATTTTTCAAGGTGTTATTTTCTTCAGCATTTTTTTGCATCTCCTTTAGTAAGGTGTTGACCTGCTTTTCATGCTTTTCTTTCATCTCTCTCATTTCTCTTCCCAGTTTTTCCTCCACCTCTCTAACTTGATTTTCAAAATCCTTGTTGAGCTCTTCCATGGCCTGAGCCCATTGAATATTTATTTTGGATGTTTGGGATACAGAAGCCTTGACTTCTATGTCTTTCCCTGATGGTAAGCATTGTTCTTCCTCATCAGAAAGGATGGGAGGAGATATCTGTTCACCAAGAAAGTAACCTTCTATGGTCTTATTTTTTTCCCTTTTCTGGGCATTTTCCCAGCTAGTTACTTGACTTCTGAGTTTCCTCTCTACCCCTGCCTTGCCTCCAGATCTGCCCAGCTAGTGCTTGGGGTCTGAGATTCAAATGCTGCTTCCTAGCCTCAGGGCTTTCAGCAAGGGTGGGGCTGCTATTCAGTGTGAGATTAAGTTCAGGTGCTCAGGTCGGGGCAGGGCTGCCACATGGGGCTCGGTTCCCTCAGGGGATTTATGAGTAGACTTTCAACAATGGATCCAAGCTCCTGTCTGCTTTGGGAGCCCCCGTCTGCTGCTGCCTCTGCTGCTGCCTCCCAAGGGGGCCTGAGTTATGGAGTCATCCCTCTCCCCTCTTGGCAAGCTGAAAAGGCCCTCTCACTGACCTTTGGCATCTGTGGGTGGAGGGACCTGCGCAGCCACTGGAGATTCTGTCCCAGAAACCTTCTCGGATCTGCTCCTCTTGGTGCCACATGGCCAAGGCAGAGCTGGGCTCTGCTCTGGGTCCAGTGCTCAACAGACCTTTGGTCGCTTTTTCAGGGCTCTCTGAAACAGTAATCTCCTCCACTCTGTTGTTGTGTGGCTTCCACTGCTCCAGAATTTGTTGGGAGTTCTTCTTTACAGGTATTTTATGGGCTGTGGGTTAGGAGCTAGCATATGTGTATCTTTCTACTCCTCCCTCTTGGCTCCTCCCCTCCATTAATTTTTATTATTATTACTAATAACTGATTTATTTTTCCTTTGGCCTTTACAACTCTATTGCTGAAATTATCATACCATTTTTCAGAGAAGGAAAGTGAAGCTCACAGAGATGAAATGACTTCTCCTTTAGTAACTCCTTCCGGGTAGCCATTTGCATAAATATCCAGATCTTGACAGTTAGGAACCCAAACTTGAATGAATCTAGAAAGAAGAAACATGGAGTTGCAGTTAAGACACCTTTGAGGGCCTTTGAGGAAGAACTTTGTAAACACAAGGAGTCATTGTTGTAGGAAACCAACCATTTCATAGGCCCTTTCCCCAGCTAACCTTTTCAAAACCCTGTCCAACTTGGAAAGTGTCTCTCTGGACTCTAGCTTCATTCTTTATTTTCCTTGGCCCTCAGACAATGGAAACATCTGAGATTGGCAGCTGTCTCTCAACTCCCTGTTGATCTGAAGGAGTTATTGTCTTGTTTTAGGTCAAACTTGCTAGGCCTAGGAAATGGAAAGATAATAGCCAGTGGATGGTGAAGATCCAGGAATAGACAATGAATGGTGGTGAAGTCCTTCTAAGGGCCTGACTTCTTGGTGTCTTGAACTACCTACCAAGAGGCTTCCATTATCTTTGAAAAAATGGACAAGGTTTAGAGAACAAATTAGAGATAGCCAGAATTACATTGTAGGAATAGCAGACCCTCAGAAGGGTAGTATGATAGGAGGTCCTTGAATGACTAACTTAATAAGAAAAATTTCCCCACCACTGATGTTGAAATTTCTCCTGTTCACTTTTGAAATGGATTAAGGCATTCATTTACTTGGAAAAGCAAGGAAATATTTATCTGATTAAACCAATAATCCTTGATAATCTAGCTTAAGGCAAGGTCCAAGTGTTGTGGTGATGGAACCTAGACCCCAAATTTTCTCACATGTTTCAGCAGTCCACAATACTGTTGGTTTCCCTGAGGCATCTGGCCCATCCCAGTCTACCCAATTGCCCATTCACTGTGACTCTGGACCACATAACTCTTTTCATTGTCTGCACCTGGTCCACCCCAGGCCATTTACCACACCTAATCCCATCAAGATCTTCTCGCTGGCTTTTCTTGTATGTAAGTATCATTCTTTTCCCAACCAAACTGCAGACTCACTAGGAACTCTGCCCACTTCTATTGGTGATACAGTAGAATCACTAGGAACTCTATCCACCATACTGGTGTTACAATAGCACAAATATACTAAATATCTCACCACTTCTACTGGGGTCACATATCCTGCTACTTTGACTGAAAAAAGGCTTGAGAGGTGGAATTTTTTCAAGGCAGATTCCCCCCATGGATCCTTATATTTGGGGGTTCCCAGCACCCAAAACCACAACACAAAGGGAGTGAGAAACAAAGCCAGTAACTTTTTTATTGGGGGGTTAGGGAGAGGAATGGGGAGTAATTGGGAGTGTGGAGAACTGCCCTGGCCAGTTGGGCTACCTCAGGAGAGGTTCTGAGGCAATATGAGAAAGGAGGTATGGGAGAGAGGAAGCTTGGAAATGCTAAAAAGAGTCCTGGGACTACCAAACATAAAGGTAGAAGAGGGCACCAACCAAGAACTCTACCTCCATCATAACTCTGCCTGTTTTTCACAGCTGTGAGAAGATGAAGTCATATCCTCAGTTCAAAAGAAGGGAGTTGAAAGTAGCTGCTGACACCCCAGAATTCATTACAACCTGTTTCCATTCTTCAGTGAAAGATGGAGTTATTTTTCATGCTCCCTTGGCTAGCCACTCATGATAAGAAGAGAAAATAGGGTTGTAGCTACTCTGAAATTCAGCTCCCCTTTTCTCCTACATATGGGTCTCTCAATGTCTATTTGAAACATCTCTGTCAGAGCACAGCGAGCACTGGGCAAACCATATTGCTCTCTATAATGAGTATAGATAGAAAGGCATAGGAAGGAAATGTGTATGGGAGCTAGAAGGAACAGTAATGAGAGTATATGTGTGTGTGTTCATATACATATACATATATATATATATATTTGGAGGAGAGTATGACTGGATGAGGCATGGGGAGGAAAAAAGGTGTCTAGATGTAGATATATATATATCTATATATACATATATCTATATATACATATATACATATATGTATATATGTGTGTGTGTGTATATATACACACACACATACATATGCTGTAGGGTGGGAGGGCTACATTTTAGTCCCAGAATCCTATCAAGAACCTCTGACAGTTTGCAAGATTTCTTTCTAGGAAAAAGCAGGATTGAAGGAATCGGACACCTTGGGTTACCATACTGGAGTCAGGACGCAGTATACAAGGAACAAATATTTGTCCAGGTACAGAATCAGTAGCAAGCTCAGACACAGACCCAAAGATATGGGGATTGTTGACTGCTTATTCCTGATCAAGCACAAACTGGCCAATCATTATATCTTGGGGTTGGGCTTAAGGTAGTCCTCGACGTTAGCCTTTGCGTATCAAGACCAGTTTAGGGACTTGCCCAGAAAGCAGTTGAGTTCAAGGACCATTGACTGCACCCTATATTCTTTAATGGCCAGATTTCTTTCTCAAAGACCAAACCTTAAACCCAACTCACTCTGGATCTCATGGATGGGACAACAATAAGTCCCTGCCCAAGCACCAATTAATGGTTAACTGTTTCTCTTTTTGAGGGTCTTCTATATCTATTATTACTATTAAATCAAATTAATTAAATAAATAATAAATAATAGATTAAATTAAATTAATTATAAATTAAAAATAAAAATAATTATTAAAGGTGCTATCCCTTGACTCACTTCTTAAAGAGGCCTATTCACTCACTGGGCATTGCCTCATTCAAAGTGAGAGCCTGAAAAGACCTTAGCTTAAAAGGGCCAAGGTGTCCCACTGCATCCTGGGCCATCTCCAGTTGTCCTGATGAATATCTGGCCACTGGAGCCAAATGGCCCTGGAGGAGAAAGTAAGACTGGTGACTTTCCCTCTCTAAAATCCAAGTCAATTGCAAGTCACATCATCATCTGCCTGATGTCATGGTCCTGTTCAAGATTGAAGGACAAGCCACACGCACAATCCAGGAGTTAAACCTAGGGTAAATGTACTTGTTTGATAGAAAGATACATAGAGACAGACAGACAAAAGACAGACACAATGAGATGATAGATTAGATGGATAGGTAGATAAATAGATGAATAAATAGAAAATAGATGAATAAATAGAAAATAGATGATAGACAGACAGAGAGATAGATGTATGAAGGGATGGATAAAGAGATAATAGATTTATCGTATTTTCATATAATGTTTCCTTTATAATCTCGTATATTTTATTGTGTGTATTTAAAAACATTTTGAGAAGAACCCCATAGACTGCCAAAAGAGTCCATGACATAGAAAAGGTTAAGAATCTCTATAGAATGTAGTCTATCTTATCTATAAATTATTAGGCCCACGGCCCCCAAATTTGGGATGGGGGGTATTATAGGAGCTGCTTTTGATTTTGAAAGTTTGACATTGCCAGAGTTGAGGGTGGTGAACAGTTGACAGCAAAGTCCCCGAGCAGATAAAGGAGTAGGGCAGCGGCAGCTGACTTGGCAATTAGCTAAGACTGAGTTCTATCCAAAGATCCTGATCCCCTGACTTGTGACCCTTGTCCTAAAGGGCAGGTTCTCCTCATATGGTCCCAGGTAACATCTGTGCCTAGGAAGTGCTTTCTGATGATAATACAGTAAGAATAAAGACCAGGAGAATGGTACAAGACCAGGGGGAAGGGAGATGACCTTAAACAGGAGTTACCAGGCTTACCTTTGGTGACCACAGTAAATGTCTGCAGTAGCACAAAAGTAAGAACTCCAGCAAGGAACAGCCAAGGAGAGGTCCTTGAGATTTGCAGGGTTCTCTCAAAGCATGTCTTACAAAAAACTGAGTGAAAATGAGCCATTTCATTTTTCTGCAAGACCTTGCACACAGGTGTCACCAGTATCTTAGTTACATTGGTTGCTCCAAGTCCCCCAAGTCTAGTCTGGATGACCACCGCTTCTATGTAAAGTTCACTCTAAGCCATTTAAGTTTCACCTGGTTTCACATGCAAGCCTATGAGATCATGAGTTTTGCATGATTTCAGTATGAAGTGATTTCTTGGACAGGCTTATAAACCTCAGGAAACCTTTGGATAGACTAGAAGTAAATTTCACATTTGAACTGAAACCCGAAACCTGGAGTTTCTCCCCCTCTCTTTTACACACATGCAAACACACACTACATAGTTTGAATACAATGTATTGCTCTTATAAAAATGACTGAGACTTTTTTATTCTGGTTTCCTCCCTCTGTAGCCAAGGAAATGACACCATATGCTATATCTCAGAACAAACAGGGACCCCAGAAGTGGCCCAGGCTCTTTGGGGAGACAGCAGATTTAATGTTCTGAAGAGACACTGAAGTTCTCAAAGCTGTTGAGCCAGAGCTCATGTTAGCACATGCTGGAAACTGAGACAGCAGTGAGCTTTCGGTGGGTGGAGAAAAGAAAACCCTACAATGAGCTGGTTATATAAAGACTTGGAAATGAGGCTATTTACTAGCACGCCCATCCACAAGAACACCGACCATTCTGAAACGGAGCCAGAATGTGTAGGCACGGAATTCTGGAATGTGTGTTGACTGAACACTCCAGTACTGTGTAATTGGGGCCCATAGCAAAAATCATGTTGTGGCATCAGTAACTTCATTCTTTCCCAGCATTGGGTGCTCTTTGGGCAAAGATCATTAAAAGTCTACGGTGCTTTAACAACAAAAACAAAATTAGAGAGATGATACAAATTTAGTTATTGTGTGCATGTTTTCCTTTTTAAAATATTAACTGATCAGATTGGAAAATTTACTCGATTAAATTCAACAAGTATTTATTTTAAATACATGACACAAACCTTGGCTGAAATTGAAACCTAAGAATTTAGTAGGAGAGATAAGAATTACACACATGAAATTGTCAGAGACCAATGTAAGACACATTGATGGATTTGGGATAATGTATTTATGAGTACTATTCCCACCCCACCCCCACCTCCACCCCCGCTTCTCGGAATACAACCATGCCTCCTCCTCCTGTGTGACTCTAGTTCAGGAATCCTCCGTGAGAAGGATCAGTAATGGAGAGAGCCCTGGTCTAAGAGACAGGAAGACTTAACTTCAAGTTCCACATATTGATTTTGTGGTCCTGGGCAAATTGTTTAACCCCTCAGTGCCCTGAACCAACTCTTTAAGACTACAATATGTAGAAAAGTTGTTATTCTATCCCCAAACCTAAAACATTTTGTTCCCTCATCTTTACCTCTTAGTGACTGTCCTCTGCTTCCTTGAAGACTCAGTTTAAAACCTACCTTCTTTAGGAGGCCCTTTCTGTAACCCCCAGCTTCTAGTGCCTTCCCCTTTGAGATTGCCTTCCACCTACTGTATACATCCTGTATGTATTTCGTTATTTGCATGTTGTCTGGATATCTGCTTCTTGGGGACAGAAATCATCTTCTTTTTTTAAAAATATCCCCAGAGGATTGGAATATTCCTTGGCACATAGTAGGCATTTAATAAATGCTTATTGGCTGATCTGTATTGGTTAAGGTAATTTCTTGGTAAAGGCGAGTCTCTTCTGTCAATGAAATCACAATTCTGCCCCTCTGCCCTCCCTAATACTAGCTACCACCTCCTCCTTAGAATATCAACCTAACATGCTGGAAGCATTCCTCTGGGTGATTTACTATTGTATGAATACACATTGAGGACCACATTCAGACTGTCCATCTTCCACTATTACTTGATGACCAGCTCGCCTCCTTTTCTGACTATACATATTGTAAGAATGTTTTTTACACTTCTGGTACACGTTTCACTCTTTGCACTCAACCTATCTTCACGTGACATAGTTTTGAGTGTCCCCTCAGCATCTTAGTCATCCTATTTCATACAAACCACAGTTTATGGATGTCCCTCCTAAATCCAACTCTCTTTTCTCTGTTGCTTCCAACGACACAGCTCTTTCTCCTTCATGACCACCTATACCATACATTTTATCTTCTTTTTTATGTTTACTTATCTTTTATGTTTATTTGTTTACATGTTGGCCAAAGGTATTTGCCACTGTCATGGAGGATGTGAAGACGTCTCTTGGCTGGAGTGGATAGATGAGAACAATTTGTTCCAACAGCCATGAAGGTGGTGAAACAGGCATTGTGAAAGTCTCAGACTAGATGGCCTCTTTGGTCTTCACAGCTCCAAATCCATGATGTATCTGCTCTGCTTTGTATCCTTTGCTTTTGTCCAGTCACCTTTTCTATCTTCTCATCTTTCTTGTGCCAGGCTTTACATTCAGATCACCAAATATCAAGGTTTGTGTTCATTTAGTTTGGAAGAACTTTCCAAATTCTTCATAGACTCTCTCTATTTCATCTTGATATAGGAGGGATTTGTAAAAATGATAAAAGTACAAACAAAACTTATAATGGGGACAATTGAATGAGTTTTCATGTAAGATGAAATAGAGATCACCTTGTCTGAGACCTTTATTTTACCCATGATCCTAAGTCTGAGGCTCAGAGTAGACAACAAGCAGCAGAGTTGGAATTCAGACTCAGGTTTTTTGACTCCAACTTCTTCTGCTGATCTGTACCTCCACAGATCTCAAAACCATCAGTCAGTGAAGCATGTGAAGACTTCCCCTGGCCAGAAGGGATAGATGAGAACAATTTGTTCCAACACCAATGAAAGCAGCTGAAGCTGAAGTCAGACATTGGTCAGACATTGAAGACACCAAGATCACCTACTACATCCTGGACCATTATCAGTTGTCTTGACTTTTGCCCTGCCACTGGACTTCAATAACTCTGGAAAAGAGAGTGAAACTGATGCCTTTGTGCAAATCTGCTTCGCTTACATCCAGTTCACCAGCAAGTCAAGACATCACCCTGTGATGTCCTTGGTCCACTTTGAAAATGAAGAATGAACAACATTCTTAGAAATAAGGAACAGTACATTTTAAAGGCACTAGGGAATCAATTTTCCAGATATCTCCAAAGTTAAGATTCCAAAAGAATAGACAAGATTAAAGGCAGCATTGTTACCAAAAATGAAAAAAAAAAGATGACCAAGAAGTCATTACCAACTACTAATCTATATGTCTTTACTCTCAGCTCTATAAAATCCTCATAGACAATGGGCTTATTGGAGGTGTTGTTGATACAGGCACATGAAGCAAACAAACCTTCTCTTGTGGATAATTCAAAAGAGACTTGGAGTCACACAATTGGCAAAGTATTTAGAGACTATAATAAGAACTCAATGTGTTTATTTTTTGCTTAGTACAAAAACAGCTTTTTGACTTAGAATAAGAAAACACAGACTGAAAGGTTCTTCTTCAGCAAGGTGTATATGTACACAAGTCTACAATAAAAATAAATCATAAAGATAATTTTGTTCAAGGATCCTCTGATAGCCATCACCAAGTAGTCAAAAACAGGGGAGACACACTTGCCAAGGGTTTTAACCAGCACCAGTAAATATCCTGTGCTGAGACTAGAAAAGAAGAGGGATCCTCAGTAGATGGAGAGATTATGTAGATACTCTTGTTTGTGGACAACTTGTTGCTGATTACATTGAGCCCTAGAAGGCTACAAAGCCTATTTAACAAGACCCACAGTGACTTACATCATCAGTCTAGCAAGCCATATATGAAAACCAAATCAGTGAAGAATGTTTGCTGCCTGAATTATGACAGGTTACTGAAAGGGCAGCCTATTCAGTGATTTAGTCATAAGTCTGTTCTGAGCCTTCTTTTGTCTCCACACTCTCTTTTAATGACCTCATCAACTTCACTGAGTTCAATTATCATTTATTATAATTATTTTCTCATTTTCAAAACAATACTAAAAGTAATTATTATCATTTTTATGGCACATAGATTTGAGGTTTGAAAAGCCCCATAAAATATTATCTCATTTTATTTTCACAACAATCCTGGAAGGTAAGTGATTATTATTATCTCCACTTTAGAAATGTGGAAACTGAGGCAGACAGAGGTCAAGCGACATGTCCAGGGTCACGCAGATAGTAAACATCTAAGGCTGAATTTGAACTCATGTATTCCTGACTCCAGGTCCAGCACTCAATCCACTGTGCTATCTAACTGCCTCATATAGCTCCATGCAAATGACTCTCAGTTCTACTTAACCACCCCTGGTCTCTCTCCTAAGCAATAATGTCATGTCATTGACTGTCAGATAGACCTCTCCACTTGGATGTTCCCAAGGCATTGAAACTCAATATGTTCAATACAGAACTCATTATCTTTCTTCTGAAAACCACTACTCTTCCTAACTATCCCATTTCTATTAAGAGCACCATCATCTTTCAGTTCACCAAGGTTCACAACCTCAGAATCATCCTTAATGCCTCCCCTTGTCTTCTCTACACCATTCGTTAAGTTTCAAGGTCTTGTCAAATCTACCTCCTCAACATTTCTCACCTCCATCTTTTTATCTCTAGCCACACAACTCTCCCTCCAGTTCAGGACCTCAGAACTCTTGCCTGGATTATTGCAATAGCTTCCTAGTCGGTCCCTCTTCTTCAAGTCTTTTCTTTCCAATTCATCCGACACTCAGCTGCCATATATATGCTCTTGAAGCATGGGGCCATCTACCCATATCAGTCCCCTCCTCAATAAACTCATATCTCCCTATTCTCTTTGGGATAAAATGCAAATTTCTCTGTGTGACATTTAAGGCCTTCACAATCTGGCCCAAGTCTCTCTTTCCAGATCTAACGCATGTTACTCCTTCTCACCTAGTCTATGCTTCTGTTGGACTTATGTATTTGCTAGTTCCTAGACGTGACCTTCCATTTTGTCCATTTTCAACTTTGCACTGAAATGCCTGCATGAAATAATCTCACTCCTTACCTCTTCTTCTTAGAATCTCTAGGTCTTTCCAAGTATTACTTACCTCTGTGAGGCCCTTTCTTCCTCATCCACCCAGTTTTAGTGTTATTCCCCACCTCTACAAAATTATTTGGTATTTACTTCATATATTTTTGTGTTGACTCTTTTGTGTAGCTATTGTTTTCCTCCAGTAGAATGTAAAGGAAGGGGCTGTTTGTTTTTTATCTTTGAAATCCTAGCAAACTGTTGGCTGAGTGGAATGCAACTTATTCTGGCAGATAAGCTGGGCCCTAAATTGAACAGGAGGTGTAGAGAAGATTGATTCAAATTTTAGAAAATACATTGAACATTCAGTGATATTAAGTTATCGACTGTCACTAAAGCCTATTTTATACATTTTATTTTTATTTATATATTTTATTATTATAACAGCTTCATTTCTAAATATATTCTCTCCCCTCCCTTCTCTAGAAACTTATCCTATATGACTAAGAGTAAAAGCAAAGGAAAAAAAATAATTTCAACCAAGTGAATCAATATATCAATTATGTATGGCAATACATGCAATGTTTCACAGCTATACTCCCCCACCTTTGCAAAGATGGGAGACAACTACATTTACTCTGCTTTTCTTGGAGCCAGTCTTGGTCATAATGATTGTACCGTATTCGGTTACCCTCTTTTTTGTTCTTTCCATTTATATTGTTATAGTTATTGCATATATTATTTTTCTGATTACTTCCTCTTCATCAATTCACAAAAGTATTCTCATGAAGTCCACTTTTTTAACAATAATATTCTCCCATTGCAGTTCTTTGTCTACAAATCATGGGATATAGTATTGAAGTATTAAAAGCTTGATTATCCTGGAGGTCAATTGGAAGATATGTCAGTCAAAAGTCTATAAACATTTATTAAACACCTACTAGGTGCCAGGTACTATGCTAAGTATTACAGATATCAAGAAAGATAAAAGACAATCCCTGCTTCATACATCTATCTGCCTATCTACCTATCCATTCATTCATCCATCTGCGTATTCATCTACCTATCCGTCATCTATCTTTGTCTATGTATCTACCTATATAATTATCTATCATCGACCTATCTACTCATGTATCTATCTGCCTACCTATCTATACACCCATCTATCTATCTATCTACATAATCTACCTACCTGAATGTCCATCTATCACCTACCTACATATCTATTTGCCTATCTATCCATTTATCTACCTATCTACCCATCTACCTCTATCACTCTTTCAATCATATTAAACTTATCCATCTGTTTTAAAAGAATGTTTTTTTCTTTCTCAGGAAAGTAAGGAAAATTGATTCTTACCATCTGGACCACCCATGAAAGCCATCTGTGAGTGGGAGGAAGGGAAACAGAATTGCAGGTGCTAGCAACAATATATGTGGAGTTCAGAGTAGACATTTGCCAAAAAATCTCTCGAAAGAAAGTTCCATTTCTAGTCACTACTTTGGGTTAATGGGATGTTTGTTGCTTTCTTATAAGTCTGCAAAGAAAAATGTGGTGTCTGTGGTTGCCTCGTCCAGAATCAAGTTGAAGATCCTTATATGAAGAGTTCTTGCACTGACTTTTCTTATTGGGCCCTTAAAGTGGACTCTTTCCTCCCTATTAGAATTGAGAATGGCTGCATGATAAGGAGAATTACATTAAAAGAATCCATTCAATTAAATTTGGTTAAGCATTTATTAGGTTCCTGCCTAATATGTTAATATGTTTAAGGAATACTGTAGAGTCCTGAAATTATATTCTTTTCTTTAAAAATATTTTAAACTCAGTTTATAGGACTCTAGGACCATAGATTGAGAAGTGGGACTTAGAGATTTAGAAGGGACCTTTCATCAAGCATTTGTGTTTTAAAGATGGAGAATCTAAGATCCAGAAAAATCAAGTGATTTGCCCAAGATTATATTGGTCAAGTACTTAAATAAGCTAGAATTCAAACTTAGATCCTCTGGCTCCAAATACAGCTTTCATTCAAATATCTATCAGAGAGTAAGTCAATAGCACTTGCGGACTATTTCTTGTGGGCATGGGCATGCCACTAAACCAGAGGCTATTAAACTTTTTGGTATCAGAGACATGTTTGGCAATCTGGTGGAAGTGAGGGACCCCTTCTCAGAAGAATGTTTTAAATGAATAAAATAAAATACATAGGAATGCAAAGGAAACCAATTCTATTGAAATACAGTTCTCAAGATTTGAAAAAAAAGCAAGTTCATGGATTCCTGCATTAGGCACAGTCCAAGAGGTTAAGAAGCTCTGCATTAAATATTGTGAAAAAGACAGCAAAGAAGAAGCAATCTTTTTAGAACTGCAAGATACCTTAGAGATAAATTAGTATAGCCCTCTTAATTTTACAGATAAGGAAACTAAGGGCCAAAGTAGTAATCTATGGGAGGTCACATGTGTTAGGATCATGACCTAGATCATTTAACGCCCAGTCTATTTTTTTCTACTCTAGTATGTTGACTCGGGTCCTATCCCCATCCCAATAGAATAACATCCCTGTTATTAAGAAGCACTAATTAAATAAAATAATATATTTTTATTCATTCATTCAGTAGTGTCTGACTCTTTGTAACTCCATGGACCATAGCACACCAAGCCCTTCTATCCTCCACCCTCTCTCTAAGCCAAGTTTATGTTCATTGTTTCCATGACACTATCTGTCCATCTTATCCTCTGCCATCCCCTTTTCCCTTTGCCTTCAATCTTTCCCAACATCAGGGTCTTTTCCAATGAGTCCCAGCACTCAATCCATTGCATCACGTAGCTGCCCTTTATAATATAACCTGATTAATTTGAGCTTTACTCTAACACAATCCTCAATTATTTGGATCTCAGTTGGTTTGCCCTTGCCCTGGCTATTAAAATTCAAAAGTACCTACAGTTAGCCATTAAAAGAGATATAACTTCACATAACTTATACAGCCTGCCCTAATGGGGATTACAACGTACTGCATGTGGGGCTGGGAGAGTGCACTTAGGAATGGGGAGGTAGTTACAGAGCTATAACTAGGAATCTCAAAATATGGGGAAAATTAAATTGATCTGAAAAGAAGGAAAGGATGTAGAGGGGTACACTTAAGGTATGAAAACTCTAATAAAGCAAAGAGTCCGCCATTATACTCTTTCCCATTATAGTCTACAGATGGGATATTCTATTTTAGATTCAGGACCTGCAAAGGAAAGGTTGAGATAGATCTAAGACAATCACCATGAGCACAGAGTATGCCTGAAGAGCTGGAGGTCAAAGTATTTGAAGGAAGACTAAGGGTTGAAGAAGGATGGCGTGGTGGATAGAAAGTTGAGTGGAAAGAACCAGGTCTTTCTGTTTCTTGTCTTCAACACCTACTAGATATGTGACCTTGGACAAGTCATTTAATCTCTCATTGCCCAACTGGTTTCAATTTAATTGATAGAGAAAAGAGTCCATTATAGAAATGTTTACAGATATTTTCCATTTTGTTGTCTGTCACTTTTCCTCCTAGTTTTTTTCCTTAAATACACTGAGGTAATCTGGCTTAACTGGTTTTCTTGTTGAGTTATCTATGCATGTGTTTTTCCCTCTAATGCTTCACCTCTTTATGAGGTATTCTTGCAAGGGCTTCCTCCATAAGATTTTTTACACAGGACTCCAAATAGAAATATTTAATTTGCTTTTTTTGTGTGTTTTCCGGGAGACTGGGTTCTTGTTTCACAAAAGATTTGCCAATGAGTCTAGCACTTATGAGCATGTGCAGCATGTCCAGTTAATGCAAATCCCACCTGGAAAATGGACAGATATTCAATAAGGGGTTTTGGTCTACTTACCACATAATGAAGATGAGTCTCTTTGATTAGCTATGGAGCTGGAACTGGGCTACATTCCAAAAGCACTAGTCAGACCAGGCCCATCCTTTTTTTGGTCTGACTCCCTGCCTGACTGCATTCTGGTGAAAAGAAGAGAAGCAATGCTATAAAAGGAAAAGCCTTGAGTCCTCCCCATTCAAGGTCAGTATGTGTACCAAGAATATGCACCTCTGCCTCTTGCTTCATTGCAAATTTGTCTTTTCTACTTCTAGGTGAAGGAGATTGGAGATGGCTATAACCATCAGAACATAAGGCAAGTAGGCCACCAAGGAGTTTAGGGCATGGAATCTGTACTGTTTGGTAGTTAGGCAGTCCAAAATCCAAAGTAGTGTCTTTCTGAGTCCAGCCCAGAGTAGCTAACGCAGGGACTCATACTATGTAGCTAATACTATGCTACGTTTGGGTGTAAACTTGGTGGGATCAATGCTTGAGGTCTCCCCAGGAACTGAGGTGATTTGGAAGGGAGTATCCCTCTAAGGTGTTAAAGTGAAATTTTATACTTGTAGTCTTACTATATTTTTAAAGTAAAATCAATGTTGATTGATTAAATGGAACTTGAGACACTAGTCGCAGATGATTAACAGTGAGAGGACCACATTGGAGTGGGGACTGAAACTTGTAACTAGATAAAGAGACATTCTAACCTTTCAGGGATTCCCCTAGAACCCTGAGGGAGAGATATAACCAACCTACATTCCAGGTGAGTGAGGCCAGAATCAACTGCTACACCTATTTTTGTGAGTTGTATTCCAAACTGTATTTGAGAACTAGAAATAAGTCTGATGACCATTTAAATATATAGGAATGAGAGAGACCTCCAACCTTTAGAGTTTAATTCTTTAAGCTACATTGGTTTCAACTACTGTTCCCTACTGGCTTCCAAAGGACTAGTGGGAAATGGCCCATAATCCTGCAGGCAGGTGACATATAAGAACCTGCAAAGCAACCAGTTAAAACTTAGCTGAGAAGATGATGTATGCCATGCTCTAGAAAGAGACTGGTTCTGTTACCATTGGAACATCCAATTCTAAATAAGAACAAATTTATCTGCAACGTTGGCAGAGAGTACACCACATCATGAGAAAATGTCAGCTCCACAAAAGATTGGAGACACATTTGTATTAAGCAAGCTGTTCTCAATCCTAAACAGTTCTGCTGGAAGAGATGCCGTGGGTGTAACAGTGGAGGCAAAGCAAGTCTTTTTTTTAACCTTGTGCTACAGCACGACTGTGAGTTAACATATGGTATCCCCAAAGTGTGAATGAACTGGAATGTGTGTCAGATGCCTAGAGCGCGCAAGCAGGGCTCTATTTGGAGAAAACTGATAGGACAGAAACATTAGTGTGCTAGGAGGGAGTAGTCTCTGGGGCTCTGGAAAACAGAACCTAAATTATAGGTACCTTGCCAGAAAATATCCCAAGGCATCCATCTCTGCAATTACATTTCAACACAGCCAAAGAGGGGAATGAAAGGGATCAAATACTTTACCTTTTCTCTTTAGCCATTCCAGTATATGACATCATTTATTCTTGACTCGCACTTTTTTTTCCAACTATGGAATTCAGAGTTGGAAAATAAGGGATATTTAAAAAAACCTATTTATCCAAACCCTTCATAATTACAAATTGTTTAGTCCTTCAAAGATCTGAGAGTGAAGTAATACAATAAGCAGTAGAAAGAATACTGGCTTTAGAATAAGAACACTTTGGTTCAGATCCCACCTCTGACATCTCCCACCTATGTGACCTTGAGCATATTACCTTAATTCCCTAAATTCCTCATATGTAAAAGAAAGGATCAGACTAGATGGCCTCTGAGGTCCCTTCCAACTCTATACCTTTTGATCCTAGGATTTCCTCTGTGTTGGGTTACCTCTCCATCCTGTAAATTGCAGTTCAATATCTTCCTAAAATGCTATGGTCAAAAAATAAATCACCCTGTGATTTCCAAGAAGATAAGAAGGTGATATCACCAAGCATACTCGAAATCTTTCTGGTTGGGTAGATCCACCCCCAATACTCCAATATTGTATCAGAGTATGACTTTAAAGATGGGCAATTATAATTACCAAGTAAATACTAATTTTTTAAATTTGTTTTTAGTGGGATGATATCTCATAATATTGTGGAGGGACAGTTTCCCTCTAGTGTTCACTCAAAGTGTAAAGTTCTACAATGAGCTATATTGTTTGAAGACCAGACTAGACATGTTCAAGGATGCTCACCATGAGAAAGTGGGCGATAAGCAAGTAAGAGGCAGTGCAGAGAAATGGTGTAGTTTAGAATGCTACCTCTAATTCTTCCCACCTACAGAAATATGTGCAAACCATTTACCCTCTCTAGTTTCA
Source organism: Bettongia penicillata ogilbyi (assembly GCA_023548195.1). Classification (NCBI taxonomy): domain Eukaryota; kingdom Metazoa; phylum Chordata; class Mammalia; order Diprotodontia; family Potoroidae; genus Bettongia; species Bettongia penicillata. The sequence goes on from JAJHZJ010000640.1 coordinate 1,764,075, forward strand.
GTCTTTTCACCTATAAAATGGCTTTTCAAACAGCTCTGGGAGACACGTGATTATTCACAATGTGACAGGAGAGTTCAAGGACACTGGTCCTGAATCCCAACCTCTGCTATGCAGAGGAGCAGGAATTGTGAATTCCTCAGGTAGCATGGTTCTCGAATCTAGCCTTCTGGAGAAAGGGAGATGTACTGGGCAACCTTTGAGACCTGCCTCTTGGGTAACCCCAATATCAAGAGTTACTAAGTTCAAGAGTTTAGGCACCAGTTCTTCTCTGGAAAAATTTCTTGATACAGAATGTTCCTTGAAGAAAAAAATGGGACAAGCCGCATGGCTCCTATGTATTTTATCCCTTGGATAGCAAAACAGTGTGATGTTCATCATGTTTCACATCCTCTTCAACTATACACCCTAGATCTCTTGCCATTTGTCCTTTCCTGCCTCATGTGCCACATTTCCCCTCACCTTGAACAACTCCAAACAAGAGCTATAACTAGGAATCTCAAAATGTGGGGAACAGCTTCTGGAAGCTGTGCCTGAGGGAGTTCTACCCCTCAGCTTTGGAACTCTCATCCTTGGTCTCAGATGTCCTGATTGGTGAGTGAGTATGTACCAAGTTCGTTATATCTGCTTCCAACCCACATTCCCCCTCACCCCCACCAAGACCAGACCATGTATCATATGCCATGCACTCATTACCCAGGGCATCTTGCCCTCTACTTTGTCATCACACTCATTCCACCTCTCCTTCTCCTGCCTTCCACTTGTTGTTCTGAGAACCCTAATCCAATCAAATGTCTGATGGATCTATTTGCTCATTGTGATAATTTAAAGTAAATCCCCCTTTCTGGCTACCACTCACCATATGTGTTGTCAGCCTATAATGAAGTGTAAGTCTCTTGAGAGCAGGGACTATTTTACTTTTGCATTTGTGTCCTCAGTACCTACGGAGAGGCCCTGTAATGTTGGTTGCTGTTGTTTAGTTCTGTCTTTGTGACCCCTTGAACCATACTGCTCATGAGGTTTTCTTTGGCAAAGACACTGGAGTAGTTGGCCATTTCCTTCTCCAGTGAATTAAGGCCAAAAACGTTAAGTGACTCTCCCAATGGGACACACATGACTAGTAAATGTCTGAGGCTGTATTTGAACCATGATCTTGCTGACTTTAGATCTAGCTGTTTCCTTAACAAACGCTGGATGACTGATGAATGTATTTCTCCACTCACCTCAGCCCGTACTAAGGTCTTTAAGGCACAATTCAGTTCTCTTCTCCTAAAGGAAGTCTTTCCTGTTTCCCCTTAGTTGTGGGTACTGTCTTCTTCATATTTGCTTACAATTATTTAACTGGGTTCAACCTTATTATATTGGTCAATCTTCCTCCCTGGCCCCTGCCCCCAACTTCTTGGCACAGCACCTACATATCTTAATAAATGTTTATTGAATCAAAATGAATTAATTGCTTAAACACCTGCCATCCAAGAGTCTTTCGACGCTCCCCAAAGATAGTATAAGTAAAGCACTCAGATATGTCTTATTGTTATTATTACCACGACAATGGTTACGGTTGTAGAAAAAAATACTCAGCGCTCTTAGAGAATCTCTAGTTTCAGAAATGGAGAGGAAGGGAGGGAAAGAGCTGTAAAATGTAGGAATAGTTGAGATATAGGAATGGCTGAGGATTAAATTCCCTAGTTGGTTTGCACTGCCAAAATGGTAGTACCCCAGGACTCCAAATAACTCATTTTCTTCCTGTAATGCCACCATATAACATTTCATATGCATCCTGTTAAAATACAAATACATACGAGCAGATTGCGGAGGAGCTCTTCATTCCCCTAACCCCATTTCCCCTCCCAGACTGAGGCAAACAATTCCAAGGGTGCCTTCTGGGCAAGTCACTGGAAAGGGTTGAACAAACATCCTAAAACCCTGATGGAGCAACCACTGCCATGGGAACCAGCAGAAAATCCTCTGAATTCCCAGTTCATCAACGTCCTGAGCCACCCTGACCTTCACCTTCATTCCTTAGCCACATCCAGGGCAATCATGTCTGGTTATCATCCACAAATATTACGCCTCTTCTCTCCAGACTTCCAAAATTCCCTTTTCTGATCATAACCTCCTGTCCTGTATCTCCCTGTGTCTCAACCTGCCAAAATTTAGTCTTCCTTCTCCTCAGCATAACCTCTCATCTCCCCACCTCTCAATGCTTGCCTGGTGCACTCTCTCTGCTCTGACCTCACTTTCCTCTTCTTGCCGCGCTGATTCTTATAATTAGTCAGTTCACTTTCACACCGTCCTGTGGTCCAGAATTCCTTTGCCCTTTTGTCCGATCACTGCTCATCCTTTTTCAAACCCCAAGCAACAATTACTGCCACCATCCAACTTCTCTCCTGTGCAGCTAAACATAGCTGGAGGAAGTCACAGAAGGATGCTGACCGGATCAGCTACAGATTTATGTGATTTAATCTCAGTTGGGCTCTCACAGCTGTATTGTGAGGCCTTCACTCAATTAACTCTCCATAGCATCTGTTCCAAACCTTCTCCTTTCTCCTCCAGACACTAATACCATCACCTCCATCCAAGCAAAAGACATCACATCCCACATCACCAAGAAAATTCAGGTCATTCACCATGAGTGCCTTTTTGAATGTAATTCTATACCTCAACCAAACTCACCATTCTCTCCTCCTTTCCAATAATCTCTGAGAAGGTGGCCTTTCTCATCATAGCCAAACTCTCTCCTTTTGGTCTTGATTCCACCCCATCCTATATCAATCATTCTTCTCTCATCTCCAGTCTCTATAATTCTGACCCCGTTGTCTATAAACATGCCCAGATCTCCCCCATCCTTAAAAAACTTCTATTTAATCTTGCCAACATCTTCCAAAAATGTAATTTTGTATCTCTCCATCCTTTCACAGCCATGCTCCTAGCAAAAGCCATCTACACCCATTGCCTCCACTTTCTCACCTCCTACTCACTTCTCAACCCCCTGCAATCTGGCTTTGAAAGCCCACTACTCAATCAAAGCCGTTCCTTCTAGAGTTTGTAACAATCTCTTAATTTCTCAATCAAATGACTTTTCTCGATTCTCACTCTTCTTAACCTCCCTGTGTTGTTTACGTTGTTGACCACCCACCCCCTCCTCCTGGATAATGTATCCTTCCTGGGTCTTTATGGCAATTCTCTCTTAATTCTCCTTCTCTTGGATTACTGCTTCTCAGTGTCTTTTGTTCCATTATCATCTATGTCCTCCCCAGATGTGTGTGCATAAACCAGATCTCTGTCCTGAACACTCTGCTTTTCTCTGTATATTCTCTAATGATCTCATCAGCTGTCATGGGTATTATAATCTCTAGGCAGATAACTCCCAAATCTATATATCCAGCTGTCATTTATCTCTAGATCCCCATTACCTATTGCATTATTTCTCCATCTGAATACCCCATAAGGCATCTATTCAATAGGCCCCAATAGAGTGCATTACCCCTTCTGATCTTTCAGCTGTTTCCTCCCCAAAATTTATCTTGTGTTTACTTTATATATACTTATCTGTGTGTACCTTGTCTCTTCTGATTAAATGTAATCCCCTTGAAGGCAAAGGTGGTTTTATTTTTGTCTTTACAACCTCACCACCTAAGACTGTGCCTGACATATTCATTCATTCAATTAATATTTATTGAGTGCCTACTATGTGCCAGGCATACAACAAGAGGCAAAAGACTATCCCTGCTCTCAAGGAGTTTACAATCTAATGGGGGACACATCATGCAAACAAATATGTTCAAAGCAAGCTATATACAGAGAAACAGGAGAGAATTAATGGAAGGAAGGCACTAAGATTAAGGGGAATTAGGGAAGGCTCCCAGTAAAAAGTGGGATTTTGGTTGGGATTTAAAGGAAGCCAGGGAGCTCAGTAGTCTGTTGGAGAGACCGCATTGCAGGCATGGGGGATAAGCTAGAGAAAGTGCTCAGATCTGGGAGATGGAGTGTCTTGTTTGTGAAATAACCAGGAAACCAGTGTCCCTGGATCCAAGATTAGATACTGAGGAGTAAGGTGTAAAAAGAGTGAAAAGGAAGAAGGGGACTAGGTTATAAAGGACTTTGATTAATCAATGCTCATTGATAGATCGATCAATTACATTTCCCCTAAGCCCAATTCCTCTTACTGACTTCATATTTCTATTGAGGGTACCATCATACTTCCACTCATCCAGGTTTGCAATCTGTAGTCAATCCTTGATTCTTCTCTTTCCCTACCCCCAACATATTCAATCACTTGCCATATCTCATCAGTGTTTCCTCAACAATATGTCATACATTCACCACCTTGCTCTCTACTCTCAGGGCCCCCAGCCTAGTTCAGGCCCTCATCACCTCTTATCTAGACCATTGCAAACATCTCCTAATTAGTTCCCCTACATCCTGTCCATTCACTCTCCCATCCATCTTCCACTTGGCTGCCAAACTGATAACACAAATAGGATCAGTCATTTCCAATACACAGAAACCTTCTGTGCTCCATATTCCCTCGAGGACAAAATGCAAATTATACTTTTCCAAAATTAAAAGTCCTTTATAATGAGGTTTCAACCCATCTTTCCATACTGAGTTCCTATTATAGACAGTTCTTGCTTTATGTAACTTCATCTTTACTTAAAGAATTTGGAAAGAAATCCACAATCCAAAATATCACCTATGTTCATTTTACTGTATGATACTGGGCGCTCTCTCTCCTTCTCAGTTCCTGATCCTTGGCCAACCCCCCAAAAAAAGTTTAATAAAAACCTTCCAAGTGAAAGTGGAAGGACAGCACTGCTGGACTGGGGCCTCGAGCCCTCCAGAGCTAAAAGAGCCTGCTGTACCCAACCTTCTCTGCCTACCATCTGTCCCGGCCCCACCTCCACCCCATGTTACTGGTCCTCCCTTGGCTATGCCCTTTTCTGACTCCCAAGTGTCTTTCTCTCCCCTCCACCCCCATCCTTGTTCTTCCTTTTGGTGCTGGCCAGGCCCCCACGTGGCCGGCCCCAGCCCTGCGTGTTCTACCTCCTGCTCTCTTCTCCATCCCTGTCCCCAACCTCTTTGAACCTTGTTTTGGCCTTTATATGTGGGCCTAAAGAATGTATAAAAGGCAGATCTTGAATCCAACTTGTCCCAGTCTGGAACCAGCTGTCTCACTGGACCTTCCTACCTCTCATTTATACCTGCAGCCTAAAATCACCTTAGGTCCTTTTCTGCTATTATTAGCCAATATTGTATTTGCATGCCCCTAAATCCTCTAGATTATTTTCATATAAATTGTTATCTTGACATGACTCTTCCACCTTTTACTTGTGTAATCATTATTTCAATCCAAGTTTTGGACATTATTAAATTTCATCTTATTTGATTGGATCTCTGATTCTAGTGAGGTAACTAAAGTTCAGTGGAAGGAGCAATGGGCCTGGACTAAGGAGAGACCTGAGTTCAAAATCTGTCCTCAGACATTGGGCATGTCTTCATGACTTTGGCCAAGTCACTTAACCTCTGTTTGCCTAGAAGGCAGTCAGGTGGATAGTATATAGAGTGCTAGGCCTGAAATCAGAAAAATCTGAATTCGAATCTGACTTCAGACACTGATTTGGCTGTACGATCTTGGGCAAATCACTTAACCGCTATCTGCCTCCATTTTCTCATTTGTGAAATGGAGATAACAAGAGCAGCTGCCTCCCAGGTTCTTGTAAGAATCAATGAGAAATTTTAAATCATTTAGAACAGTTCTTGGCACATAAAAGGTGCTTGATAAAAAGTTTGTTCTCTTTTCCCCTTCTCTCTCACTTCGTTGAAATTTGCAACTTTACTAAGCATTCTATCTTTGCCTTCATTCAAGTTATTGCTAAAAATGTTGACTAGAACAGGGTCAAGGACATATCTCTGGGAAACCTTACGAGAGACCTCCTTCCATGCTGACATGGATCCATTAATGACTACTCTTAGGGTCAAGTCATTAAACCAACTCTTAATCTGCCTTAATGAGCTCTTATCCAGGCTACATCTCTCTTTCTTATCCACATGAATATCCTGTGAAATTTCATCATGTTTTATTCTGCAAGATCCCATAACTTAATTATTTAAATCTTAATAACTCATGGTGGCTTACAGAAATATTTACATTGTAAAAAGGGATGCTGCATTCATCAAAAGGAATGAATCTGTAATGGTGAAATTTCTATGTGCCACTGTTGAATGGTTGATGGAGGAAGTATTTGTAGATAAGAGGACTTTTCTAGTACTTCTTTAAATCACACCAGTTAGATTTCCACTCCCTCAATTTGCTTCTAAGACCATCCCTATTTAAGGAACCTTCTCAGCTGTAGCTGTAAAACACAATACAGAGTGAAAGTAACAAGTTCAAGCAAAATTTAGATAAATTAATGTAAGAAAAATATTTAGATGGAATAAAATGAGCTAACCTGCATATACTTTACAATTTTTTTTTGAATTACAGATTGTGAATTAATACATTTTGCTTCTAAATAACTCAAATCTCACCCTGCATACCACCCTATTCCTCCACCCCTCATCTCAGAGAATCATCCCTTATTATAAGGGATGGGCATTTTAAATATATTATGAAATTCAATAAAATTTTATTTAAAAATATAAAAGTCATTCTCAGCTCAGGAACTAACTGTATTAACCCTTGCCTCATAAGAAACAACTTTTTAAAGAGGAAGAAGAAAAACAAAAATTCATCAAAGCCCATCATTGCATTGAAAAAAATACAGCATTATTTGCAATGTTCCACGTCAAAGGAGTCCCATCTCTATAAAACAGTAGGGTTTAAGAAGGTATTTTCTCACATCTCTTCTCTGGAGCTAAACTTTTTTTTTAATACCTTTGCAATATTCAGCTTATATTGTTTTGAGGTCATGGTTCTTTCCATTTACATTGTTGTAGCTGTTCATGTTGTTTTCTTGAGTCAGTCTAATTCATTTTGCATCAGTTCATCTAAGTCTTCCCATGCTTTTAGTAATTCATTATGCTTGCTTCTTACAGAACATTAATATTCTATAACATTCATGAACTACCATTTCTTTAGTCATTTCCCAATAAAAGAAAATCCATTGGATTTCCATTTTTTTTTTACTACCATGAAAAGTGCTGTTATAAATATTTTGGTGAATATGGAGCCTTTCATTTTGCCATTGGCCACCTTAGCATACACGACTAGCGGTGTAAATGTTGATTCAGAGACTATAGAAAGTCTAGCAATTCTGTTTCCATAATGCTAATTTTCTTTCCAGAGTAATAGTACTAATTCAAAGCTCCCCTCACAATGATTAGTGTGCCTATGTTCCCACAACACTTGCAACAGTAATGATTCATGATTTGTGTTAATCTTTGTCAATTTACTAAGTACAAGGTGAAATTTTAGAATTGTATTGATTTACATTTTTCTTATATTTTAAGAATTGTATTTTTATAGGTAATTATTAGTTTCCAATTCTTCTTTTAAGAACTATTGGTTCATATTCTTTGACCACTTCTCTACTGGGGGATGATGATTGGTTTTTACATATGTATGCATGTATCTACATGTATGTATTTGTATACATATGTGTATGTGTGTACATGTAAGTGTAAAGATGCATTTATGTATACACAAATCTATGTATCCATGCAGTCATACCTATGCTTGTATAGATACATATATGTATATATGTTTTGGATGTCAAACTTTTAACAGAAATATATGATATAAAGATTTTTTCCCTAAATTGGCCATTTCTCTTCTTTTCCTAGATGTGTCTATTTCATTTACATGAAAACTTTCAAATTTCATATAATCAAAATTATCTATTTTAAATTTTAACTGCCTCTATCTCTTGTTGGGTATAGAATTCATCTCCCACACATAGCTATGAAAGGTATGCAATATGTTTCTCTTCTAACTTTTTTGTGGTGTGATCCTTAATATTCAGATCACACCTATTTTGAATTTTTGTAGAATATGGTGTAAGATTCTCTACAATTTTTAATTTATAGTACTTTCATATATTATCTCATTTGATTCTCACAATATATCTTGGAGGTTGAAAGGACAGGTGGTGTTAGTCCCCATTTAATGGAAGAGGAAATTGAGGTTTAGAATGTTAAATGAGTGACCCAAGGTCACATAGCTAGTAAGTGGCCATTCCAGATTAGAACCTAGGCTTTATAAAGCTCAGTTCAGTATTCTTTCCACTATTCTGAATATTAAGGAAAACTGGGGTATTCTGACATATACTAAACATAGCAACCTTGCATTTTGTAAATCCTTGATTGGGTTCCATGACAGAAAGAATATTGTTGTTGTTGTTATTGGGGGGTTACAGTTGGGTCCTATACATTGTGGCCCCTTTGGTGGTTTTCTTGGATTGGTTCGCCATTTCATTCTCCAACTGATTTTATCAATGAGGAAACTTGATGCAAACAGGATTAAATGATTTACCCAGGATCACACTGCTAGTAAGTATCTGAGCCCAGGATATGAGCTCAGATCTTCTTGACTCCAGGCCCAACACTCTCTCCACTGAACTACCTAGCTGTCTCAAGCTTGAGCAGACTTGCTTCTGACTCTCAGTGCCATTTTGTTACTGTTGTTCTTATGTAAGTAAATGTCTCTAACATAAACCAATCAGGACACTGAATAGAATCTGCATGCTGTGGCCCTGTGGAGGAGGACATGGAAACATGTGGTCCCAGGTTAGCATGCTGGGCAAGAGGGTGTCATTGACTTACATGATGTCAGGTGGGGAATGTGAAATGGGCCATCACAATGTATGGAGACCTTGGCACAGACTGTCCTGGGTCAGATAGATTATTTTTTAAATTAATTTATTTGTTTTCAGTTTTCTACAATCACTTCCATAAGTCTTAGATTTCCTCCTCCCTCCCCAAGGTGGTATGCAATCTTAAATGAATTCTACACAGATATTCTTGCTAAATCATTTTCACCTTAGTCACATTGTACACAAGAATTAAAATGAATGGGAGAAACCATGGAAAAAACCAAACCAAAGCAAAACATAACACAAGAGTAAAGAGTCCGCTTCATTCTGCTATCCAATTTCATAGTTCTTTCTCTGGACGTGGAAGGCATTTTGCCTCAGGAGTCCATTGGGAATGTTTTAGGCTCTTGTATTCCTGAGAAGGGATACATCTACCAGAAAATTTTCTCACACACTGTGGTTGTCACTGTGTCCAAAGTTCTCCTGGTTCTGTTCCTTTCACTCAGCATCAATTCATATAAGTCCTTGCAGGCCTCTTTGAAGCCTTCCTATTCATCATTTCTTATAGCACAATAGTATTCCATTACATTCATATACCGCAACTTGTACAGCCATTCCCCAATTGATGGGTATTCCCATGATTTCTAGTTCTTGGCCACCACAAAGAGAGCTGCTATAAATATTTTTGTACATGTGGGACCCTTTCCCATGCTTATGATCTCTTTGGGATATAGTCCTACAAGCAATATTGCTGGGTCAAAGGGTATGCACATTTTTGTAGCCCTTTGGCCATAGTTCCAAATTGCTCTCCAGAATGGTTGGATCAGCTTACGGCTCCACCAACAAGGAATTAGTGTTCCAACTCTCCCATATCTTCTCCAACACTTATCATCACCCTGTTTTGTCATGTTAGCCAATCTAATAGGTGTCATGTGATACCTCAGAGTTGTTTTGATTTGCACCTCTCTAATCAATAGTGATTTAGAACATTTTTTCATATGACTACAGATAGCTTTAATTTCTTCCTCTAAAAACTCCCTGTTCATGTCTTTTGACTATTTTTTAATTGGGGAATGACTTGTATTCTTGTATGTGACTTAGTTCTCTATACATTTTAGAAATGAGGCCTTTATCACAGACACTGGTTGCAAAAATTCTTTCCCAGGGCAAAGCTAAGATGGTGGAGTAGAAGGATGGACCTGCTGTAACTCTCCCCTCAAAGCCCATAAAATACCTGTAAAAATGACTCAAAACAAATTCTAGAGCAGCAGAAGCCACAAAACGAGAGAGTGAAAGAGATTTCCAGCCCAAGGCTGTCTGGAAAGCTGACAGGAAAGGTCTATCACACTGGGCTCAGAGTGGAGCACAACCATAGAATGCAACCCAGGAGGCCCAGCAGGCACATGACTGGAGCAGGCTTCAGGGCACAGAATCACAGGTAGCAGCTGCAGTTCCTGATTCCTCAACCCACAAATGCCAGAGACAGCTTTAAAGGTCAGTAAGAAAGCTCTTCACCTGGGTGAGAAGGGAGCAGGGTCCTGCCCTAGCCCCAGACCCAGGCAACTGCAGCATTCATTTCTGGAGCCCTCATCCTAAAGATCCTGGGAGAAGCAAGCAGCTGATCTGAATCTAAGTCCTGAGTGGTGGTCCTGGGGTGGAAAGGAGCACTGGTGTGGTGGAGCTAGAGGCAGTTGTGGAGAGGGAACCCTACTTGCAGATCCTGGGCAGAAAAGCTTGTGGTTGTTCCTAGCTCAGAGTGTAGGCCAGGTTGTGCCACCTTGGAGGAACTGAGAACTTACAGGTCCCCAGAGTATACCCTCTACTTGACAAAGGACTCAAAAGTCAAGTAACTGGCTGGAAAAATCAAAAAAGGAAAAAAAATAAGACTATAGAAGTTTACTTTCTTGGTGAACAGGTATTTTCCTCCATCCTTTCAGATGAAGAAGAATAAAGCATAGAGGAATATATCAAAGTCAAAGTGTCTTCATCCAAAACCTCCAAAATAATGGAGCAATGGTCTCAGACCAGGGAAGATTTTGAAAGTCAAGTAAGAAAGGTGGAGGAAAAATTGGGAAGAGAAGTGAGAGTGATGCAAGAAAATCATGTAAAGTGAGTCAACAGCTTGCTAAATGAGACCTAAAGAAATGCTGAAGAAAGTAATACCTTTAAAAATAAACTAACTCAAATGGCAAAAGAGGTCCAAAAAGCTAATGAAGAGAACACTGCTTTAAAAAGCAGAATTAGTCAAATGGAAAAGGAGGTTCCAAAGCTCAATGAAGAAAATATACATATATTATATACATATAGACAGAGGGCATAGGGTGAGTTGAATAGAAAGGAATGATATCTAAAAAACAAAATTAAGTGGTGAGAGGAATACATTGGGAGGAAAAAGGGAGAAATGGAATGGGGAAAATTATCCCTCATAAAAGAGTCAAGAAAAAACTTTTTCAATAGAGGGGAAAGGGGGGGAGGCAAGAGGGAAAAAGTGAAGCTTACTTCCATCACATTTGGCTTGAGGAGGGCACTCAGTTTAATATGAAAATCTATCTTACACTACAGGAAAGTAGGGGAGAAGGGGATAAATGGAATATGGGAGAGATGATAGAAGGGAGGGCAAATGGGAGGAGGACATAATTAGAAATAAACACTTTTGGAGAGGGACAAGGACAGAAGAGAGAATAGAATAAATGGGGGACAGGATAGATGGAAGAAAATATAAGTAGTCTTTCACAACATGACTATTACGGAAGTCTTTTGCATAACTATGCATGTATAGCCTATATTGAATTGCTTGAATTCACAGTGGGGATGTGTAGGGAGAGAGGAAGAGAGAGAAGTTGGAACTCAAAGATTTAGCAATGAATGTTGAGAATTGTTTTTGTAAGCAATTGGGAAATAAGAAATACAGATAATAGAAATCAAAATAGATTTCTATCTTGACCTACAAGAAAAGAGAGAAGATGGGGATAAGGGAAGGCAGGGGTGTGATAGAAGAGGGGGCAGATTGGAAGAAGGAGTAATCAGACACAAGGTGTCTTGTGGTGGGGGGGAGAGATGAGGAGAAAATTTGAAACTCAAAATCTCGTGGAAATGAATGTTGAAAACTAAAAATAAATAAATAATTTAAAAAAAAATTTCTTTCCCAGTTTTCTGCTTCCTTCCTAATTTTGGTTGCATTGGATTTGTTTGTGCAAAACTTTTTCAGTTTAATGTAATCAAAATTTTCCATTTTGCACTTCATAATGTTTTCTCTCTCTTGTTGGGTCATGAATTTCTCCATTCTCCATAAATCTTACAAATACATTATTCATTGCTCCCCTAATTTGTTTATGGCATCAATCTTTATGCCTAGATCATGTATCCATGTGGACTTTATTCTTGTGTACAGTGTCAGGAATTAATCTATGTCCAATTTCTGCCACACTGTTATCTAATTTTCCCAGCAGTTTCTGTTAAACAGTGAATTTGTATCTCAGAAACTGGGGTCTTTGGATTTTCAAACAGTAGATTGTTATATTCGTTGACTACTATGTCTTGTGTACCTAACCTATTCCACTGGTCTACACCTCTATTTCTTAGCCAGTACCAAGTGGTTTTAATGACTGCTGCTTTATAATACAATTTGAGATCTGGTAGGTCATCTTTTCTAGAATTTCTTTTCATTAGTTCCCTTGATATTCTGGACCTTTTGTTCTTCCAGGTGAATTTTGGTATTATTTTTTCTGGTTCTAGAAAATAATTATCTGGTAGTTTATCAAACCCAATTTGAGATTGGGTAGGTCATCTTTTCTAGAATTTCTTTTCATTAGTTCTCTTGATATTCTGGACCTTTTGTTCTTCCAGGTGAATTTTGGTATTATTTTTTCTAGTTCTAGAAAATAATTATCTGGTAGTTTGATTAGTATGGCACTGAATAAGTAAATTAATTTGGATAGAATTGTCATTTTTATTGTATTAGCTTGGCCTACCCATGAGCAACTGATGTTTTTCCACTTACTTTCATCTAACTTTATTTGTGAGAAAAGTATTTTGGAATTGTGTTCATAAAATCCCTGAGTTTGTTTTGGCAAGTAAACTCCCAGATATTTTATAGTGTCTACTGTAGCTTTAAATGGGATTTTTCTTTCTATCTCTTGTGGTTGGGCTTTATTAGTAATATATAGAAATGCAGATGATTTATCTGGATTTATTTTTTAACCTGAAACTTTGCCAAAGTTATTTGTTTCAAGTAGTTTTTTACTTCATTCTCTGGGATTCTCTAAGTATATCATCATATCATCTATAAAGAGTGATAACTTAGTCTCTTCTTTGCCTATTCTCATTTCTTCAGTTTCTTTTTCTTCTCTTATTGCTAAAGCTAACATTCCTAGTACCACATTGAATAACAATGGTGATTATGGACATCCTTGTTTGACACCTGATCTTACTGGAAATGCATCTAGCTTATCCCTATTAAATATAATGCTTGCTGGTGTTTTAGGTAGATACTGCTTATAATTTTAAGGAAAGCTCCATTTATTCCTGTGCTCTCAAGTGTTTTCAATAGAATGGTGTTGTATTTTGTCAAAAGCTTTTTCTGCATCTATTGAAATAATCATATGGTTTCTGTGAGTTTTGTTATTAATATGATCAACAATGCTGATAGTTTTCCTAATATTGAACCAGTCCTGAATTCCTGGTATAAATCCTATGTGATCATTACATATTATTCTCATGATAAGTTGCTGTATCCTTTTTGCTAATATCTTATTTAAAATTTTAGCATCCATATTCATTAGAAAAATTGGTCTATAATTTTCTTTCTCTGTTTTGCCTCTTCCTGGTTTAGGTATCAGAACCATATTTGTGTCATAAAAAGAATTTGGGAGGACTCCTTCTTCCCCAGTTTCCCCAAAAAGTCTATATAGTATTGGAATTAACTTTTCTTTAAATGTTTGATAGACAAGCACCTGGGTAATTTGGGGAAACTCAAAAAGACTTCACCTGGTCACTGCTTTGGCACCCCATCCAGCTCAGCACCAGGTAAGCTGAAACATTTTAACTTCTACCTGAAAGAACCAGAGGCCACAATACACAAACCCTCAAGTTCCAAGCACAGACTCATTTAAAAAGCCAGGAAAAAGGCAGTCATCAAAAGGCCATCAAAAGGCAGCCATCAAAAAAGGCAGGAAAAAAGGACCATAGAATCTTATTATGAGGACAAGGACCAAAGCACAAACGCCAAAGAGGTCAACATTGAGATTCTACTCCCATATGAAACTTCAGAAGGGAATATGAACTGGTCTCAAGCCTAAAGAGAATTCTTGAAAGAGCTCAAGAAGGATTTGAAAAGCCAAAATAGAGAAGTAGAAGAAAAACTGGCCAATGATTTTAAAAATATGAAAAAAGAATTAATTGAAGAGAATAGCTCCTTACAGAAGGAAAACTGGACAAATGAAAAAGGAAGTACAAAACCTAACTGGAGAAAATAACTCCTTAAAAGGAAAAATTGGGCAAGTGGAAAAGGAGATGCAAAAGCTAACTGAAGAAAATAATCTTAAAAATTAGAATTGAGCAAGTAGAAGCTAATGACTCTATGAGACATCAAGAATCAGTCAAATAGAATCTAAAGAAAGAAAAAAGAGAAGAAAATTTAAAATATCTCATTGGAAAAACAACTGACCTGGAAAATAGATCAAGGAGATAAAATCTAAGAATTATAAGTCTACTGGAAAGCCATGATGAAAAAAATAACCTGGAAAATATCTTCCAAGAAATCATCAAGGAAAACTGACCAGGGGTCCTAGATCCAGAGGGCAAAATAGTCATCGAAAGAATCTTCCAATCACCTCCTGAAAGAGATCCCAAACTGAAAATACCAAATTCCAGAACTGTCAAGTGAAGGAGAAAAGTTGATGCTTACTAGCTCCACTCCACTGGGGCTCAGGATCTCCCCGCTGTTTGTTGAGGTGGGGCTATCTGGAACAGCTCCAGTCCTGTATTAGTCCCCTTTAGCCACAGTAAGAGGGACCCCCCTTTGCAATTTTCCTAGCCTCACAGGCTCAGAGACTGTTTACTCTTTGGCTGATCCCACTTTTCCAGGATTTTCCTGGGGAAATATTCTCTGGGTTTTTCAAGGTCAGCAAGAGTTGAGAGATAGCATTTACAGATCTCTCCACCATCTTGGCTCCTGGGCATTCCCAGACAGACTATTACTTAAGGAAAATTACTTCACTCTCTGAACCTCAGGTTCCTCAACTATAAAACTGGAGCAAATATACTTTAGCTAAATGAGTCTGGTAAAGCTGTTGTAAGGAAAACACTTTCTAAGCCACAAAGTACTGGCAAAATATGAGCTGTTATTATTAATGAATTTTTGAAGCAGAGATCTTTGAGAATTCTAAATTTTGCATCTAGTCTTTAAAAAAAAAGCATTTCTTTTGGAATAAATGGGGTTGAGTGACTTGTCCAGGGACACATAGTCTGAGGTTAGATTTGAACTCAGGTCCATCTGACTCCAGAGCCCATGCTATATCCACTGTGCTACCTAACTGCCCCCCAAAACAGCATTACTGACCATGATGTGGTAATCTCTCCCATTCACAGCATATTTTAAAGTTTAGCACTTCCTTCATAATAACTTTGAGGTATCTATGGACCTGGGATCTCGCTGATGCAATAATCCAAACAAATGAGGATAGTGTGGTATAAATGGTTAGAGCACTGTGTTTAAAAGCAGAAAAACCTCCGTTCAAAAATGCCCAACCTCAGAGCCTCCCAAGGTACCTGCCTCAGTGAGTCGCTTAAACTTCCTGGGTTTCAGTTCCCTCATAGGTAAAATAAAGGAGTTGCATCACTCTCAACCTATAATTCTGGGATCCATCCTCACCTTCTCCTCCCATGGGATGCATGCTCGCATCCTCCTATAAATCCTCCACAGCAGACCTATTCCATCATCTGAAGGCCTTCACCTAGTAGAGCCCTTAGGCTGACTAGTGGTTCTAGTACACTATCTCCAAATGACCACTGGTCCCACATTTCCTCAGGCCTATCATTTATACTGGTTATAGTATAATCAGTTTTTCACTGATAATACACTAGAGTCTATTTAGGCTTACTGTGTCCCTCTGTGCATCTCTGCATTGCCCTTTTCATGACCTACAACTTTAATTCTTGGAAGACTGCAATATTCTCATGTTCATAGGCTATATAGCATTGCTGGATGAAAATTGGCATTAAAAATACAGGTCTTTGTCTCAAGGAGACCTTTGGGATCATTTAAAGCAGAAGTATCAAGCACTGGGCCTGAGTAAGCTTAATCAGATTAAAATATAATTGGGAAATATTTAACAAAATAAATACGAATACAAGAAGACATAGATAAACATTACATTTTAAAACTAAATCAATAGGAAGCCTATATCAATCCTTTTGAAAGGATCCTACTTGAGTCTGATAACACTGATTTAAAGCATGGTACAATTTCCCTAAAGCAATCCAATTAGCTCTTTTCCTCCTATTCAATTCTGGGACTAGTCCTTATCAACTTATCAACTAGTCCTTATCAACTGGTCCTTGTCAGATATTTTTTGATCAAACAATTATAAGAACTATTATTAGTATAATGGAACAGCTAGATGGGTAAAGATCCAGGCCTGGAGTCAAGACAACCAGAGTTGAAATCTGGCCTCAGAGACTTGCCATCTGTGTGACTTTGGGCAAGTCACTTCACTCTGTTTGCCTCAGTTTCCTCATCTGTAGAAGGAAATGACAAACCACTCCTCTATCTTCACCAAGAATCCAAGTGGGGTTGCAAAGAGTTGGACATGACTGAAAAATAACTGAACAGATAGAGTAACAAAAAAAAATCAAAGATAATATTTGTAAAACACTTAACTCAGTACCTACTATATAGTAAGGGCTTGGTAAATATTTACCCTCTTCTTTTATATCATTGTCTAGACTGGGATGGGGAACCTGTGGCCCTCTAGGTCCTCAAGTATATCCCTTTGACTGAATCTCAACTTCATAGAACGAATCCTCACAATAAAAGGATTTGTTCTGTAAAACTTGGACTCAGTCAGAAGACTGCACCTGAGGACCTAGAAGGCTACATGTGGCCTGGAGAAGGCAGGCTCACCACCCCTGGTCTAGACCAACGATCAGCAAATTATGCACTGCAGTCTGCTCTTGTACTGACCAAGAGCTAAGAATGGTTTTTACATTTTTAAATAAAATAGAGTTGAATCAGCCTGATGACAATAGGACCCCTAGTCTAAACAAAAAGCATTCTTCATCTGCTTGGTTTTTATACATGGATGAAGTTATCAAATACTTTTGATGTCATCTAAGAGGTTCTGAAATGGGCCAAGGCTTAATGTACCAACCGCAAACTGAGGTAGCTGGAGGACTTTCTCACTTAAAGGGGATCTCTATTCCATGTAAATTCTGTACATGTATTATTCACATTTACAGAAGATGAAAGTCAAAGTCAGAGAGGTTAAGTAACTTTCCTATAGTCCCATAACTAGCCATTGTCAGAACCAAGACTCAAACTCAGCTCCATTAAGAGAGAGAATGATAATTTCAGAATTATAAGAGACAACAGTGGCCATTAAGTCCTTTCAGCTAAGTAGTGCAATGGGTAGAGAGTTGGAACTGGAGTCAGGAAGATTCATTTTCCTGAGTATAAATCCAGCCTCAGACGCTGCCTAGCTGTGTGACCTTGACCCTGCTTGCCTCAGTTTCCTCATCTGTCAAATGAGCTGAAGAAGGAAATGGCAAACCACTCCAGTATCTCTGCCAAGAAAACCCCAAATGAGGTTATGAGGCCTTTGACACGACACAACAACAACTTTGCTTGACAAAGTCATCCAGCTTTTGCTTAAAGCGTTCATTGAGGGGAACCTCCTGTGACAACCTATTCTACTCATAGACAGATATAATTTGGAGGATGTTTTTCTTGACATCAAGACTAAATTTCCCTTTAAGGCACTTCTGCCCATTGCTTCTAGTTTTTGATGTTTAGGGTCAAAAAGGATGCATCCAATCCCTCTTCTATGAGATAGTGCTTCAAATATTTGGAGACAGCGAATATGCAGATGCTATTATAAGGGGAGTTGGTGGAAAGCAGGGCCTAAGGCTTGTAAATCTTTGCTCCCTCTCCACTCTGCAATCGCTTACACAGGACCTCATACCTAAGAGCTGTTCAACAAATATTCAACTTGACTAAGTGGAAGATAAAAATCTTAAATAAGAATCAGAAAAGAGAGGGAATAGTTGGGAGAAAGACCGAAAAGGCAACTAAGTGTATTGTCTCTGCATCTCTTCTTTGTATTTGTATGATGACCTATGGCATCTGTTGATCAGAACTTAGACACAATCTTCTTTCAAAACATGACTAATAAGGTAATATCTTTTGCATGATTGAATACGCATAACCTATATCAAATTGTTTACTCTCTCAGGGAGGGAGGAGGTGAGAGAGGGAGAGAAAACCTGGAACTCAAAAAAAATTTTAAATGAATGTTAAAAATTCTCTTTACATGTAACTGGGGGGGGAATATTATTTTTTAAATAATTTAGACATAGGTTGTTCCACAAACCAAGACTGTAGGTTCAAATCCTGAGGCCATGCCAAGAACAGGGACCAGGGAATCAGTCACTCTGGGTGTAAAGAAAGAAGTTATCCTATTCCTCCCCTCACCCTTCCCTAGACTTTTGGTGTGAGCTGATCTAGGTGTTTGAACTATAATGAGGAAGCACATCTGGTAGTGAAGTCACTGCACTTAGTTCCTGAAATGTCCATTCCGGGCTTAGCTTTGGCCTGAGTCACACACACACACACACACACACGCACGCACGCACACACACGTATTCTCAAGGACTTAATAGCCACTCCCTCCCCCTAAATCCCAAGACCAAAGCATAGTTTGTTCCTGATTCAGAAACAATTATCTCCTGAGTTATATAGCGCCACTTCCTAGAAGCAAGGAAAATTAGGCAACTTTGGGGGTAAAGTTTGCCCCTAGAGCCCCATTATGCTCTAGGGCTTTCAAGCTTTTGCAAACCATCCCTGCTAGGAAGGAAGCTGTCAGCACTGAGATCATCCCCTACTTTAACCCCACTCCCACTCCCTGAAAATACTGTATCTGTAGAGGACATAACTTTCGTGATCACACTTTTCATCATTATTTCCAGAACAGTTATTCTCAGTAAAGATGTAAATTCCTTGTGGACAGGGACTGCTGGTTTTTTTTTTTCATCTCTATATTTGTATCCCCAGTGCCTAGCATAATACCTGATACATTTTAGGCGCTTAATAGAAGCTCGTTGGATTGATTTGAACTAGATTGGCTTGACCATAAAATTACCCCTCCTCACCCCTGAGCAATCCTCAGACCTATCAGAACAAACTGTCCCAAAAGCAGACAAATAACATATAGCCTATGGCAAACATGAAAGTGCTTGTTTGTTATATCCATAACAGTAAAACAATACTGTTTACAAGCATGGATATGTGCTTGGTTGTGTGCCCAGAAATTTCCAGTATCTACAAGAAGAGTTTCTCCATAAATTTTTGTTCTTGTTTAAAACACACACTATTTTTCAGGTCTTTTTGACAGGTACTTATTGGGTTTCTATCCAAATAAGTCAAAATTAGGCCAGTTAGAAAAGATTATGGAAAGTTATTAGCTTGGCTGAATTACACATTTTGAGGAAGCAGGGAGTGACTATTTCTCTGTCTGGGATAACAAGACAGTTTCCTACACGGTAGTTAATAAAATGGTATCTCACTGGAGAGGTAAACCAGATGTCTGAATTAATCATGCAATCCCTGAAGTTAGGAATGGAAAAAAAAATCCATTAGGTCATATACTCTCCCTCTTGCCAGCAAAAAAATTATTCTCTATCCCCAATTCCCATCCCATTCCCACACTCTACCCTATCTTTTCCACACATGGAAGAGATTGACTTTGAAGTCAAAGAATCTTACCGGATTTTATTTATCTGCTAGCTCAGTGGTCCATGAACCTAGGGCCCAAAAGACAGGAGCAGGCCTCCTGAAAAATTAGGCAACGGATTTCAGGAAAATTTTCTTAGACTACAATTTTCTGTACTCTTCTTGTTTGACTTTCAGAGGAAATCTGGGTCAGTAAAGGAGTTCTAAATGAATTTGCTTCAGGCAGATCTTAATATGAGGAATAGAATCCAGTACTTACTGGATTAATTCCCTAGTGACCAGAAGAAAGAGATGGTTGCTTCCAAAACTGTTTAACTAGGGGATAGCCTAGCCAGGAAAATTGTTAGGTTACATGGTTCTGCTGAATGAGTAGTCATTTCACTTTGATTCACCAATTCTGAGGGAACTCAGTCAAGCACTTTAGCTGGAGGTTTATGGCTTACTTCACGGTGGTAATTACCACCTCGGGTTTTGCAGTACCCAAGGGTGTTTCTACTGATGTCAAGAGGTGTTGGGAAATTTTCCAACATCTTTTCCAAAGGAGAATTCATTTTAATTTGCTTCAACTGTAAAAGAAAAATTGTATAGTGAGAGTGAAATATAACAGAGATTATTGCAGTCCCAAGTACCCTTAGAAATCCATATAGCACAGAGACCACAGTGCATGTCCATGGTCTAAATAAGTTCTTAATCTGGGCTCCACTAACTTGTTTTTAAAGTATTTTGCTAACTATATTTCCAAATAATGAGTTCCCTCTGGAATCCTATATGTTTTAATTTTATGCATTTAAAAACACTATTCAGGCTAGGCTTCACTAGATAGCCAAAAAGATCAGGGATACAAAAAAAAGGTCAAGAAATCTGACCTACATCAGTAAGCACTGATATTTCAAGAATGTGCTTCATTTCTTTGGTGAAGGAACCCTCTCCACTGATGCAGATTGCACAATTTAATAAGTGGTGTCATGAGTTACCATAGTCAACCACTTCGTCACTTAAAAGTTCACCTGCCAGTTCATGCTACTCATGGGTGTCTCTCAGTTTAACTAGGCTAAGCCCAAGACAAAAGACACCATCCATTCCTAGGCTTCTGCCCAAAGGCTTCCTAACTTGATAAAATCTACTAGAGTTTGTGCTCCACAGTCATAGCCTTCAACAGCCCAAGCTCACTTCCATTAATAATATTGATGATAATAACAATAAGCATTTATATACTGTTTGCTAGTTTGCAAAATGTTTTATGAATATTTTCTCATTTGATCCTCAAAACAGCCCCTGTGAAGTAGGTGTTGCTATTATCTCCATTGTGCAGGTGAGTAAACTGAAGCAGTCAGAGGTTAAATGACTTGACCGGAATCATTTAAGCTAGTAACATCTGAGGCTGGATTTGAACTTAGAGCCTCCTGATTCTAGGTCCAGCAACCCATTCCAAATTTAAGAATAAATGGATTTGGAGTCAAAAGGTATGTGTTTGAGTCCCAGTTCTGCCACTAACTAGTTTTATGTCTTTGGGCAATTCTCTCAAGCTTGTTAAGCCTCTATTTCTACATCTGTAAAATGGATATAATGATATTTGCAGCACAGATATCACAAGAAGCATCACATCAGAGATAAAAGGAGAGAGAGAGAAGGAGGGAGAGGGAGAGAGGGACAGAAAGGGAGAGAGAGAGAAAAAGAGAGAGAGAAGAGGGGAGGAGAGAAGGAAGAGGGGAGAGAGAGAGAGAGAGAGAGAAGTGGGGAGGGAGACGAGTGCATTAAGGAAACAATGTACACTGAAGAGCAGTAAGAACAGTTTCAATGTGGAAGAACGGTCCTGAAATGTTTTCTTCGCTAGTACTATGGGCTGGAGGCAGCTCAGTGCATAGTAGATACAACATTGGGACTGCAGTTAGGAGGACTCACCTTCAAGTTTAAATATGGCTTCAAACTCTAGTTGTGTGACCATCAGCAAGTCACTTAACTCTGCTTGCCTCAGTTTACTCATCTGTAAAACAAGTTAGAAAAGGAAACCAACCATTCCAGGATCTTTGCCAAGAAAACCTCAAATGGGGTCACAAAGAGTCAGACACAATTGAAAATAACTGAATAACAAGACTGTGAACTATGTGGGCTATGTAAGCTTTTTGGGGAAAGTTGACAATCCAATTCTGACTTTGTTTCCCATGGAAAAAGTAGGATCCACCAGGAGTAGATTATTGATTGACTCCCTAGCCATACTGAGTTACAAAGGGTAGTACAATAAATCAGAATAATTGTATATTCCCTGTGGGAATGGGGAGAAGTTTTTCCTGACTATCAAAGGGCTGTAATAAGAGTCTATTATATGTGTTTGTTGATGGTGGTATCAAGATAAATGAAGCCTATACTTATATAAGTTTACTGTCTCAGACTGAATGATTATAAGGGAATGCCCATTTGTGGAGAGAAAAATGAGCCAGCAACTTTTCATGAGAGACAAGCCAAAGGCATATACTTCCAAGATGGAGGCATTAACCAGAGAGTTTTGGGGAGAGATACCTCCAAACTGTACATTGGTTCACCAAGTCATGCAGGTCAAAAAGTAATAAATGTTTACTATTTAACCAATGCTTTGCACACAGTGGGCACCTGATAAATATGTATTTAATTGCAGCACACATATATATGACAAAAAATTGTGTGAGAGACTAATAGCTGTCTTTTTTTTGCATGCACTAAATGGCACTAAATGTAATCTGAAAAAAAGGTAGATAGAACCCTCCCAAGGGGACTTACAATGCTTGGGAACAATTACACATGAACAGATATGATCCAACAAGTATTCATGGTATTCACTGTATGAAAGGCCATATTTCGCCATGTTTTTGAAATAATGTAATTGTCTTCAGTGCCCTCTCATTCTTTAGTGCCTTCATTTGCCCCGGGCCCTCTTCAAGAGCAAAGAAAAAACACCAGTAAACACCTATGGCTCCCTAGGATCCCCTACCATGGTTCCCCACCCCAATCTGCCTTTCCTGACAGGGTCCTATATTCTCTAATCTTTCTCCCTACCTATCCAACCTACCGTTCATTCTGCAGTCTACTGGGTTATTCTAATAAATTAATTTACATTCAGGTGTCAATGATTGATAATTGTTTAGTATGTTACCATTTCCACGAATGTTTACATTTTAAAAGGGCACTACTGGAGCTGCAAAGTCTTAACCCAAAGAAATGCATCTCTAATAGTAGATTTTATGCACAATTGCAAGACAGTAAAGGACGTATTCTTGGGCATGGAGTCTTCCAGACATAATGCCTCAAATGATGTCACCTAGGAAACCACCTTCTCTGCCTGTATATGAAATCTACTCTAGTTGCAAGATGTCTCTCACTAAGGAGATATCCCACAGTGGTTTTTTGAATAAAATAAAATGAACTCTACTTAAGAGACTGAGATTTTTTTTTAAAAAAGGAGACAAGCTGCATTTTATAATGCCTTTTGTCACCTGTATGCTTGGCTTTATTATAATTCACATCTTGGGAATACTTTTGAGACCCTGAGATGAAAGTCTCTCATATTGTAAAGCGCAAGTTTTGAAGAACTCTTCTGAGTCCTACCATTAGTTTTTTATTGAACTCCAACAGTAAGTTTTGCAAAAGCAAAACCAAAAAAGTACAGGCACAAATAAATATTTCAGGCTAAAAGATACCAACTCAAACACTATTGGTTTAAAATCAACACCTAGAAAAGTTACTTGTCCAAGACTGTACAGCATGTTCATGGCAGACTCTGTCCTGCCATAGAGGTCATGGATTTCAAACTGGAATGGGAGGCTGTCTGACTTCTCTATGTACCTGGCAGTCTTCCTCAGACCCAGCCATGTATTCATTTCCCATACATCATCCATGACCAGCACAGAATATGTAGAACTGCTTTCTTCAATAGCTGAAACCTCCCTCCTTCTACCTCTTCTTTTCCCTAGTATAAACCAACTGATGTGGGACTTTCTAACTCAATAGAATAACAGATCCAAGAGACAATGTGGAGAAATAGAGAATAGGTTTTAGGGTCAGGAAGACCTGGGTTCAAGTCCTGCCTCTGACCATATTAGCTGTGTTACCCTGAGCAAGACACTCGGTGTCCTAGGAAATTCTCTAAGACCCAGTGGTCCCCACTTTCTGTAACTTTAGGACAGCTCCCCTTAGGAAGATGCTTTGCTTTGCTCTTTAGTCATAAAAAGCACAAAAAAAAAACCAATTAGAAGACTATCTTTTAGGGACTTGGGACCCTGGGTCCATGCTGTTAAACTCCAGCCCATTCCAGCCACCATCATTATGTTTTACTATTGTGTATGTTCCACCCTTCCACCTCTCACTCTTAGCACATTAGCCAAGTCAATACAGCCACTGATTTCAGAAAGATCACGTGAATCAGCCACCCAGTGGATCAGTTCATCATTCCAGTGATTCTGCAGATCACAATTCCCTCATCTGGCCACTATTCCTCTCTATGTGTTAATTCTGTTAGAATATAAGCTCTTTGAGAGGAGGACTGTCTCTCTTTTGTCCTGTGTCCCAAGATCTTCACATAGTGAACTGGCACATAATAAGGGCCTAATTAATGCTTTTCATTGTTCATATTACAGCAGAAACAAGCATAGCAATGAGTAGTTGAAGTAATTTTGCTGGTTTATTCTACTTCAACCTAATAATAGTTCTGCCAACTGACTTGAGGGAAAAGGTGGTAGATATCTGTCCTTAGCTGGAGCCACACACTAAGTTGGTGCCTCATGTCACTGACTTCCAGGGTTGTTACCTTCTTTTAGGCCAGAAACTGCCCGAAACTATTGCATTCGGCCCACCTATGGTACATCTGGAGTCCAGAACAAAATAAATAGCAGTAGTTGGTTACTTGTGGGTCGTTCCCTGAGCTAACCGAACCTGGATTATCTCCACCCTCGCCCTCTCCTCTTCCCCTTCACACCCCCAACCCAACCTCACCCTATCCCACTCTCTTATAGCTTGCTGGCCCTTGATCACCAGAACCACTACTCTACTTATCCATCAGTTGGAAAAATCTTCAAGAGAAAAAAGACTAACCATCTCCGCTTTACATCTCCCCATCTAAAGAAAAAACATCCCCTCATACTTAACAACCATATTTATTAATCTTTTACTATATAATAGCTACAAGTCCACAGTTTTAACAAAGCGCTCTCCATGATGCTGAAGCTTGACAGGACTAGGGAAATCAGACAACAGCTTTTGGATCAATCACTGAGGTAGCATGAGGCCATGGAAACAATACTAAACTTGGAGTCACAGGTTTGTAGTGCGAATCCTAGCTCTTCCACTTAGTACATATGTGACTTTGAACAAGCTGTTTGTTGTTTTTAGGCTTCTTCATCTATAAAATAAGAGGATTGAACTATATAATCTTTAAGGTCTCTTATCCCTATTTACAGTCCCCTTACTAGATCTAGGCACTAGTATTGGAGGAGACAAGGACAACTTTTTAAAGGATGTGGACCTTGGGGGACTGGAAACGAGCAGATTGGTGACCAAATAACTAATATGGACTCAAGAAAAAATGTCCACTTTTGGATTTTCTTTAACAAGGGATATTTGTCTATGGGTGTGCCTAATCATCATGCCTGACACAGTTTTTGGCTGAAAATCAGATTGTAGGGAATCCCACAGCTGAAATCTCAGGCAGGTGTTTCCTTCTGGCAGTATCCCTTTTGCCCATCTGCTCTTTCCCCACACCCCATCCCCAAGGCCAACATGTCTACTTCATTTGTCTGGCCCAGACTGAGGTCCTAATGCATGGGTTGTCCAGAAAAACCTTCTGCTTCAGGACGCCTGTGCAGGGATTTGTTTCGGAAACCATAGCGTTGGTTGCCAAGTGGGAGAAAGGTGCTCAACCTAAGAGAAACAAATCCCACCAGAGGAGCTTTCAGCTCTCCACTTAAACAGATGGAGCATTAATGTTAACCACAGGGACTTCATCAGGCACCAGAAGGTTTCCTCCCATGAAGGAAATGGAGTTCTTTCATTTGGCAGCCTGTCTCACTGCTCAACTTGGATAGGAGATGAGTTCTCACTGGTTATATGATATTCAAGTCTTTTACTCTAGATCACACCATCTCAGCAGTTTGATCCAAGGTGAGTCTGCCTCCAATCACTGGCAGCACCTGAAGGACCTCATTCCAACGTTGTACCATGGACCCCAAGATGCCTTTGGAGCTAGGCACCACTCTCACTTTGTTTATTTCGCATCTTCTCGAAAGAGCTCCCAAATTCTTTCAGGCAGTGTCTTTAATACATGTCATGACATACCAAAGAGCTTAGAGGTCCTGTAATCTCTATTTTATAGGATTGGAAAAGGTAGTGCTAAATGCAGTTTATTATAGATGTCAAGTAGCTGGTCCACATGCTAATCATGGAAGAACCAAAGCCAGCCTGCAGAGGTTCACTGCATCTTCTGACCAACACATTGCAATGTTACAGGTATGGTGAAGACGACATTGAAGTGGGAGTCAAGAGGCATAGGTCCTAGTCCTAACTATGACACCAGATAGCTTTGTGGCCTTAGGCTAATCACTTCTTCTCTGAGCGTCAGTTTCTTCATCTGTAAAATAGGGATAATGATACTTGGCCCTATTAACCTCACAGAACTGTTCTATATCACAGATAGTTGGAAACAATAATAATGATATCTTCCTTAAATCTTCTCTTGGCTATAGATACAAGGTCTTATTAATATATAAATTGTATATAAATACAAGGCCTTATTAACAATTTCCCAAGAAAACTTCCAAATATACACAGAATCTTGTGTATTTTTCTAAAATTAAATTACTTTCACTCAGATTTAATAGCATACTTACATCTTCCTTGGTATGCTTCCACAGGTATACTCTTTTTAAAAAAAACCCAATATGTGAAAAACCTATATTTATAAACACACACACACACACATATACACATATTGTATGTGCATGTAAATAAAATATGCATGTATAATAAATATTAGTGAGTGATTATCGGGGTTTTGGGAGTTTCATTTTATCTTACAAAAGAATTCATGATAAAATAAATAGAATCATAGCATCTTAAGAGTAGGAAGAAGTTTTAGGGATCATCTAATTCATCCTCCCTCCCAATACAACAGGGCCTCCTACAACATCCCTGACAAACAGTCATTTCCTACTATCTTCTATTGGTCGATGTAAAATTCTTTCTTATCCAGAGCCAAAATCGTCCTCCTGTAATTTTTATCCATTGATCGACCCTAAGCCTACAATGCAGAGTAAGTCTACTACCTCTTTCACACTGTAGCTATTCAAATATTTGAAGACATCATGTTTTCCCTAATGTGTATTCTTAGGCTTCTCCAATCCTCAGTTATTGCGATTGCTCCTCATGTGACACTGATTAGAGATTCTTCATCATCCTGTGTGCCCCCCTCTGAAATTTCTCTAGTTTGAAAATAACTCCTATAAAAATATGCCATAGACTGAACGTAATAATCTAGATGTTATATGACCAGAGGAGACACATTTAAATATAGCATCTGCTACTGCATTTAAGAGAAGATTGAATTTACATGAAATTTTAAGGGAGGATTGAAGTACTTCATATTATGCATTAAGGTTTATGAAGGTCTTTTCTTGTAACAGTCCTCTGAGGTAAGAGGGTTTTGTTGTTGTTGCTGTTTAGTCATTTCTTAGTCATGTCTGACTCCTTGTGACCCCATTTGAGGTTTTTCTGATGAAGATTCTGTAGTCATTTTCCATTTTCAGCTCATTTTACAGATAAGGAAACTGAGGCAAACAGGATTAACTGATTTGCCCAGGGTCACATAGTAAGTGTCTGAGGCCAGATTTGAACTTGGGAAGATGAGTCTTTCTGACTCCAAGCACAGCACTCTATCCACTATGATAACCAGCTGCCCTAGAGATAGGAGGTACAAGGATTGCTATTTCCATGTTACAGATGAGGAAACTGAAGATCAAACACGTTATAGGATTTACCTATAGTTGCACAATGATTATGTAAGCAAGGCACACCTTATATTTTTAATCACACCACCTAACTACTAAGAGATTTCATTCTAAACTTTAAATTCAGAGAGACAACTTATTTCCGGCCGCTAGGAATATTGGTCTGTAAATACCAGACAGTTCCGTCTAGCTCATCTTTGAGGCCAGAAATTTGAGGCAGCTCCCAGATGACAATCCCCATGTCCCTGGCAAAGACCTCCAAATTTTAGGACAGAGGGCAATTGCTTTGTCAGCACTCTGCTTTCCAAAGAAAATTATGTGATCACATGGTGCTAGTCATCCTGGAGGGAAATTCAAAGGCTCTGGCTGTTGGACAAATCCAGAGGATGTATAAAAATTTTAATGTAAGGTCAACAAAAGGTTGCTCTGGTCACAATATGGTTTCCCTCAATTTTGCAATAAGTAACAGGGTCTTATAAAGGTTTCCTTTCTATACAAGGGAATCTAGAAAGACCTCATGCCTATCTTCCTTGCCCCAATAAAATGAAACCCTCTTAGTTTTACTGAAAAGAAAATAAAGCAAGCCACAGAATAGCCCCATGTTATAGCTTCTCTATTACTCCATTTTTTTCTGTATCTTCAACCAGTTTCTCTTTAAGGATGTGTTTCTTTTTCTTTCCAAGGATAGCTCCTTATTTATGATCTTGATTTCATCCCTTCTAGCCCCCTTCAGGATCTTGTTCCACTTTATACTTGCAACCTCTCCCTGCACCTTCAATCTGCACCTAGCCATTGACTATTTTTTTAAATTATAAAAATGTGAAAGAGTCAGAGCTAAGATGGCAGAGTAAAGGAGGCACTGTAGCCCTGCTGTCTCAACACTCCTCTCCAAAAAAGTCAAGCAATGGGATGAAAAATGAACCAATAACAACAACAAAAGGCCTGACTAGAAAAGGCTATTATGGTGACAGGGAATATCAAGACACAAATTCAGAAAAAGACAATAGCATGAACATAGGTACAAGCAAAGCTTCAAAGAGAAATGCAAATTAAACACAATCCCTAAAAGAATTCCTAGAAGAGCTGAGAAAAGAACAGAAACACGATTTTTTTAAAAAATAAAATGATAATGGTAGGTAGAGGAAAAACTGGGAAAAGAAATTAGAGCAATGCAAGAAAATTATGAAAAGAGAATTAACAGATTTACTAATGAAAATAACTCCTTAAAAAGTAGAAGTGGACAAAGGATAAAAAGCGGTACAAAAACTCAATAAAGAAAACAATTCCTTAAAAATTAGAATTGAACAAGTGGAGGATAATGAGACAACAAACAATAAAGTCAAAAGAATGGAAAAAATACAGGAAACTGTGAAATATCTTACCAGAAATAACTACTCAGGAAAATAATTCAAGGAGAGATAATTTAGTAATTATTGTACTACCTGAAATCCATGAGTAAAAAAAGAGCCTACAGATTATCTTTCAAGAAATCATAAAGGAAAATTGCCCTGATATCCTGGAACCAGAGGGCAAAATAGAAATTTAAAAAATCCTCTGATCACTTCCTGAAAGAGATCCCAGAATAAAAACTCTGGGGAATATTGTAACAATTTCAGAACCTCCAGATCAAAGAAAGAATACTAAAGGTAGCCACAAAGAAACCATTCAAATGTCATGAAGTCACAGAAAGGGTCATGTAAGATTTTGCAGCTAACACATTAAAAGAGTGAAGCATTTGGAATATGATATTCTAGAAAGCAAAGAAGCTAGCATTACAACCAAGAATAACCTACCCATCAAAACTGAGTACAAACCTGTAGGGGAAAAAATAGACAGTTAAGAAATAGAGGACATCAAACACTCCTGATGAAAAGACAAGAGTTGAATAGAAAATTGGAAATTCAAACACAGGACTCAAGAGAAACATAACCAGGTAAACATGAAAGGGAAGTCATGATATCAGCATTAGGGCAATTAAAAGGACTCTAAATAGGCAGAGGGCACAGGTACAAGTTGATTATATTGTTATGATTTCTAAATAACAGAATGGTGAAAAAGAAGTATGTGCCGGGGCAAAGGAAAAGGAACAGAAAGAATGGGGGAAATTATCTCACTTAAAAGAGATGCATGAAGAAAAATTTTATGGTGGAAGGGGAAATGGAGAAGAAAGAGAAGTGATTGAACATAACTCATTTGAACTTGTTCAATGAGGGGAGAAGATATATATATGTGTGTGTCTATATATATATATATATATATATAGACACACACACATAAAAACTCAGTTGAGTATAGAAATCTATCTTATTCAGTGGGGAAGTAGGAGTGGAATGGAATAAAAGAAAGCAGAGGGGTGAGAAGAGGAAGGATAGAAAGAGGGAGAGAAAGAGAGAGGGAGAGAGAATAAGATGGTGGAAAATACACAGTTAGGAATGAATTGAATGGGATGAATTCACTCACATAAAATGGAAGTGGAGAGAAGAATAGATTAGAAACCAGAAAGCAATAACATGTTGTTTACAAGAAACATATTTAAAACAGAAAGACATATATAATGTTAAAATAAAGGACTGGCACAGATTCTACTATACTTCAGTTGTAAAAAAAGGTAGAGGTAGCAGTCATGATATTAGAAAAGAAAAAGCAAAAATAGGCCTAATTAAAAGAGATAACTAAGGAGATTATATCTTGCTAATAGTTATCATAGGCAACGAAGCAATGGTATAGCTTCCAAATTATCTAAGTAAAAGTTAAATGAGTTATATGAGAAAATAGACAGCAAAACTACGCTAAAGGGGGTCTTCAATTTCCCCCTCTCAGAACTAGATAAATCTAACCATAAGATAAATAAAAAAGAAGTTAAGGAGAGATATAGAATTTCAGAAAAATTAGATATGATAGACCTCTGAAGAAAACTGAATGGGAATTGAAAGGAATATACCTTTTCCCCAACTGTACATGGCACTTTCACAAAAACTGACTATGTATTAAGGCATAAAAACCTTAAAAACAAATGCAGAATAGCAGACATATTAAATGAACTCTTTTCAGACCATAATGCACAATACATTCAAGAAAGGGCCTTGGAAGCATAAATTAAAAAGTAATTGAAAATTAAATAATCTAATCCTAAAGAATGAATGGGTTAAAGAACAAATCACAGAAGCAATAAATAATTTCATTAAAAATAATAAGATTACATAATCAAAATTTGTGAAATGCAAGCAAAGCAGTTCCAAGGGGAAAAAATTTATATGACTCCCTAGATATTTCCAAAACCATCCTACTCATCTTTTCTTATAACATAATAGTAAAGAATTGCCTCTTTAGTATACCCATGGAGTCCTCAACAGACAATTGTGACTTAACAGACAATTAAAAGTGTTATCATGACTGATAGGAAATAAGGGATATCTAGACCTGCTTTGAAATGGGTATAGGAAAGGTCATCACTCTCATGCATTCCAAAGGAGGTGTTGCAAATATATAGCAGGTCCATCCACCCACAGACGCCAGAGGTTAGTGAGAGAGCCTATTTGGCTCGCCAAGAGGGGAGTGGGGTGCCTCCATAACTCAGGCCCTTTCCGGAGGCAGCAGTGGAGGCAGCAGCAGGCAGGGGCTCCCAAAGCAAGCAGGGGCTTGGATCCATTGTTGGAGGTCTCCCCATAAACCACCTGAGGGAACTGAGCCCTGTGAGGCAGCCCTGCCCCCATCTGAGCAGCTGAATTTAATCTCACAATGAACAGCAGCCCTGCTCCTGCTTAAAACCCTGAGGCTGGGAAGCAGCACTTGAATCTCAGACCCCAAGCACTAGCTGGGCAGATCTGGAGGCAAGGTGGGTATGGAAAGGAATCTCAGAAGTCAAGTAACTGGCTGGGAAAATGCCCAGAAAAGGGAAAAAATAAGACCATAGAAGGTTACTTTCTTGGTGAACAGATATCTCCTCCTTTCCTTTCTGATGAGGAAGAACAATGCTTACCATCAGGGAAAGACATAGAAGTCAAGGCTTCTGTATCCCAAACATACAAAATAAATATTCAGTGGGTTCAGGCCATGGAAGAGCTCAAAAAGAATTTTGAAAATTAAGTTAGAGAGGTGGAGGAAAAACTGGGAAGAGAAATGAGAGAGATGAAAGAAAAGCATGAAAAACAGGTCAACACCTTGCTTAAGGAGACCTAAAAAAATGCTAAAGAAAATAACACCTTGAAATATAGGCTAATTCAATTAGCAAAAGAGGTTCAAAAAGCCAATGAGGAGAAAAATGCTTTGAAAAGCAGAATAAGTCAAATGGAAAAGGAGGTTCAAGAGATCACTGAAGAAAATTGTTCTTTCAAAATTAGAATGGAACAGATGGAGTCTAATGACTTTCTGAGAAACCAAGAAATCACCAAACAAAACCAAAAGAATGAAAAAATGGAAGAGAATGTGAAATATCTCATTGGAAAAACAACTGACCTGGAAAATAAATCCAGGAGAGACAATTTAAAAATTATGGGACTACCTGAAAACCATGATGAAAAGAAGAGCCTAGACATCATCTTTCATGAAATTATCAAGGAAAACTGCCCTGATGTTCTAGAACCAGAGGGCAAAATAATTATTCAAGGAATCCACTGATCACCACCTGAAAGAGATCCAAAAAGAGAAACTCCTAGGAACATTGTGGCCAAATTCCAGAGTTCCCAGGTCAAGGAGAAAATATTGCAAGCAGCTAGAAAGAAACAATTCAAGTATTGTGGAAAAACAATCAGGATGACACAAGATCTAGCAGCTTTTACAATAAGGGATCAAAGGTCATGGAATAGGATATTCCAGAAGTCAAAGGAACTAGGACTAAAATCAAGAATCACCTACCCAGCAAAATTGAGTATAATACTTGAGGGGAAAAAATGGTCATTCATTGAAATAGAGGACTTTCAAGCATTCTTGATGAAAAGACCAGAGTTGAAAAGGAAATTTGACTTTCAAACACAAGAATGAAGAGAAGCATGAACAGGTAAACAGCAAAGAGAAGTCATAAGGGACTTACTAAAGTTGAACTGTTTACATTTGCACATGGAAAGACAATATTTGTAACTCTTGAAACTTTTCAGTATCTGGGTAGTTGGTGGGATCACACACACACACACACACACGCATGCACTCACACACAGAGACAGAGAGCACAGAGTGAATTGAATAGGATGGGATCAAATCTTCAAAAAATGAAGTGGAGGAGAGAGAAATGTATGGGGAGGAGAGAGGGAGAAATGGAATGGGGAAAATTATCTCTCATAGAAGAGGCAGGAAGGAGACTTTTTAGTGGAGGGAAAAAGAGGGGAAGTGAGAAAAAAACAAGAAGTTTACCCTCATCACATTCGACTAAAGGAAGGAATAAAATGCACACTCATTTTGGTATGAAAACCTATCTTACAATACAGGAAAGTGGGGGAGAAGGAGATAAGCAGGGTGGGGGGGATGATGGAAGGGAGGGCAATGGGAGGAGAGAGCAATTTGAAATCAACACTCTTGGGGAGGGACAGGATCAAAAGAGAGAATAGAACAATGGAGGGCAGGATAGGATGGAGGGAAATATAATTAGTCTTACACAACACAAGTATTATGGAAGTCATTTGCAAAACTACACAGATATGGCTTATGTTAAATTGCCTGCCTTCCCAAAGGGAATGGGTGGGGATAAAGGAATAGGGAGAAGAAGGAACTCAAAGTTTTAGGAACAACTGTTGAGTATTGTTCTTGTTACTAGGAAATAAGAAATACAGGTAATGAAGAATAGAAAGTTATCTGGCCCTACAGGACTAAAGAGAAGATGGGGACAAGGGAAGGGAGAGATGATAGAAGAGAGGGCAGATTGGTGATAGGGGCAATTAGAATGCTCGGTGTATTGGGATGGGGGAGGGGACAAATGGGGAGAAAATTTGGAACCCAAAATTTTGTGAAAATGAATGTAAAAAAGTTAAATAAATAAATTTAAAAAATAAAAATAAATAAAAGTACTTGAAAGCATAAGAGTCAATGGAAACTTTCTTAAAATGAAAAGTAGTATCTACCTAAAACCAAGAATAACTGTTATCTGCAACAGAGATAAATTTGAAGTTTTCCCAATAAGATTAGGGGTGATGCAAGGATATCCATTATCTGTTCAATATTACATTAGAAAATTGTTTGATAAACCCAAAGACCCCGGTTTCTGGGATAGGAATTTATTATTTGACAAAAACTTTTGGGAAAACTAGAAAATAGCATGACAAAAACAAGGTTTAGGGCAATATCTCACACCATATACTAAGATAAGGTGAAATTAGGTACATAATTTAAACAAAAAGGGTAATACAATAACCAAATTAGGAAAGCAAGGAATAGTTTATCTATCAGTTTACAGAGAAGGGATGAATTTTTGACCAAACAAGAGATAGAGGACATTATGAGATATAAAGTAGATAATTTTTATTATATTAAGTTAAAAAGGTTTTACACAAACAAAACCAATGCAATCAAGATTAGAAGGAAAGCAGAAAACTGCGCAATATTTTTACAGCAAATGTCTTTGATAAAGGCCTCATTTCTCAAATAGATAGAGAATTGAGTCAAATTTACAAAGAAAATGACATTCATATACTACAACTTGGGCAGTCATTCCCCAGTCGATGGTCAATCCTTCAAATTCCAATTCAATTTCCACCACAGAAAGAGGTGCTATAAATATTTTTGTACATGTAGGTCCTTTCCTTTTTTTAATGATCTCTTTTGGATACAGATCTCGTAGTGGTATTGCTGGATCAAAGGGTATGCACAGTTTGATTGCCCTTTGGACATAGTTCCAAATTTCTCTCCAGAATGGTTGGATCAGTTCGCAAGTCCACCAACAGTACATTGGTGTCTCAATTTTCCCACATCCTCTCCAACATCTATCATTCTTTTCCCTGTCATATTAGTCAGTCTTCAAAGTATGAGGTGATATCTCAGAGTTGTTTTAATTTGCATTTTCTCTAATCAATAGTGATTTATAACATTTTATATATAACTGTAAATAATTTTGATTTCTTCATCTGAAAACTACCTGTTCATATCTGTTGACCATCTATCAACTGGTGAATGACTTGTAACCTTATAAATTTGACTCCATTCCCTATATATTTGAGAAATGAGGCCTTTATTAGAGACACTTGCTGAAAAATTGTTTCCCAGATTTCTGCTTTCCTTCTCATCTTGATTGCATTGGTTTTGTTTGTGTAAATGTAATGGAATACTATTGTGCTATAAGAAATGATGAGGAAGAAAACTGCAGAAAAACCTGGAAAGACTTACATGAATTAATGCAAAGTGAAATGAGTAGAACCAGGAGAGTATTGTACACAGTAACAGCAACATTGTGTGATGACCAACTCTGAAACACTAAACTAGTCTAGTCAGTACAATAATCCAAGACAATTCCAGAGGACTCAAGATGGAAAATGCTGTTCCTATCCAGAGAAAGAACTGATGGAGCCTGAATGAAGATCAAAGCATACTGTTTTCACTTTATTTTTTTTTCATGTTTTTTTCCCATTTGATCTGTTTCTTCTTTCACAACATGACTAATATGGAAATATGCTTTACATAATTGTGCATATGCAAATTTTATCAAATTGCTTACTATTTAGGGAGGGGGGAGGATAGGGAAGAAGGGAGAAAATTTGAAACTCAACTTTTTTAAAATAAATGTTAAAGTTTTCTTTACCTGTAACTGGAAAAAATAAAAATGCTACTTTAAAATATTATACTAGAAATATTAACTATAACAATAAGACAAAGAAAAATGCAGGAATAAAAATAGGTAATTAGGAAGCAAAACTATCACTCTTTGCAGATGATATGATGGTATACTTAGAGAACCCTAGAGAATCAACTAAAAACCTAGTTGAAACAGTGAACAATTTTAGTGAAGTTGCAAGATATAAAATAAACCCATATAAATCATCAGCATTTCCATATATTATCAGTAAAACCCAGCAGGAAGTGATAGCACTAGGAATTCCATTAAAATTAACTGCTGACAATAGAAAATACTTGGGAGTCTACCTGCTGACACAAACCCGGGAACTATATGAACACAGTTACAAAACACAATTCATGCAATATTCATTGCTCATGGGCAGGCTGAACCAAAATAATAAAAATAAGAGTTCTACCTAAATTAATTTACTTATTCAGTGCCATATCAATCAGACTACCAAATAACTGTTTTATAGGGCTAGAAAAATTAGAAACAAAATTCATTTGGAAGAACAAAGGGTCAAAGATATCAAGGGAATCAGTGAAAAAAATATGAAGGTAGTCTGGCAGTACCAGATTTCAAACTATATTACAAGAAGTAATCATCAAACCAATCTGGTATGGGTTAAGAAATAGAGTGGTGGGTAAGTGGAATAGATTGAATACACAATATACAATAGTAAATGACCATTATAATCTAGTGTTTGGAGAAAAAATCAAAGTTTTGAGTTTTGGGGGCAAAATCTCACTATTTTATTAAAAATTTCTGAGAAAACTGGAAAACAGATAGGCCAAAAACTAGGCATCACCTAGAATCTCACACAATATGTCAAGTTAAAGTCAAAACGAGTCCATGATTTGCAACATAGTTAATATGGAAATATGTTTCGCATGACTTCACATGTATAATGGATATCATATTGCTTGCCATCTCAATGGGAAGAGGAAGGACTGTAAAAGAGAGAGAATTTGGAATTCAAAATTATTAAAAAAAATGCTAAAATAAAAAATATTTTTTTTAAATTATAAAAATGTTAGAAACTAGGAGAATACTATGGTTCATCTATTCTAAGCCCTTCATTTTGCAAATAATGAAACTAAGGCCCAAAGATAAAATTGGGGTTTGCCCAAAATTGCATAGTAAGTAGGAGAGACAGGACTCAGATTAAAATCTTAGGAGAGAGAGTCAAGAATTTTTTCTATTCTATGAGGCTGCCTCTTGCCTAGAAACATTCTCAAGTTCCCTCTAGGAACTGTTTTTAAGAAATCTTTTCAGAAAATTTGGAGGAAAGACTCTCATAGACAATCTGCCAGATGGAATGTGATGGAGTCAGAATATTGTTGTGCAAGAAATGAGCTGGTGGATTTAGTAAAATATGGTAAGACTTGAATCTATGAAGGACAACACTATCCACCCCCAGAGAAACAGAAGACAACTTGAAATAAGCATAATACAGTCATATATAGTAAGATATAGGTATGTGTCACTCAATTGAAATGCTAATCTACCCTGCAGGAAGACAAAGGGGAAGGGGATAGGAGAGGGAAGATAATAGAAGGGACAGCAAATTGGGGAAAGGGATAATCAGAAGCAAACACTATTGTGGGAGGATAGGTCAAAGGAAAGAACGGAATAAATAAAGGGCAGGATAGGACAGAGGGAAATGTGGTTAGTCTTTTACAACATAACTATTATGGAAGTGTTTTGCATTGTTACACATGTATGACCTGTATTGATTTGTTTGTTTTCTCAATGAGGGTGGGTGGGGAGGGAGGGAGAAAATATGGAACTTAACACTTTAAGAATGAATGTTAAAAATTGCTTCAGCATGCAACTGAAAATTAAACTATACAGGCAACAGAGTATAGAAATCTATTTTGCCCTACAGGAAAATAGAGGGGAAAGGGGATGGAAGAAGGGTGGGTAATACAGCGGAGGACAGACTGGAGGAAAGGATGGATGGAGTGCATACTGTCCTGGGGTGGGGTTGGGGAGAGATGGCGAGAACACAGATATCTATGTATGAAACCATGTTTAATTGTAGCCTTCAGAGATGGGAGGGAGCATGGGGGAAAAATAAAGTTAAAAATGCACAGCAAAAGAAAATTTACATGAAAGAAAGATGGACAGCTTTGAAATTAATGTGTAGTTTTCATTATATCGGTTTTCTTGAAATAGAAATTTATTGTTTTGTATTGAATCCTCTCATTATTCTACTGTGCATGGCAATGTTTTTTTCTTATTTTGTATTTAAATTAAATTTTTATAAATTTGTATTTAAAATAAATTGAAAACTCAAATAATAAATTTGTATTTAGAATAAATTTTAAAACTCAATAAATAATAAATTTGTATTTAAAATAAATTTAAAAACTCAAAATAAAATACCTTTTCTTGAACATGATGCCCCTCAATCTGCTACTATATTTGCCTTGCTTTGTTAAACTTTTAAAACAATCTCTATTGAATGCTTCCACTTTCATACCACTGATTCATTCCTTAGCCCATCACCATTTAGATTTTATCTTGTGGGCAATGGGGAGCCCTTTTAAAACTTATTTTGCTTCATTTTTCTTTTTTAACCAAAGTGATACAATGAAAATACTACTGTGTGCAGAAAGGACTAGAAAGGGGAAAATATTGGTGGTAACAATTTCAATTAGAATATTCTTATAGTAAAACAGGAATATGAATGAATGAAAAAGCATTTATTAAGCTCTTACTATGTGCAAGCACTATGCTAAGTGATATGAAAACAAATAAAAAGCAAGGCACTCCCTGTTCTCCAGAAGTTCACTTTCTAATAAAGAGAGACAACACATACAAGTGATATCAGCAGCAAGCAACATAGAAAGGCCCCGTGGTCCGTAGGGTACACTGGCAAAGCAAATGGTAATATATTTTCTTTAGTGTCCTTTCCACATAAAATCTTATCAGTTTTTGATGTGTCATTTGAAAATGCCAAGGACTTTCGTGACTTCTGATCATCATGGTCCCCATAACCTCGGATACAGGAACACCCAAGAGAATATAGGAATCTGAGAGACAGTTTATCTTCATTTCAGGTCTATCTTCAGTGACCAAGTGGACCCTTAACAATTCAGCTCTAGGCAACTTCACACATACCCTTTCTAGTAATAGAAGATATTGTCAAGGGCAGAGTTGTCATTGACCTTGTGATAGAGACATCATCACTCAATCCTTTGGCATTTTCTGTTCCTAAGAGTTTCAGCACCTCACAGCACAGCAAGTCATGCATAGCACAGGCAAGGAAAAATAGACCAGAGGAAAAGCCAGAGAGAATACCAGTCAACCCCTTTCTGGTCTTAACTGCTCTGCCACAAAAGGCTCTTTTTTTTATTCTTTTGTGGAACCTTGGACTGAGCTAAAGCTAAAGCAAGAGTGAAGATGAGTGAATTCTAGGCGTGGAAAAAAAATATGGAGAAAAGTAGTGGAATGTCATGTATGAAAATGGCAAGTTGGCCAGTCTGACTAAACCAGAGAGTATATGAGGAGGAAGAATGTGAAATCTCTCTGAAAGGGAAAGTTGGAGCCACATTGTTTAATGGCTTTCTAATGTCAAACAGGCAATGGGGACCCCCTGAAGCTTCTTGAGCAGGGGTGTTATGTGACTGAACTTGCTTCACAAATATTCATTTGTCCTGCTTACTGTTTTAGGGAGAGGGGAGGGGAGAAAGGGAAGAGCAGGGAGGGAGAAACAAAAATCTGGAAAGCAAAAATTTTTTTGAATGAATGTTAAAAACTGTTTTTACATGTACTTGGGGGAAAATATTATTAAAAAAAGAAATATTAATTTATCATCTATAGGAAGATGAATTGGTGATGGGAGAGCCTGGAATCATGGAGGCAGATATTCCAGTCATATCAGGTCAGATGATTGGCTTGTCCCTCTGGGAGTGCCAGGGTGCTTGAATGGTGACCTCTGCAATATATTACGTAATATGTAATATATACTGTTACATATGTAGTATATATTACATATATAAACATATATACAAATGTAATTTGTATATATGTATAAAATATATTCAGTGAAAGTCGGAAGGTGGCAGAGAGAAAATAAATTTATGTACATTAAAAAAAAACTGAATCAGTTTCCAATCATAATATTTAAAAGCACAGACATTTCTTACTTCCTAACATTTTCTTGCTCTAATTAATTAAAAACTAGAACATAAACTCCAATAAAATGTAAACTCCTTGAAGGCAGGAACTGTTTCGATTTGCTTTTGTATCTCTAGCACAATGCCTGGCATAGAGCTTGTTGAATGAATGAATAATTTTTTTTAAAGAGCAAAAGGTGGAAGGAAGAAAGGAAAATCTCTACATGAATCTTCCTCTTTACACAGCAGATGTGTCCCTGAAAAACTGTCTATACATTGCTATTTTGTCAATCAAATCCTGTTTTCCCTATTACCTATCTTTCTGTGCTAACTGTCCTTGTCTCTGTTTCAGTGAATAGGTGCAGTGGACCTAAAGTCAGAAGACTTATATTTAGGTCTTGGCGTTGTATTACCCTAGACAAGTCATCTCACTTCTCAAGGTCTATTTTTTTTCACTCACTATTTTTAAAAAATAATATTTGTTGGATTTACTCCAATAAAGTTGAAATGATACAGAACTGAAAATATTAGAAATATAAATACAATTTTAAAGTGAATATCCATTAGTTAATTCCACAGACATTTTTAGTTCTGTCCACTCAATTTCCATCTAGTTTGTTCTGTTTTTTAAATTTAAGTAGTATTTTATTTTTTCCCAATATTCCATATTAAGAGAATATTTTAGCATTCATTTTTTTTATTTAACTTTTTACATTCATTTTCAAAAAATTTTAGGTTCCACATTTCCTCCCCTTTTCTCCCCTCCCCCCACCCCAATACACCAAGCATTCTAATTTTCCCTATCACCAATCTGCCCTCTCTTCTATCATCCCTCCCTTCTCTTGTCCCCATCTTCTCTTTTGTCCTGTAGGGCCAGATGACTTTCTATTCCCCATTACCTGTATTTCTTATTTCCTAGTAGCAACAACAATACTAAACAATTGTTCCTAAAACTTTGAGTTCCAAATTCTCCCCATCCCTCCCTCCCCACCCATTCCCTTTGGGAAGGCAGGCAATTCAATATAGGCCCTATCTGTGAAGTTTTGCAAATGACTTCGATAATAGTCATGTTGTGTAAAACTGTTATTTCCCTCCATCCTATCCTGTCCCCCATTGTTTCTATTCTTTTAATCCTGTCCCTCCCCAAGTGTTGACTTCAAATTGCTCCCTCCTCCCATTGCCCTGCCTACCATCATCCCCACCCCGTTCCTTATCTCCTTCTCCCCCACTTTCCTGTATTGTAAGATAGGTTTTCATACCAAAATGAGTGTGC
Organism: Bettongia penicillata ogilbyi; assembly: GCA_023548195.1. Taxonomy (NCBI): domain Eukaryota; kingdom Metazoa; phylum Chordata; class Mammalia; order Diprotodontia; family Potoroidae; genus Bettongia; species Bettongia penicillata. The sequence continues at coordinate 1,804,890 of JAJHZJ010000640.1, forward strand.
ATTTTATTCCTTCCTTTAATTGAATGTGATGAGGGTAAACTTCTTGGTTTTTTTTTCTCAGCTCTCCTCTTTTTCCCTCCACTAAAAAGTCTCCTGTTTGCCTCTTGAATGAGATATAATTTACCCCATTCCATTTCACCCTCTCTCCTCCCATTACATTTGCTCTCATCATTTAATTTAATTTCTTTTAAGATATGGTCCCATCCTATTCAATTCACTCTGTACTCTCTGTCTCTGTGTGTGTGCATGTGTGTATGTGTGTGTGCGTGCACACGTATACATGTGTGTGTATGTGTGTGTGTATAATCCCACCAACTACCCAGATACTGAAAAATTTTAAGAGTTACAAATATTGTCTTTCCATGTAGGAATGCAAACAGTTCACTTTTGGTAAGTCCCTTATGACTTCTCCTTGCTGTTTACTTTTTCATGCTTCTTCTCATTCTTGTGTTTGAAAGTCAAATTTTCTTTTCAGCTGTGGTCTTTTCATCAAGAATGCTTGAAAGTCCCCTGTTTCATTGAAAGACCATATTTTCCCCTGAAGTATTATACTCAGTTTTGCTGGGTAGGTGATTCTTGGTTTGAGCCCTAGTTCCTTTGACTTCTAGAATATCCTATTCCATGCCCTTCAATCCCTTAATGTAGAAGCTGCTAGATCTTGAGTTATCCTGATTGTTTTTCCACAATACTTGAATTATTTCTTTCTAGCTGCTTGCAATATTTTCTCCTTGAGCTGGGAGTTCTGGAATTTGGCCACAATGTTCTTAGGAGTTTCTCTTTTTGGATCTCTTTCAGGTGGTGATCGATAGATTCTTTCAATACTTATTTTGCCCTCTGGTTGTAGAATATCAGGGCAGTTTTCCTTGATAATTTCATGGAAGATGATGTCTAGGCTCTTTTTTTGATCATGAGTTTCAGGTAGTCCCATAATTTTTAAATTGTCTCTCCTGGATCTATTTTCCAGGTCAGTTGTTTTTCCCATGAGGTATTTCATGTTCTCTTCCATTTTTTCATTCTTTTGGTTTTGTTTGGTGATTTCTTGGTTTCTCAGAAAGTCATTAGACTCCATCTGTTCCATTCTAATTTTGAGAGAACTATTCTCTTCAGGGAGCTTTTGAACCTCTTTTTCCATTTGGCTAATTTTGCTTTTGAAAGCATTCTTCTCCTCATTGGGTTTTTGAACCTCTTTTGCCAATTGAGTGAGCCTATTTTTCAAGGTGTTATTTTCTTCAGCATTTTTTTGGGTCTCCTTAAGCAAGGTATTGACCCGTTTTTCATGCTTTTCTTTCATCTCTCTCATTTCTCTTCCCAGTTTTTCCTCCACCTGTCTAACTTGCTTTTCAAAATCCTTTTTGAGCTCTTCCATGGCCTGAGACCACCAGACATCCACCTGGGGTGTCTGGGATACAGAGGCCCCACCCTCCACGTCTTTCCCTGATGGTAAGAATATTTCCTCCTCATCAGAATTGAAAGGCAGGAACATCTGCACTCCATCAAAATAGCTCTCTATGGTCTTATTTTGCTTCCTTTCTCTGGGCATTTTCCCTGCCAGTTACTTGACTTCTGAGATTCCTCTGCACCCTTGCCTAGATCTGCCCAGCTAGTGCTTGGGGTCTGAGATTCAAATGCTGCTTCCCAGTCTCAGGGCTATCCGTGGTGGGAGTGGCTGCTATTCAATGTGAGATTAAGTTCTGGTGCTTGGGTGGGGGCAGGGCCGCCTCCCAGGCTCAGTTCCCTCAGGGGCTTTATGCAGAGAACCTCAGTAATGGAGAGGGTGGGGGCAAGGCCACCTCCCAGGCTCAGCTCCTTCAGGTGGTTTATGCAGAGACCTTCAGTAATGAAGATCCTGCCTGCTCGGGGAGTCCGGGGGCCGCCGCTGCTGCCTCTGCCTCCCGAGGGGCCCCAAGTCACGGAGATACCCCGCTCCCCTCTCAGCCAGCCCCGATGTCTCTCTCACTGACCTGTAGCGTCTGTGGTTGGAGGGACCTTCCCAGCCGCCAGAGGTTCCGTCCCTGAAGCCTGCTCGGATCTGCTCCTCTGGGGCCATGGCCAGGGCAGGGCAGGAGTGGGTTCCGCTTTCCAGGGCATGATGGACCCCTGGGGATGGCTCTCCAGGGCTCTCTGGGATGGAAATCTTTTCCACTGTGTTTCTCCGTGCCTTGCAGTGATCCAGAATTTGTGGGGAGTTCTTCTTGTAGGAAATATATGGGCTGTGGGTTCGGAGCTAGCATACATGAGTCTTTCTACTCTGCCATCTTGGCTCCACCCCGAAATGTCTCTTTTTCTATCTAGCATTCATTTTTATAAGATTTTGAGTTCTAAATTTTTCTCCCTACCTCCCCTCCCTTCCCCCTCCTAAAAACAGAAGGCAAAAGTTTGATATTGTCTATACATGTGCTATCATGTAAAGCATATTTCCATATTCATCACAGCTACATTCACTATTTTTCATCAGTGAAGATTAATTGAGCCCCTACTAGCTCTGAAATGAGGCTGTTGGATCAACTGATCTCTGAGTCCTTTCCAGTTCCAGTTTTCTGCAATTACAAAGGTATTTATCTTTATTTCTGTTGATCTTTTCTTCGTGCTCCTTTAGCTTTAATATCTAATGGCAATGGAAGAATTGAGCTGTCTCTAAGGGAGTAGGGACCCAATCGGTGTCCTACCTGCTCAAGGACTAAAGCTAGAGGGAATAAAAAGAGGAAGAAAGGTGATAGGCAACATCCCTTGGGGGCAGAGTCTGAAAGAGGGCATCCTAAGGCCTTTTCCCCAAATTTAGGTTGTGTCGCTGCTCTATGCTGTTCTTCCTCCACTATACATTCCTTTTCTGATTCTCAGTACTATCTGTGGAAATGGATATGAGGAAGGAAATCTTGGTCTAGAAAGACCCTAGGGCAACTTTCTTGGAGCTGATGTTGGGCTTGGTGGGCATGGGTGGCACTTTGAGCAGCAGCTTCCCTTGTTTCTTGGGTTTGGAGCCAGCCAAAAAGTTTGGGGACATTACCTGTTCATCTACATGTTGGGTTATGGACTCATCACCGATAGGCATAATGTAGTTCTCATCCTGAACAGGCACAGGTGGCAGAGGTATGGGTAACTGGGGCAGGGCTTGCCTGATTCAGGAACTGCTACAGTCACTCATCCTCTCCTGGCTAGAGGCTTAGTGCTTTCTCCATTCTCCTGATTGGCCTCCACAAACCCTAAGACCTTCTCTTAGTTCTCCTCAGAGTAGAAGGCAACCAAGGCCTTCTTGGTATTGGAGACAAAACAGTTCTCTATGTCATGAAGAGAGGAGTAAGAAATGGATTCTTCCACATGGATGTCATAAGTCACCCCTTCATGCTTCACCACCCCGCGCCCCATTGAACATATGGAAGGTGGTGACAGAAAAACCAACAGAGGCCTCCAGGTCATAGTAACGTGTTTGCACAGTCTGGATATTTCTCCAAGAGCAGTTCTGCTTCCACCCAAGTCACATTCAGGAAGCAGGAAGGCTTCTTGTAGGCCTGGTGACTTTTCTTGATCAGGGCTTCAGCCATCCTGTATCTGTGTCCTGGCAGCAGAGTTACATTGAATGAGACTCTGACTGATCTGCAGTGGGTTGTGAGTGGATTCCGAACATTAGAATTTTAAGTATCTTTGTACCCAAACTCTTTGATAACTGACGATTTATATAAATCCACACTAAGGACTGACTCCGTCCTTCCCCCACTCTAATATTTGCATGACTCTTTAAGAGGTACCCAGGATCCCATAACCAGCCCCCAGGGTGATGACAGCAAAGTCCAAGTGTATAGACAGAATGTCATAATGATGGCACAAGGTGAATCCTGTATTTTTACTCTGACATTTTGCCCAAAGTCCCTGGCAAGTTTGCTCATGACAGACATTATTTTTCTTCCAGTGACATTTTCTTCACCAAGTATCCTTTTCAAAGCTGCAAGACAATTTACATAGCATGATGGAAATGGAAAGGACAGAGAAAGGAAACACATATATGTTAAGCCACAGTCGCAGGAAACTACTTCGTGGGAAATGATGGCTGCCCCTCTCCCTCCCAGAGAAAGAGGTAATGGAAAGTCAGTTGGTTAGGTTAAAGAACATGCATGTTGTAGATGCAGGGGTGGGGAACCTGTGGTCTTGAGGCCACATGTGGCCTCCTAGGTCCTTGGGCATGGCCTTCTAGGTCTTTGGGTGGAGCTTTTTGACTGAGCCCAAGGTTTATAGAATAAATCCTTTTATTATGAGGATTTGTTCTGTGAAGTCTGGATTCAGTCACTGGAGGACCTAGAGGGCCACATATGGCCTCAAAGCTGCAGGTTTCCCACCCCTGTAAGGCAAAATGTCTCACATTAGCTACCTAAGGGAGTTTTCTGTGCCACCCAGGTGGATGCTGAAGTCAGGGAAAGACAGATCAAAGAATGTATTGAATGTCAATCAATCAATCAAGAAGCATTTATTAAGTTCCTACCATGGGCTGGGCACGAGAGACAAATAAAAAGAATGAAATGCTCCCTGATCTCATGGAGCTCAGACAACCTGGGAGGTCTAAAGCTAAAAAGCATTTTTATCTGTAGGAGCTGAAACGAAAGACGAAACGGAGCCTAATCAGGTGACTGTGGGGAGCAGCAGTGTGAGATGTAGTGACAACGAGGCAGCTTTGGAGCAGATTGATGCCTGAAAAAGCAGGGCTAACTATGATCCTCTGAGGAAGAGGTGGGGCTGAAGCGCCCAGGCTGGAAACCAGGAAGCAGAGCTCCTTGTGATGGACAGTGGCCAGGATGTTGCCTTCCCTTGGGACAGCACAGAAGGCAAGGGAACTGCTCCAGTGCTGGGACTCCTAGCCTGAGGTCCCTGAATATGCACATAAAGACATACATACACACGTGTATATACGGGCATATATATGCACATATACATGCACATGTAGTGTGTGTCTGTGTGTGTGTGTGTGTGTGTGTGTGTGTGTGAGAGAGAGAGGAGAGAGAGACAGAGAGGCAGCTAAATGGTACAGTGCAGAGCACAGTTCAAATGTGGCCTCCGATAGTTCCTAGCTGTGTGACTCTGGGCAAGTCACTCTGTTTATCTCAGTTTCCTCATCTATAAAATAGGGATAATAATATTACCTATCTGCCAAGGTTGTTGTAAGAGTCAAATGAGATAATAATTGTAAAGCACTTAGCTCAGTGTCTGACACATAGCAAGCTCTCTATAAATGTGTGTGTACATACACACATGCATATTGTATACATGTGTGTAGCTCTATTTACACACATGCATATATTACATATATATATACACATGTAGATATATATTCCAAAATAATTTTTCTTTGTATTTTTAATGTTTTTAATTAGCATTATTCTGAGATGTCAAGGAAGGAAAGGCAGCTAAGTAATACAGTGGATAGAGTCCTGGGCCTGAAGTCAGGAAGACATCTTCCTAAGTTCAAATCTGGCCTCACACACTTACTAGCTGTGTGACCTTGGCCAAGTCATTTAACCCTGTTTATCTGAGCTTTTCATCTATAAAATGAGCTGGAAAAGGAAAGGGCAAGCCATTCCAATATCTTTGCCAAGAAAACCCCAAATGTGGTCATGAAGAGTTGGACACAACAACCAAAAAACCCCTAAAAAATAAATTCTGAAGATGGATCCAGAGGCTTCATCAGACTGTTGAAGGGATCTATCATGTGCATGTGGGAGCATACACACACACACACACACACACACACACCTCTATTGTATTGTCTTCTTCAGGGTGTGTCTCACTCTATCACTACAGCCTTAAGGATTTGTTCCCTTTTCTCTACTGGCACAGAAGTCTGTAGGGGAAACTGTTTCCAACAAGTTTGTGAAAGGTCATTTGCTGCATGGTCTGTTTTGTTAGTTATATTTTGCCAGTATGGCTTAATTAAATACCTTCTTATTTGATTTCTGGTTATTTCCCAGATCCATGAGTAGAATCTGCGTTGGATAGGCTCAGGCTAAGGCTATGTTTCCTTTCATCCACACTGAGCCTGAGCAAAACACAGGGACCCTCCAAGAGATAACTCCTAAAAATGCGTACAGGAAACTTCGATATCAAGAAAATTTGAGGAAGGGGCTTTTGGAAAAGAGAAGGATCTTTTTATCATACAAAGAAGCCACCCCTTATCTGTCCATTTTATGACGATCCTAAAGGGAGGTTTTCTTAAGGGAGGCACACCTGGAATTTGTTTGTCTCCCTCCTTATAGCCCCCCTTCCTCTGTTCCCAGTGATGTCAGCAGCAGCTACAGTTGCCTTGGCAACTTCATTGGACACATTTGTTGCTTTCTGGACATCTGCATCCAGTGGGAACTGTCTCTGGCTCAACTCCCTTCCCTGAGTACAATCTATAGGAAAACAGACTTAATTAGCTTGGGGGGCTTGGCTTGTGGAGATGCTTGTTAAAAAGAAAAGGGAAAAAATGGGAACAGTAAAACCAAGGAAGGGAAATAAGGTAGAAAAATGCATGCTGATTATTTGTCCCCAGCCTAATTGATGTTATTTGCACAATGCTAGCCTCCCTGTACGTGAAGGAATTACAGTTTCCTCAAGCCCAAGATCTCAGCAGCAGCCCCCAGGGTGCTGACAGCAGGGGGCTGGCAGGGCCCAAGTTTATAGACAGACCTTCACAGTGATGGCACGAGGCAAAGCCTACATTTTTACCTTGGCTTTTTGCCCAAAGCCCCTGGCAGGTTTGCTCATGACAAACATCATTTCTCTTGTGCTGACATTTTCTTCACCAAGCATCCTTTTAAATTAATCCAACCAGGCCTGATTCATTAGGTACAGATGTATTCTAATGAATATTAAATAACGATTTTCACGAAATCCAAGGAACACATTAAATGTCCAATCTCTGCCAACCATATAGCTGTGGTGCTCAAGCATAGGATACTGGGCTTCATTGTGGATCCTTATGGATAAGAACGATCTCATGTCAGATGAGAGATACCCTTCTTGTAAGTTACACAGAGTTCTATGCAACTATTCTTGAAATTCAGCTTTATTAAGGGTTGATCTTTTAGCTTGTTTGTCCTGTCATAATGCCCTTTCCAAGTAATGCCCTAGACTTGCCCTAGAACTATTTGCACCATAGGAAAAGTGAGCATACATACTTTTAAGAAAAACTTTTAAGATGGTACACACTGACATATGATACTCTGGACAGATCCCAGCTCACCAGGGTCTTGGTCTAGAGCTAAACTTTTCTTCTCTCCTCCCTGGCTTTGAAATCAAATTTTCTAAGGTCCCTTAGAATGCTAAGAGGCTACCTAGCTCTTCTAGATCCTGGATTCCTTTTTTCCTTCTTGGCCACTCTTCTTTATGCCCAGGCTATATGCCCAGCCTCTATCCCAGGCATATCTATTCCTACTAGCCCTTTCCAGGATGTTAACTGTTGCTTAGGAAGTTAACTGATAGCTAAGTGCTCTCCTCTTTACTTACTTAGTTACCACCTTGAAAGATCATCGTTGCTTCTTAACTGGACTATTACAGTAGCTTCCAACTGGTATCTCTGCCCTTAAGTCTCCTCATTTCAATCCATCCTTCACTCACCCATCAAAGTAATCATGGTCCTTAAATGCATAATTGACCATGTCACTCTCTATTCAAAAAACTCCAGTAGTTCTCTCATGCCTCTGGAACAAAATATAAGCTCCCATTCTTGGTTTTTAAAGTCCTGCACAAACAACTCCAACCTCTCTTTCCAGCCTCGATATACATTACTGTATTTCCCTTCCCATATCTCCAGACTAGATAAACTAGTTTTCTTGCTGCTCCTGGCACTCCATTTCCCATCTCTTCACCTTTCACCAGACATTTCTTATATCTGGAAAGCCCCTTGCCTCACCTCCATCTCAAAAAATCCCTCACTTCCTTCAAGTCACCGTTCAATCATTGCTTTCTACATGAAGCCTTTCTTAATCTCCCCAACGGCTAGTGCCTTTCCTCAGTAAAATGAAAGCTTTGTGGGACCACAGATCTTTTGTTCATTCTGTCTTTAAAGCCCAGTGACTAGTACAGTTCCTGAAACATAGTGGATATTTAATAAGTGCTTGTTGAAAATACAACTAAATTCCTCACGGAGGATAGATGCAATGCTCAGCAGAAACTATGAGCTGGTGACTGTGTAAATAGTGAGAAGAGGAACAGTCAGGAGATCTGGATTTACCATTAGCTGGGTGGCATCTGGGACAACTTCCCTGGACCATTGTTTCCTTGTCCAGAAAATAAGGATCAAACTACCTTATATTTAACTACTCTCTATGTATTCTGTATATATTTATTATATATACACACGAGTATGTGTATATGGATATGTTGTTCCTCAAGAAAATGTAAGCTCCATAAGAGCAGAGACTATTTCTTTTTGGTTTGGTTTTGTTTTTATATCCATAGTTCCTAGTGATTGGAATATAGGAGGTATTTCATAAATTCTTGTTAATTGGGTAATTGCTATTATTTGGTAATAATTCATAATTATATTTTAATATGGAATACTGAAAGGTCCAGAAGCCTTCAAGACTCAAAGAAAGGAAAGGATAATGATAGAATTTCAGGGATAATATTCGAATGGCAAAGACCCTTCTCCCTTTAAATAATTTATTCAAAGAATATTGATTGGGTGCTAACTACGTGCAAGGCAAATATCTCACCAAGTAGAGAGCAGTCTACTTCATGTCCTCTTAAGTACACATCCCTACTTTCCTTCCATGCCAGGTAGCAACGAAACCACTAGACTCCCTACCAGAACTATTTGGTGGTTGGGCCCATACTTGTCATAGTCCCTACATAGCTCTCACATCAAGTACTTCTGGAAGCATCCTAACCTCCTGAGTGAAGGCACTGAAGGAGTAATTAAGAAGATGACAATGAATGAATGAATGAATGAATGAATGAATGAATGAATGAAAAAACACTTATTATGTGTTAAACACTAGAGATACAAATACAAAAATCAGATTGTCCCAGCCAATATACCTGAAAGAATTACTACATGCCTATACCAGAAATGACATTAAGAGTCTGTAGCTGATTCACCTAGAATGAGTAATTCACTGAAACATGAATTCATTTAACAGGTTTTAGTCAAAGGAAGTACTATTTTCCTCTCCTTTTTTAAAGAATAGATTTCTTTTTTGTCATAAACTGAGCTTTTATTCAAAAGACTGAATTCACTGGGGCTATTTCTCTGTCTTGGCACAGAAATATGTCTTGAGGGAGGTCTATCCCTTTAATAGAGTCTCTTAAAAATGGACTTTGCTGTATAGAGACCATGAAATATTTGAATAAAATCCCAGAGACATAAAACGCAACACAAGCAATCATGTGCTCTGGAGACCTTGTGTCTAATATGTCTGGGAATATTTAGGCACGTAGGCTGAGGGTTCAGACTGCAAGAGGAAGAGCTGATGTCTCCCACATGCTCAGTCTGGTGAACTGAAGAATATCCTTCCAAGAGCCTAGGGTTGTGCTATGTTTGACAGAGCAGGGTCTTTGCACGAGCAAAGGAGGGCATATCTTTTTCAGATTGTATACTAAAAACCCAGTAGAATGAAAGCTTTGTGGGGACAGAGATCTTTTGTTCATTCTGTCTTTAAACCCCAGTGACTAGCATGGTGCCTGAAACATAGTATATATTTAATAAATGCTTGTTGAAAATGAAACTAAATTCCTCATTTAGGATGTGTGCAACGTTCAGCAGAAACTACGAGCTTGTGACTGTGTAAATAGTGGAAAGAGGAACAGATTAAGAGTCAGAAGATCTAGATTTACTGCGGACAACTCCACTTTCCTGGATCACTGTTTCCTTGTCTAAATAATGAGTATCAAAATCTCTGTCTACCTCAGAGGATGACAAGAGGATCAAATGAGGTAATATATAATACAATTAATGTAAGATATTCTTTGTATACTTGTGCTTTGAGAAAATTTCATTCTGCATTTGGAGTGCATTTGCTCCACAGGCCATAGAACTAATGTAATTATCTTGGATGGATATGAGGATTTCCTGGGATCCTGGAGGGAAAAAAATAAATATGATTTGTTTTAAGTTAGGCAAGGCTTTGTATGATAGGATTAAAGATCTAAGGCAGAAAGGAACCCCAGAAGTCATCTAAACCTCTTTTACAGATGAAGAAATTGAAGCCCAGGTTAGTTAACTGACTTGCCCAAAGTCAATATAGGTGATAAGTGTAACATGTACTTCAAGGTCCATTGGCATGTGAATTGGTGGAGATTAATCTCTCTTGGTCTTCTGGTTTCCAGCTGGGGGAACTTGGAAACCATCTTGTCCATTCTACTCATTTTTCAGGTAAGATTTTGCATCCAGAGAAGTAAAATGACTAGCCTAAAATATACAATAAGTGATAAAGTCAAGGTCTGAACCAAGGTCTTCTGATGTCAGATCCAGAAACAACAAGGAAAACAATCCAGAAGCCATCATTTTTCTAGTCTTACTTAACAGAGGCTCAAGACACAGTCTGTGAGTCTGTTGTCTGACAACCTTCCTAAGTTGAAAGGGATTTCTCATTGTGTTGACTTCAAAATGATGGAGTTTTATGCCATAATAACTCCCTAAGACCATCTCCTAAAGCATAGCAGTAATGGAATCTGCATAGGTAGAGAGAGTAACAATAAACTCAGGTCAATGAAATGAGAAATAATAGAGATCCATTAATAATTCAATAAAATGGCATACTTGTGATTTAATAGTAATGAGAAAGTTATAGTATATTCATTCATTCGTTTATTCCACAAAGATTTATTGAACATTTACTCTGGGCAAGGCACCAAAGTATGTTCTCCATCATGAAAGAGGCCTTGCTAAAAGTAAAGAATCTGCCCAAACCCTATCCTGAGCATTTACTACCCATAGTGTTTACTGTAGGTAGGAAGGATGGAAAGAAGAAAGGGATGGAGGAATGGAGGGAAAGAGGAAGAAAGGAAGGATGAAAGGAAGGAAGGGACAGAGGGAGGGAGGAAGAAAGAAAAGAAGGAAGTGAGAGAGAGATGGAAGGAAATAAGGAAGGAAGGAATGGAGGGAGAGAGGGAAATAGGAGAAAAGATAGGAAGGAAAGGAGAAGGAGAGGGAGGAAAGAAGGGAGGAAGAGAGAAGGGAAGAAAGGATATAATATGATTCCTCTTAATGGAGATAAGAATTATATACATAGACAACCAATGGAGACTAGTACAAAGGGGTAAATACTGTGATGAAATACGAAACATTCTAGTATAGATGACAAATGAAAAGGAAATCTGTTCAAAAAAAGACAGGATAGGGGCTGCAATATCAGGGAAAGAATTCCCAATGGATGAAGGACTTGATTTGGACCTGGAGGATGAATAAGGTTTAGCTAGGCTTATAGGAAAGGAAGGCCTTCCTGGTGAGGGGAAGCAGACAAGAATAAAACAAAGACATGGAGTCAGAAATGAAGACAGTAGGGAACAGAGAAGAGGAAGTCTTGACTGGTTTATGAAAAAGAGAAGGCAATAGAGCAGGTATAGTCATCTGGGCTAGAAGAGTGCCTTAACACACTCTGGCACATGTGGTATATGTCAGTGGGGGTAGCCCTGGAACCATTGCTGATATTGAATATAGGCCAAGCCTAAAATAGGATAGCAAGGCGTAGAACTGGAAAGGACATCAGTCATTATCCAATCTAACCTTTTCATGTGATAGATGAGAAAACTATTGTTCAAAAGTGAAAGTGATTTACCCAAAGCCATGCCAATAATATTATGATCATGAAGCACAAAGCACCTCCGCTGCATAAGATGGGGTTCCCAGAAATATATTTTCTCTTGGGATTTGAGTTCTTCCGCTAAGCTCCAAATCCTCTGATGTAGGGAAGCGTGTCGATGATGCTTTAGTATCTAGGGTGTCTCCCATTGCATTTGCAGGTTGCTGGTGGTCCTGGAAGGTATTCTGCCAATGATAAGCAAAGTAGTACAAGCTCAACTTTTGCATGCCTGAGGCCACGTTAATGAAGTCCTTCCCTCTCCCTTCAGATGTGTTTCTGTCACAAGACACATGAAAAAGAAGGTGCATAATGAAGAAGCCTTTTAGGTAGCAGTAGAAATAAGAAAGATTGCAGTCAGAACTGTTTAAGATCTTGGGTTCCAGGATGAGGGTCATAGGGTTCTAGAGCTAGAGACAGAAGAGATCTCAGAAGTAATTTAGTCCAATGCTCTCATTTTACAGTGGAAGAGACCGAGATTCAAGTTAAATGACTTGACTAAGGTCATATAAATAATAAAGATCAGAACCAGGAGTTGACATCAGTTCCTGAGATGCCAAACCCAGCCTTCCACCTGCTCTTTATATTTTTTTACTGATTTATTGAGTTCTGATTCCGGGGCAATAGATGGCCAGTGTATATTTTTGATCAAGAGAATGTCATAATGGAAGTGCGTGCTGTTTTACTTAAACTGGAAGCTATACATACATACATACTATATATATATATATATATATGTATATATATATACATATAAATATAAATTGAGGTGAGGGAAAGCCTCAATTCAAGGAGACCAGTGAGGAGACTTTACACTAGAGTTAGAATGAAGGAAAAGATTCTGGACCAGCATTATGACAGTGAGAAAAAAGAGGTGGAAGCAAATCCAAGGGTTATTTTGAAGAAAAAATCAACAAGCCTTGGTGATTAATTGGATGCAAGCAAGAAGTCAAAGGCTCATTCATTTAACAAATATTCATTGAGCATTGGTTATGTGAGAGGCTCCACACCCAGGAAAACTCTATACAAGGAATAAAGAACATACAATGATCCCGTAGTGTGCCATTTGATATCAAAAAGGATTCCGAAGGCTCAAGACTGAGAAACTTGGGGAACAGGGACAACTTTGACTGGAAAGAAAGCTAGCATCACCATGAGACTCACTGATGATAACCTTTTCAAGGACTCAGTGATAATCCTACTCAACATTTTCAAGCTGGGAGAAAAAAAGCTTCTCAACCTTCTCCATAGGCTTCACCCCAACCTGAATGTAGGAGATGCTCTCAATGCCCAGTTCTAGCTTGACTGTCATCTTCAAGGAAAAGACAAGAAAGGTGACTCAAGTCAGTCTTCTGACAGTACATTGCTATATCTGGGACAACTCTTTGTATTTTCCATGGGCTTGTTTGAATTTTTTTTGTATTTGTAGGCCAGGCAACATCATTAAAAATGTCTACAAAGATCTCCAAGCAAATGTAGGCCATTAAGAAGCAGCATACATGATGTGATAGAATAATTGTTAGACTCAGAGTCTGAAGACATAAGCCTTCTAGGTACATTGTTGTTGTGTTGTTGTGACATTTCAGTTGTGTCCAACTTATAGTGACCCCATTTGGGGCTCCTTGGCAAACATACTGGGATGGTTTGCCACTTTCTTCTCCAGTTAATTTTACAGATGAGGAAATTGAGGCAAACAGGTTTAAGTGACTTGCTCAGGGTGACACAGCTAGTAAGTGTCTGAGGCTGGATTTGAACTCAGGTATTCCTGGCTCCAGATTCGATGCTCTATCCATTGCACCACCTATCTATTTTCTGAGTACATCTCGATCCTTAATTAGTTAATTTTGGGACCTTGGACAAATCACTGAATTTCCCATCGACTTATTTTCTTCAGATGAAGAGAATGGCATCTGACCTACTTTACTCCTTCCTCTTCCACATCCACAGTCTTGTAAGGATTCAATAAGATAATGTTTGAAAAGCTAAAGAACGATATAAATGTGAAGTATTATTAATATTACTGTGGTCTTGGCACCACTGTAGACCCAGAAGGGGGCCAGGAATGTGAAGGCTTCTACTCCCTGTCTTCATGGATTTTATGCAATAAAAGCATTTGATACCATCGATAAATAGAACTGGGCTCTAGCAGATTCCAAGTGAGCCTGGCTGCCTTAGCAGTTGTCAGCTAAATGCATGCTTTCCAAAGCATTCATCCCAAAGGAACTGAGGGTCTGTATTGTGCAATAAATTCCTCTTTAGAACAACTCACTTTGTACAGCCACATTCAAAGAAGCAACAAGAGCCCTAGAAGTTTGTTTCAGATTATGTGTTGGCCATCTGAACTGGTGAAAATGTAGAGTGTGGACAGATCTTTTTTTTTTAACCTCTCTGTAAGTCTACTGCCACCAATGGGATCTCGACATGGCTCTTTTCCAATGAAAAATCAGGTCTTGCTATTGCAGGCACATTTTCTTTTATTCAAGTATATTTGAAAGGGGGAAAATGTCCTGAAGATGGCAGGTGTATTTACTATACCAAACACCAATCTTTTTCTCTGGGATGTGAACTGAGTTCATCATTTCTTTTATTTATACCCAAATCCAGAATAGCAGAGACATCATTTTTAGTGCTCCTGGGACTTAAAAGTACACATGAGTCAAAAGAAGCATGTTTTCTTACCCTTCAAACTCTTCAATCATTCTTACCTATGTTGCTTTTCCACCTTGAACTCTCTTTCACCATGACCTGGTGACTCTTCCCTCTTTACACATTGTAATTGTCATCTAGACAGTGACCAATTTGCATACAAAGATGTTTTGATTTATTTAGAAGTTGGGACATGATTTCCCATCGAAACAACGTGATTTATGATAGTTTTAGGGCCACAGGCCATCTCTCGAAAAGCCTACTTAAACCATAATGCAGCAGAAATAGAATATTACTAGATGGTAACCCATGTCCTGGGCCCTAGAAGCAGAAAGTCAAGTGGTTCATTAGGCAGGAGAAGGAAGAGAATTTCTTCCCCACTTTCAGCTCCTTAATAGGTCCACAAATGAACACATTATCCTGGCTCCAAAATCCACTTCTTTTCAAATTCCCTGTTTCTGTTGAGGGCATTTCTCTTGTCCTGTCACCTACAGAGCATCCAGTTGGAAATGTTCAGTAGGCAGCTGGAGATGAACAAGCAAAGGTCAAGGGAGAGAACAGGACTGGGCAAATAATAACAATACGGATGATGATGATGCTGGTGGTGATGAAGATGATGATGGCTACAATTTATTTAACTTTTCAAGGTTTTCAAAACACTAAAGTTTATATTTATATATATTATATATATATAATATATATTTATTTATATTTAAACAAATATCTTGGTTGATCTTCACTACCCTGGGACAAAGGCACTACTATTATACACTTTTTACAAATAAGGAAACTAAGACAGAGATGAAGTGTTTTACCTATAGTCACATAGTTAAAAAGTATCTAAGGTTATATTTGAACTTGGGAATTCTGACTCCAGGCCTAGAACTCTATCCAATGCAATATCTAGTTGACTTAAGCTGATGGATGTCTGCATAGTGATAATAACTAAATCCTTTGCTGGTAATGAAGTCATCAAGTGAGAGAGTATATATGGAGAAGAGTGCCCAGGACTGAGCCTTGGGGAATATTCACAGTGAGAGGGTGTGATATACAAATTAGGGCTTCTTAAACTTTTTCCACTTAAGTCCTCTTTTTGTTTGATGCAGTATTCATTGGCATTGTGTGGTGTGATGGTATGTGCAATGAAAAGTGCACAATGAAAAGTGTGTTCAGAACCAAGCCTGCAGTGAAGTTGCACAATGCAACACAGGCAAGCACTGCCAGAAACACCTTGGATGCATTATGCATTTGATTTTTAATTAATCTTTGATCATTGCACATTCAGAAACCTTTTACTGTTACAAAATTTTTCATGACCCCATACGGGATCATGGCCCACAGTTTAAGAAGCACTCATTATATAATGAGCCAACATAAGAGGCTCAGAAAAGGCAGTCAGATAGGTAGGAGAACCAGGACAGAGGAGTGTCACAAAATACAAAAAAAAAAAAAAAAGAGAATGCCCAGAAGAAAGCAGTCAGTGTAATACAGTGGAAATGTCAAGAAGGATGAGGACTGATCATCAGATTTGATAATTAAAAGATAACTTACTTATTTTCAATCTCTCCCACTCTAATGACTCATCTCCACAGGAGTCACAGGTGAGAGTGGAGTGACAGACACCAAAAGCAGAAAACAGCCCTGCAAAGGCTTGGCTGCTTTGCTACCAGAGATACTAGTCTTCCCTGAACATCTCATATTACCACCAGACTTGGTAATTAAAAGATAACTTACTTATCGTTAATCTCTCCCTCTCTAATGGCTCATCTCCCCCTACGTACAAACATATCCATGTCTTCCCCATCCTGAAAAAAACCATCATTTGATCCGTCCATCCCTACTATCATCCCATATCTCTTCTACCCTTTGCAGCTAAACTCCTCCAAAAGGTCATCTACAATAGGTGTCTCCACTTCTCTCTTCTCACTCACTCTCTTCTTAAGCCCCTACAATCTGGTTTCTGATCTTAACATTCCATTAAAATCTTTCTTTCCAAAGTTATGGATGATTTCCTAAATGCCAAATCCAAACCTTTTCTCAGTCCCCATTCTTCTTGACCTCTCTGCCTTTGACACTGTCAATCACCCTCTTCTCTCTAGGTTTTGGGGACATCATTCTCTCTTGGTTCACCTCCTATCTGTGTGGTCACACCTCAGTCTCCTTTGCTGGATCCTCACATAAGTCATGTTCACTAACCATGGGTGCCCCACAGGGTTTTGTACCGAGCCACTTTCTCTCTTCCCTTTATATTACTTCATCTGGTGACCTCATCAGCCCCATGGATTTAATTATCATCTGTACATCAGTGACTCACAAATCTACCTGTCCAACCCTTACCTCGCTGACCTCCACTCTCACATCTCCGACTGCCTTTCTTATATCTCAGACTAGATACCTAGTAGATATCTTAAACCTATGTCCAAAATCAAACTTACTATCATTCCTCCTAAATCCTTCCCCCTTCCAAGCTTTCCTATTACTCTCTAGGACACCATCATCCTTCCAGTCCTTAACTTGCAACCTGAGTGACATACCCAACTCATCATGGTCTCTCATCCTACCTCAGATCCAACCTGTTGCCAAGGCCTGTCAGTTTCATCCTGAATACACCCCCTTCTTTACTCTGATTCTGGCACCACCCTGGAGCACACACCCTCAGCATCTCTCACCTAGACTACTACAATAGGCTACTAGTTGGTCTGCCTGCCACAAGTCTCTCTCCATTCCTGTCCATTCTCTGTTCAGCCACCAAAATGACTTTCCTAAACTATAATTCTATGTTCACTCTTCTCTCTCTCTCTCTCTCTCTCTCTCTCTCTCTCTCTCTCTCTCTCTCTCTCTCTCTCTCTCTCTCTCTCTCTCTCTCTCTTTCAGTTCCAGTGGTTCCCCATCATATCCAGGATCAAATACAAAATTCTCTTTTTGGTGTTCAAAGCCATTTATAATTTAGGGCCCTCCTACTGTTCTAGTCTTCCTATACTTTATTATTTATCATCCATGTCACATACTCTTCCTTCCTTGATGTTCCATGAACAAAACACTTCACCTCTTGACTCCAGGCATTTTCTCTTGCTGTCTCCCATGCCTGGAATGTTCTCCCTCCTCTTCTGTTTCCTGGTTTCCTTCAAGTCCCAACTACAGTCTTCTACAGAAAACCCTTCCTAATCTTGGATAATTCTAGTGCTCTCCCTCCATTGCTTCCCATTTATCCTGAGGTAGCTAGGTGCTGCAGTGGGTGGAGTATCGGGTTTGAAGTCAGGAAGTCTTCAAACATAAGTCACTCTCCCTCCATCTTCCTCAGTATTTTCAGTTGTAAAATGGAGAATAAAGATAGCATCTACCTCCCCAGGGTTTATGAGGATCAAATGAGATATTTGTAAAGTGTTTATCCCAGTGTCTGGCACATGGTAGGCACTTAATAAATGCTTATTCCCTTCCATTTCAGGAGAGTTAAACCAGGTAACTATGAGGTCATAGGGAAGGAAGCAGGGTCTATTTTTTTGCTTTTCTTGGCATCTGTTTATCGTTATCTTTCATTCTTGAAGACCATGACATCAGGAAGATGATGCCATGACTTGCAAGTCAATTAGATTTAAGTGAGGGAGGGTTGGGTAAAGCCATCAGCTTCACTTTCTCCTGCGGAGCCAAGATATAGTGGCAAGATATAGGTCAGATGGCCCCCTTGGTATCTTCAGTTCTTGGCACAGTACCGGGCACACAGTAGGTACTTAACAAATGCTTACTGACTGATTGGGGCAGGAGGGTGTGGAATGAAGAAAAAGCAAAGCAGAAATGGAGGCAGAGGTAAGTAATGAAGAATTCTGAGGATCCCTGTGAAGTTTTTTCTAGGATTGAACACTCAGGGGCACAAAGCTAATAAGGTGAATGAGTTTGGAGAGTTCCAGATACAAAAACATCTTGACTGGGTGGAAAAATGAACCAAATTGAGTAAGACTAAGTCGACCAAGTCTCTTATGGTCTCATCATTATTTGTATAACCATCTTGACTAAAAGCTCCATGAGGATCAGGATCTTTTACTTATTAATCTGTTTCACTTAATGGCTTGGCACAGTGTATTACACATCGTGGGCACTTAATAGGTGAACTAATTGAGCTGAATAGAAGGGTAGAGGCAGATACTTGCATATACAGTTTAGGATTCACTTTCTCACTAACATTTGTAGTCAGCGTCCCCGGAAGCTCCTCAGGGTAAACCTACAAATTTCTACTCTTAACACAATTTCTCATGAGCCCCCACAAATGTGCTTCCCATTAATAATCAGCCTTTTAGAAAAAGCATTTATTCAAATGGCATAGGAAGACATGTTGTTATACAGGAAAGGCACACAAAGTCCAAAGGAAAATCGGTACAGTATTAAAAGCACAATGGTAGTAAGGCCCACATGTAGGAAATACAGGTTGCCAATACAATTGACAATTGTGGAACAGCAAAGTCCTACAGTCCTTTCTCTGAAGCATCTTCATAAAATTCACTACAGAGACCAGTGTTGGCAACAGTGTCACTCCATTCATAGTCTGGGTTTGCTCCCTGAAGAAAACATCACTGCCCTGAACAGGTGGTTCAGCTTCTGGGGTGAACTGGAAAGATTATTTGACTGTTGAGTAGGTTCTTCTTAGGGCTCAGTTGTTGCTAGCTTGGAATGGGCGGGTTATTTAGCCACTGGAACTAACTGCCTCTGGACTTGGTAAGGCAAGTCACTGCGCTGCTGGGCAGCTACTGACAGCAAGCAAGGTAGATTGCTTTGTTGATGGGCTGCTGGATTAGACTAGGTTTGTTATTTGGTTGCTAGGCTACTGTTGCCTGACTTGTATTGGGCTCTGAGCTGAGCGATGGGCTCTTCCTAGGGCAAGGCATTTCTGCTTGATAATTTAATCCACTAGATTTCCTGGATTTGCTCTTGTAGATAGCTGCAGTATCTACAACCTCCAAACTCTGGCTAAGCCAAGTGTGAGAGGGCTTTTTTCAGCAGGAGTACAATTGTCCTTTCTCTGCAGGAACAACTACCCTTAACCTAAAATTAGCAGTAGCCTCTCCTTTTTTATTTTCACAGGGCATCAACTATGAGGTTTGTCACCTTGAGCTAGGAGGTGGGAGAGGATTAACTTCTTCAGCAATTCTTCCTGCTTCAGAGTATAGTTTCCTCAGTGAGAGACCTTAACATTCACTTATGGTGATTGGTCAATTATATTTCGTAGGTCCCTGTTGGGAGCTCATGCAGATAAGTAGCTAAGATAAATTCATTATCTTTACTGGTCTTTCCATATACAGTTGAGTTTTTCAAGGCTTAAGTCCTTTCTAGGATTAGAAAGGACCTGACAGAGATCAAGCAAAAAACTTTGGTAGTCTGAGCCTGAAAAATTACTAAAATAATATCTTATTTTTCAAGGACACTTGAAATTTTAGACTATGGACTGCTTCCCTTAACCCTTTTATTTAAGTGGATTTGTTCTGTGAAGTCTGGATTCAGTCAAAGGGCCACACTTGAGGATTAGAGGGCCATATGTGCCCTTGAGGCAACAGGTTCTCCATCTCTGCCTCAACCCATCTCCCACACTCCCATGCTGTAAATAGATATCATTACTAAGAGTTTTTGAGGAATGGACAAGCTTAGGTCTACTTATTTCTGCCTTGCTTCCCTCTCAGAAGTGTTTAGATTGATATTTTCTCTAGTGGATGCATGAATTTCCTTCCTTCCTTCCTTCCTTCCTTCCTTCCTTCCTTCCTTCATTCCTTCCTTCCTCCCTTCTTTCTTCCTTGTCTATCTATCTTATCCAGGTTAGAAGTACAATTGCCCCTAATGAACCTGATTCAAGGATCTAATCCCATATTGGTAGCTACCTTTAAAGTAAGAGTATTGGCTATTTTTATTATCATTGCCATAGAGATCTGTGATCTTACTAATGTAGATTTTCCCTCTAATGATTTAGGTCATAGCTACCTATCCATTCCCTCCTGAATAACTTGTCCATATTCTCCCATGGGTATCATAGGGAGTCCCCTCAGCATGTTGAGAGTCTTTCTGTCATTCTTCAATTCATGAATACCTATAGAGCATACAGACTATCTATCAGTTGTCACTCATTCTTACTATGTGACTGACCCATCTTGTTATCTTTACCCACATTTCTCCAATGTGATTCCTTTAAGACACTGCCGTCCATTTATCCTTACTATGCACCTCATTATCACCTTTCGGGTGATCCTCAACCTCATTTTGGGGAGAGACTGTAGTATTCCATGACTTTTAGCTATGCAACATCACTGGAATAATATTGCTTTTAAAAAAATGATCTTTTGTTTCAGGAAGAAGCTTGGGGTCATTAAAATCAATGGACAATTTCCCTGAGTCAGTCAGACATGTTTTGTTCCTCCAATTCCAGGCTTAGCTTATTACCCATTTTCATTATCTAGCTGAGACATACACTATCAATTGTCCATCGAATTGAATATCTGAGTCTGGTTAATAGGCATTCTTCATCTCCTGCATGGATTATTAGGACAAAGTCTTCTGAGTGATTATGGACTTCATTTAGAGGTTATGGAGAGATGGAATTTAAATTCATGATTTCTGGCTGCAAATCCAAAGTTCTTTCCATGGCACCACAATGTTGAATTCAAATAGGAATTCACAAGAGCAGCTTTAATGAGGAATTAAAACCAAACAGGAAGACTTTCACAAGTGATATTCTATAATAGAGTACATCTTTAATGGTGCAGTGGATAGAGTGCTAGGCCTACAGTCAGGAAGATTCAACTTTCTGAGTTCAAATCCAGCCTCACATAACTTTGTGACCCCTAGCAAGTCATTTAACCCTGTTTGCCTCTGCTTCCTCATCTTTAAAATGAGCTGGAGAAGGAAATGTCAAAGCACGTCAGTATCTTTGTCAAAAAAAACCCTAACTGGGGTCATGAAAAATCAGACACAACTGAAAAAATGATTACACAAATGCTTATTCTGTGTTGACTATTTAAAAAAAAAATGTACTTGGTCCTGAAGGATTTCCTCCAACAAATGTATATATGTATATATATATATATATATATATATATATATATATATATACATATATATATATGAATATATATGATGAATATATGATGTGTATATATATGTCAAAATCATAGACGATACTTTGAGTGAAATAACAGAGATAACCTTGTTCAACAAGGTTAATTTTAAACAAGTCCTAAAGCAGGAACAAGAGGGATATATATGCTTACAAAAGGTGCTTGCCACTATCATGGAGGATATCCAATGTAGGTTCCAAGCATCCATCACTAAGAGTCAAATGAATTAGGTTAAAAACTCAAGCCTTAGTCACACCCTACTGTTCAGCTTACTTAGTTCAGTAATCAACTATTAAGTGCCCACTATGTATAATACACTATGCCAAGTCATTAAATGAAATATCAAGATTAATAAGTAAAAGATCCTGGATACATGGGGCCTTAACTCTCTGAACCTCAGTTTCCTTAACTATAAAAGGAAGGGGATTGAATTTTACGACCTCTAAAATGTCTCCTATCTCTGTATGGAAGTCTTTTCATCTCTGACTCAATGTATTCCTGTTACTGTCTTGGTTCCAACATTACCCCCCAAGTCCTATTTTATCTCAGATGAGGGCTTGGTTTTGAGGATTTGAGGAAGACCATGTTGATCCAGTTTTGCTGCCTTCCACCCACAGATATGAGTCTGGGTGGGGCACAGGGAAGGAATGCCGGATTTGAAATCCTTAGAGACTGGGCTTGAAAGTTTTCTCTGATACTTAGTAGCTAAATGACCATGTATGAGTTATTTGGTCACTCTGAGTTTCAATTTCAGTTATAAAGGTGGGATAATAAGAACTGTGACCCCAGCATTCTATGGTGGCAATGCATATAAAGCATTCTGGAAACTTTAAAGCACTATAATGTGCTTAAATGTCACATTTATGATGGTTCACCTGGTAGTAACTTACTTGATGAAAATATTCCAGAAATAGAGTCAGGGAGAGGAAAACTTCTGACACAAACTCTCAAAAGTGTTCATGATAACTGCTAATTGTACCAGGCCTCCGAGACAGTATACTTCAGAAGGAAATGGTAGGATTTCAGATAGTGAACAGATTGTAACGATATAGGTCAGTCAGCCCAATCTACAACTGATTCAGAACAATCTTTAATATCATGGGCTAGGTGCTAACATAGCCCAGGGCATTTTTAGATCTGAGGGTTTTGATTGGACAAGGGTTCTTCAGGGATAAAAGACCAATAGAACAACAAACACATGAATGAATGAATGAATGAATGAATGAATGAATGAATGAATGAATGAATGAATGAATGAATAAGCAGATAAATGAATGAGTAGAAAAGTGAAAAAATAAATATGCATATAAATTAATAAGTAAATTAGTTATTAGAACTGGTAATCATCTAAAGTGTCATCTATTATGGTCTCTGAATTGGTAAGTGCAGAAGAAGAATTGAGTTTGAATGGGAGGAAATAGAGAAAAATGGAAATAGAGAAAAAAATTAAATCTGCTAAAATGATTATAAACTATTTTTTAAGGCTAAGACTACATTATACTCAGAAATGAATGTGTAACCTCTTAAGACATTCAGTAATACTTATATATGGGTAAAAAGTGAACACTGAACAAAATTGTGAAGATTGTCTAGTTTGTCCCCTTTTCCATGTTTTTGCTTACTCCATCAGCTCTACCAATTCAAATACTCAAAGTTTCTAGTATGATCATTACCAGTCAACTTTTCACATGGTAAGTGCTTAATGGATGTTTTTCCATTCATTACTGGGTACTTATTATATGTATGGTACTGATTTAAACTGAGGAATGAAATATAGCCCCTGTCCTTGAGGAGCTTATAGTTGACTTGGAGAGTCACCATGTGAAAGTAAAAGTACAAATAAAAGTACTAGAGAGGCTATGCTACAGAGTTCAGAGGAGGAAGCAGATGTGGACTAGATTCAGGGAGTACTTTATGAAGAAAGGAAGACTTTAACCAGCCCAACAGAGATTGCTATGACAAAGAAAAGTGGAAAAGAAAAGAAAAGTCATGAGAAGGGAGACATCAGGGTGGAGTAAAGGTGTAATACCAAAGTAAAAAGAGATAGGAATAAAAAATGCAAAGGGAGGGAATAATTTGCGTAAAGGTATCTTGAAGATTCATATGTCTGATGGAATAGTGCTGTGGTATAAGAAATGATGAGGGGAATGATTTCAGAAAAATCTGGGAAGACACATGAACAGATTCAAAGTGAAGTGAGCAGAACCAGGAGAACACTGTACACAGAAACAGCAATACTATAACAGCTATCAAATGGTGAAAGATTTATCTACTCTGATCAATGCAATGATCCAAGACCATTTCTAAAGACTCATGAAGAAAAGCATTACTCACCTCCAGAGAGAGAACTAATGAAGTCTGAGTGAAGACAGAAGCATTTTTCATTTACCTTTTCTTGCTTTTTTTCTTGCAGGTTGTGGAAAGGAGAGAATTTGGAATACAAAAAAAAAATTTTAATGTATTTTAAAAATAAATTTAAAAAATATAATGAACATTTTATCTGAAAAAAAGAAAAGATTCATCTGGCAGTGATGTGTCAGATTGGGGTGTTGGGCAAGGCTAGACGCAAGGAGATTGTTATAATTAAATATATAGATAGATATATATACACATATACATATATATCTCACATTTATAAAGAATTTAAGGCTTTCAATGTACTTTCCTCCTCACAACAACCCAGTGAGGTAGAGAGCACATTCATTATTATCCTCATTTTATAGATTAAGAAATAGAGGCAAATGAATTGCCCATAGATACATCATTAGGAAACAGCAGACCATGAGTTTGAGGTCAAGTCTTCTGAATCCAAATTCAGCACTCCTTTCCTATAACATCTGACTCCACGCTGACTTTGACCAGGGTGGGAACAATGAGAATGGAAGGAAAACAACAATGACAGATAGTATCCAAGAAGACCCAGAAGGACTTGGTGACTGACTGTGGAATAGGAGGAAATTGTGAGTTTCCCTTCAAGTAACAAGGAGAAGCAGCAAGGCATGGAGGACACAGAACTGCCTTGAGCTCAACAAATCCAACAGTAGGAAAGATAGTCCTGCAATAAATGTATCTTGACTGTGTGACCCTGGGTAAGTCACCTGACCTGTTAGGGGTCCAGGAATCTCTCTAAGACTATAGGTGCTGGTCTGGGTTGGTAGTTGAAGTTCCTTATACCAATGAATTGCAGCTCCAGCACAAAACAAGGAAAATAAAGGCACCCTTGAAGGAAATTGGTAAGTGCAGAAGAAGAATTGAGTTGGAGTGGGACAATGATGGATTCATTTTAGATATGTTGAGTTTTAATTGTCCAAAAGTCATCTAGGGGAATAATGGTAGGTTGGTTGGTTGGTTGGTTGGTTGGTGTCTGCCATTCTCAAAGAGGACCTACATGATATCACTATGCTAGAGTCAAGTTTCAATGTCTCCAACTGTGGCTGCTCAGACCAGTACAAGCTCAGAATGTTTTACCACAGGTTAGACACAAATGGTACATGTGAACATTTGGGGTGGATTCTCTAAATTTTCACATCCTGCATTTCCTTTGAACTGTTTCAGTTCTGCTTTGCTCATAGAACACAGCACCTTCCCTGATGTGGGCACGCCATGCTGAGCAGTCTTGTGCCAGTGTCTCCCATGTCACATAAACAATCCCAGAGTTCTTCAGAGAGACCTTGAGAGTGTCCTTGTTTCACTTCTTCTGATCACTACTTGAATGCTTGTCCTGTGTGAATTCTCCATAAAGCAGTCTTTTTTGGCAAGTGTACATCTGCATTCAAAAAAAGTGACCAGCCCATCAGAGTTGTGCTCTCTGAAGCAGAATTTGAATGCTTGGTAGTTTAGTTCAAACAAGAACCTCAGTGTCTAGATTGTCCTGCCAAGTGATCTTCAGAATCTTCCTAAGACAATTCAAATGGAAGAGATTCATTTCCTGGCATAGTAGTGGTAGACTGTCCATGTTTCACAGGCATACAACAATGGGGTCAGCACAACAGCTCTGTAGACCTTCAGTTTGGTAGTCAGTCTAATATTTCTTCTCTCCCTAACTTTTCTTCGGAGGCTCCCAAACACTGGCAAGCATGCGTCAACCTCATTATCAATGTGTACATCCCTAGAAAGTACATACCAAGGTAAATGAACTTACCCATAGCATTCAAAACTTCTCCATTTACTGTAACTAATGGTTGTACATATAAAAATAATAACAATAACACATTTAAATAGTACTTATTGTGTGACAGGCACTGTGCTACCTGTTTCCACAACTTTGGGAAATATTATTATCCCTATCTTATAAATCAGGAAACTGAGGCAGAGGTTGAGAGATCTGCCCAGTATCATACAACTAATATCTGAGGCTAAATTTGAACTCAAGTCTTCCTGACTCTGGACTCAGCATTCTATCTATTGTATGACCCTAGGTGCCCATCCTTAAAAATTTGGTGCTTGAAAATGCAGTACTAAAACTTTAAAACAGACAATTAATAGAGATCCAGGTTTCAGAGGAATAAGATAAAAGGATTTAGAATTAAATGAGACCTTAAAAGTTATTTTTTCCAACCCAATGGTTTTAAAGATGAAGAAACTATAGCCCTACATAGTTCAATGACTTCCCTATGGCAGCAAGCAGCAGAGCTAGAATTCAAATCCTTGTCTTTGGACTCTAAATTCAGTGCCTCCCCCTACACTTTTTTGCCTGTTGTCATATAAAGGTGAGAGGGAAGATGCTGCGAAGAGATGAGATGGCCAGGGAAGATGGTATGTACCGAGAGACAACAGCCATGGCCAAGGACTAAACTTGGAAGTATATCTGCATTTAGGGGTTTAGAGGAGGAAGTGAAGTCAGCTTCCTGGTGTTCTCGTGAGCCCTGGAGGCAGACTCCTTAAAACCAAGGGTATGGGCTGCAAGAGGGGCCAAGATACAGTCACCATGCGCATTTGAGGTTAAAGGTCAGTGGAAAAAGGCAGGGATCTAAACCGGGAGATCAGAAATGAAACAGAAACAGCCATTTAGCAAAAGCAGGCTTTATAGAGGGAGACAACCAAAATCCAGCACTGACCCAAACTCAGTCTCTGTAAAGACAGAATTGAAAAACCATAAATGAAATGATGTGTGAGGCAGGACCAAGAAAGTCCTGGGTAGGAAACAGCTAAGGAAAAGAGAAGGAAGGGCTTGAGCATGGCTGTCCGGTCAGGGTCAAGACTGGAGAGGAAGGAGCAGCCCAAGCCAGTCAGGCTGGCACACAGCAGGAATTAAAGTTCAGAAGTCTGGCCCACGTCAATATATTGCTATGACTCATCTCTTGGCCTATGTGGATGCCTCGACAAGTAGTTCCTGTTTGGAGCCTGGCAAGAGTCTGAGCTGAGGGAATGGTCAGGGTCCAGGAGAGGGCAAAGTAGGGCTCTGCTCATTAAGCGTGCATTAACCAAGCAGGTGGAGCAGATAGAGGCAGGGTTGGCAAGCCAGGACAAGATCAAATAGCTATTGGCACTGCCAAGCAAATTCTGCCCTGAGATCAGAAGCAGCAGCCAGAAGCTCTCCAAGGAGAGCTAATTGTGCTTAGCACTGGCTTAAAGGGGACCTGAGCGCCTCCTGCCCAGCAGGTTATCTGCACCTTAAAGGACCCCTTTATAAAGGAGTTTTCAGCTGAGCAAAGTCACTTCCCTAAACCACACCAAAGTCTCAGTTTTCTAACTGATAAAATGATAATAGCTAACATTTACATTGCATTTTAAGATTTGTAAAATGTTTCACATGTTATTTCATTGGATCCTCACAACAACTCATTGAAGAGGGTCATATTATTATCCCCATTTTATAGATGAGGAAAGTGGGGCTTGGAGAGGTTACGATGACCTTTGTAGGGTTACACGCTAGTAAAATGAGGCAGGATTTGAATAAAGGACTTTCTGATTCCAAGTCCAGCACTTTCTCCCCTACACAAATTAAATTGATTGGATCGTGTGGTCTCTACAAGCAATCTGTGGTATCTGTACCTTGTATGAGCCCTGTTAAAGCAGGCCTACATTTTTCATATGGAAGAAGGGTCCCAGAGACACATGTGACTTCCTATATCCACTCCCTACCAATCCACAGGATTCTTGGTATCTGATTCATGCTTCCCACATCACCCCCAGCGGTAAGGCCAGGGATTCTTATTTATTTACTTAGATCACAGAGCCAGAGTCAAAACAGCCAGGATCTGAGAAAGCAACTGGAATTAATCCACACAGGATTTGTTGTATCACTGAGGATTCACTGTCTCCCACCTAGCTCAGAGTCCTCCTCAGTAACTGGATTCCAGGTAGTCTATCCACATCCTAATGACATATCTCATCAGTGGGGGCGCTGCTGCCTGGGTCAGCCATTTCCATCTTCATTTACCCATGAGCCCTCCCCTTCTATCTGGAATGGGAAAGCTATTTTCTCAGGAAAAGAAAATTAATTAGTGGAGGGAGGTGAGGAGGGAGCCAGTGGGAGAGGTCTCTCCTTTTGCCTCTCACATCCCCTTATGAAGGTAATCATCTTCTTTACCTAAACCAATACCTAGCGCTGTCTATGTATTTGGTGAGAAAGCTATACCCAGAGAAGAGCCTTTCCTCTCTCTACTGGCTCCTTCACAGCGCATGAAATTTCCAAGACAAGGATTATTCCTGAACAAAGAGTGAACTTGATTTATCCTGGTTACCTGATGTTTCATACGTAAGCACTGGAGTTTTTGGATTCCAGCCTCTGACACGTTCACTCTTGATCTGGTCAGACAGGCAGACAGTTTTGGAGCGGTTAATGATCAGCTTGATTCTAGTCTATTCCTCTCAGATGGTTGCTGGGACAGCCAGCTCCTACAGCATTCCCTAATCACCCTTCTTGAAGGGGCCTGCAAAAAGAGGGGGCAACTATACCTACACTTGTGTACTCCCCTAAATCTTCTCAAGCCTCAATGGGGGCCAGTTGAGGCACACAAGATTCCCCGATGGGCTCCCCATGATTTTTCCCCACTCACTAACCAGTGCCCACCTGCTTTATAGGGCAACAGACAAAGAAGGCATCTTGCCAACATTAAGCTCACAGGTTAACTTTAGCAATATTGTCATTCTGCACAAGCATAGTAAATATTTCATTATGTCACCCCTTATCTCTTGGTGCAGCCTCAGTAGGACTGTCTATCACTATGATTCTGGGAACTACTGTCCAGAATCCTTGGAGCTGTTCTGGGAGTTATTATCTAACACCTGGAAACCAGACATTCCCATGGCCATGGATCCTGAGAAACTGAACTCTAAGGATAACAAAATCCTCCTTACATACACCTGCCACTTCATTAATGGTTAAATTCAGGGCTATTTCATACACCTGAGCTACATCTTAGGATTGGCCTTTAAAAGGGTACTACATATGAGCTGGGGGGTGGAGTAGTAGAGAGAAAGAGAGACAGGGAGGGAGGGAAGGAGAGAAACAGAAGCAGAGACAGAAAGATAAGGGACAGAAAGACTCACAGACTCATGCAGAGGGAGACAAAATGACGGGGGAGGACAGGGAGACAGGGAGACGAGGGGAAAGAGTAGAAGGGGAGAAGGAGCAGAGAGGAGGAGGAAAGGGAAAGTAGGAGAAGTAGAGAGAGAGGGAGAGAAGAAGAAAGGGAGAGAGTAAGAGAAAAAGATGTAGAAAGAGAGATAAAGACACAGGAAGAGAAAGAGACAGAGACAGAGAGAGAGACAGAGAGAAAATGAGACAAAGAGAGAGAGAAAATGAGAGAGAAAGAAAATGAGAGAGACTACACTCAGAAACAGTCAGCTCCCGTGAGGGAAACCTGCACCATCATGTGTCCCCTGTGAAGAAGTCCCGGGCTCCAGGGAAGCCAGAGAGCAAAGGCAGCAGTCTCTGGAGCAGTGAGGAGTTCCTGGGCCAACTAGAAAGCTTCAAGAACACAAGCCAGCCAGCAGCAGCAGAATAAAGGCACTGGACCATGAGGCACTGGACCAAGCAGTTTCTGTAGGAAACCAGGGACTTGTTTGAATTGGGGGAGGCAGAGCCAGAAGAGTCACAGTGAGGAGGAGCAGACTCGGACCTTGCCCATCACTGGGGCTATGAACTGTGTGCTGTGCAGGTCTGGAACCGAAGGGAAGGGGCCAACTCCAGCACCTTGGGAGTTTTCACCTCCTTTACAGAGCTAGGAGGCATGGTGAATAGAGCACTGGGCCTGTAGTCAGGAAGACCTCGGGTTCAAATCCAGCTTCAGACACTTCCTGGCTGTGTGACCTTGAGCACTCAGGTTCTGCCTCAGTTTACTTAACTGCCAAAAAAAGGATAATAATAGCATCTACTTCCCAGGGTTGTTTTAAGGATTAAATGGGATGATATTTGTAGGTGCTTCATAAATCTGCGTTCCCTTTCTCTCCTTCCCATTTAGGTAGGGGGAGGGGTCTTCAACCCCAGGGTGGCAGTATAAATCTAGGGCTGAGTTTAGTAAACTACCCCTCAGACCAAATCAAGTTAGCCACTACAACATTTTAAAATAAAGTTGTTTTCACATTTTTAGAAACAATAAAGCTTTATTTAAACATATAAAAACTGTTCTTAGCTCAAGGGGTATAGGAAAAAAAAAGGTAGGCTGCAACAGTTTGCTGACCCCCTGGCTAGAGGACTGTAAATGCTTGGGAAAGGTGAGCTTCTTTAGCAGGGAGAGTCACGTGACTCTGTGAGATCCCCCACAAATATTGTCAGGGGTCCACCCAAGATAATACTATAAGTAAGCTTACAAAGAATTACCTAGCAAGCCTACAGAAGATGAAAGAAAAGATGCCTTGACTGTTTATGAGTCCAAATGTGAATCTTCATTAATTTTTAGTCATAAGGTTAAAAATTTCAAAAAGGCTCTATGTATGTTCAATATCTTCTGAGGCTGAGTGCTTGCATGGGAAATTTTCCTTTGCGTTTTACCTTTTCCTAGAATTAAAAAAAATTCTGCTATTCCTAGATAAAACTCTGAGTAGCGACAGAATTATAGACTACTACTATTGTGAAACTCCAAAACTGACGTAGGTCCACATGAGCCCAGAGCTGAGGTTCTGGGCCAAGGTTACACAGTCTTTATGAGCTGCTGAGACCAAAATAATTCGTCAGTTAGCGGTCCATCTTCTGTTGACAGAATTTTCTGAATTTAACTAACAAGAAGCTTTTCCCAATTCCCTTGACTATTAGTGCCCTCCATGGACCAGAAATTACACTGTATTTTTATTCCATATGTGTTTTGTATTTACTTATCTTCCTACGTGTTGCATATCAACCTTTCCCTCTCCCACAGAATGTGAGCCATCTGAGGGCAGATAGTGTTCCTTTCTTTTTAATCGGTAGTGCCTAAACACAATATCTAGTATATATACCTGTTGCAATAAATTAAACCAAGTTGGTTCTTGAATGAGAGATACTCAGTCTAATAATGGGCTCAAACTCAAAGCCTTTCTATCTGCCAGTCTCACTTAAAGCCTTCCTCAATGCATCACCATGGTATAGAGCCAACCTTGGATTCTTGAAGGTTAAAAGTAATGGAGCATAGTCCTGTCATAGCATAACCACAGAAATGGTAACCAAATTGTAACCAGTGGAAACAACAAATACTCTTTCATTAGAGGATCAACCTTACCACAGTTTGAGAGACTTGCTATCAGACTGACCATTGGGTAATGATTATTTTTTTACTAGAGCAATTAAAGAAAATTGGTGGCATAGTACATACAGTTCAAATCTAGGCTCAATACTGCCTAGCTGTGTCACACTGGGCAAATCACTTTCTCAGTTTCCTCAACTGTAAAATGGGGAAATAATAGCCTCTACCCCCGCCAGGGCTGTTGTGATGATTAAATGAGATAGTATTTGGAAACATGCTTAGCACAGCATCTGGCATGTGGTAAATGCTACATAAATACTTCTCTCCTTTCTTTCTCCCTTTCTGTACTACACTCCTCCCAACCCCTTCACCTATCAAGCTGTGCATGAGTTGCTATTAGCATTGGTGGAGGAAGAATCATAACTCCTATTGAAGTCAGGACTTACCTAGAGTTGGTGGTCACATCATTCCCTCTACTAACAACGTTTTACTCATCCCTTCCCTACAATTCCTCTATCTAGAATGTTTTTCACTTCCTTTCCTTCCCCTCAGCAAGTCAAGTTTCACCCTACTCACTCTCCAAGGTCTATCATAAAATGCCAGCTCCTTTAAGACAGCTTTTCCTGATCCTTCCAACTAAAAGTGATCTTCTCAAGCACCACAGAATGTAGAATATATTTCTCTTTTACATTATTTTGTATAAGCTCGCTAAGGACAGAGGTTTTCTCCTTTTCTTCTTTGAGTTCCTCATGGGCTTGTAATAGAAACTTGATAAATGTTTGTTTAAATGAATGAATAAATTTAATTAGATCCATTTGGGCATGATTGGATGGCCACAACCGACAAAAAGCTCAGTGGCTTGTAGCTGGTTTTCTTTGCACATTTGCACAATATAGGAGTAGGTAGCAATAGAATCCTGTTACCTCTGGAAACTGTGCTTCATGGCCTGGCATCATGGGAATGTTCTTGTCCAATCCTCTCATGAGTAGGATGATGACCTGCCAATGTTCTATAAACAAAGCAACAATGCCAGTAGTGACCACTTCCTGGCCAGGGGCCAACCCTGACAGCTCAGGCTCCATGGGATGGCCCCATGTCTCTTTCCTGCAATTAAACAGGCTTCCTTCAAATGACCTTGCAGAGAATCCAGTCTCCAGGGACATCCTGTTAGAGGCAGCCCAAGTGCTTGGAACTTTCATCTTGCAAACTATCTTCAGGACTTTTCTGACCCTGTCAAGTTGAAAGCCTTCTGGGCCACTGGAGAAAAGTCCAGAGACTTCTTTATCTTATATTTACTATAAATTTTCCTGCAGTCTCTTCTTTAATTGTGCTGTAGTTGAATATTCTTCTTAGCATGACAGTTAAAAATATTCTTGTGACTATTTGGTTGGAAATGAGCTCCTCTGACTTGTGTTTGCCAAATACTTGATCTCGATAAGAATAAATTTTTGACCTAAGAAAAGTGGTCACAATGGGACTATAAGGTAGGCTACCAGGTCTAGAAGGTTGTGAGGACGTAGTCAGACAACAGGCAGGCAGGCAGGCATTACAAGGCAAACCACTGTAAGAAGTCGAAGTGAAGTAAGATGTTGTGGAAGGGCAGAGAGATCCCAGAACCCTAAGAGCTGAACAAGAGAAGAAGCCAAGGGTGATGATAATGGATTGCCAAAAAATTCAGACCCAAATTCCTACCTTTATTGTGCATGTTCATCAACAACGAAGTCCTGTGGCTTGGGAAAAACCTTCGTCACGTCCCTATGTGTACACTTACTGCTGAAGGAGAATTTAATTCCAGGGCCTGAGGGTCCCAGAATACTCTAATGAAAGAAGAAGGGAGAGTGTGGGTGTCTGGAAAGGACAGATGAGGCAGATCTTGACAGAACCACAAGGCTGAAAGGGATGGGAAGGGCTCAGCTAATCCTGTGTTGTAGACAGTTCTCAAATAACCCTCTGCCTGCAAAAATTACACAGTACTCCTCATCTTCTCCTGTCCCATAGCATCTGACCTTTCTTTGGGGATTTCTTTAGCAACTGAACCCTCCAGATAAGCATCCAATGTATTTCTTGTTTAGTGCCAAGCTAATCTTCACCCCAGACCAGTGGGAGAGCTGAGACAAGGATTGCGGTCACAGGATGGTGAGTCAGGAGTTTTTTCGCCATGGGCCCACACTCTTCCTCACTAGTCCAACAGAAATGTGTATCATATGGTGTCATGTTGCCATTGTGAAAGGGAATGTACAAACACTGGATGTGATTCATCTCTGTAGACACACAACATCCCTGACAGCTCATCAGGAAATTCCACTTTGTGTCCTATATTGGAAAGCACATTCAAAATTTCAATAGGGATTTAAGAGGGTGGAAGTAGTGTTCTGGAGAGAAGCTGTCATCTCTTATAGTATTAAAGTTCTACACCCACCCTTTCCTAGTTCTCAGAAACAAGCTTCCTCACCAGCTCCTTTGTGCCCCACCCCCCAAGTAAAATAGTTCTCTGGAAGAAAGTTCACTGAACAAAACAAAAAAAAAGGATGAAAGATAGAGTCTCTTAGAATGCAGAGCCAGTTTCAATAAATTCAGAAGAAGCAAGGGGACACATTTTAAAGGGATATAAAAAATAATCTCTTGAATTCAGCATGTAACCTGGAGAAATAGATTGGACTGTCCTCTGGAAACCAATAAACAGCAGGGTGAAGAGAGAGGAAATCTATAACTCACACATTCTGAAGGAACCTGGAGAGGAACCCCACCCCC
Source organism: Bettongia penicillata ogilbyi (assembly GCA_023548195.1). Taxonomy (NCBI): domain Eukaryota; kingdom Metazoa; phylum Chordata; class Mammalia; order Diprotodontia; family Potoroidae; genus Bettongia; species Bettongia penicillata. The sequence goes on from JAJHZJ010000640.1 coordinate 1,838,748, forward strand.
CAGTAGGAAACTAAAAAAATCTGCCTGTGGTTACAGGAACAATTTCTAGCTCCAGCTTTAGGAATCTATAACGTTGGGAAATGTGTGTGAGGTCAGGGAAGTAAGAGGTCCATGGAAACAGAGTGGAGGCAAAGGTGCATCCTCTAGAGAGATTACTTTGAAACCTATGTTCCTTCCTACAGATGTGAAGGATAGCCATTGAGACCGAAAATAAAAAAAGTCATGTGCATGCAAACTATCACAAGGAATTTTGCATTATAACCTTTCAATCATTATTTGTTGATGGCTTGAGAAATGAAGATGGTAATGCTATTTTCATGGTGTGCTACAAACAACCTTGATCTTCACCCAAATCAAGAGGCCTGGAAAACATCAGAGAATGTTTTGATGTAAAACAAAAAGTATCAAATAAATATTTTTTAAAATTTTATTTGCTGAGATTGTCTCCCAGAGTCATTGTGAAAAGAGTTCTTTGCTCAGGTTTGTCCTTTAGACTTTCAGGAAAAGAAAGAAGCACATCCACTAACTCCTTGTTTCCCTCTCAGTCTCCAAACTCCCTGGGGTTACACCTACCTGTCTTTGGACGATTGTTCAGTAATAGTTCTTGATGCAAGGTGACAAGTTAATTAACTGACCAGTGCTTGTCAAGCCCTCTTTAATCTCTAACCTGGGAAAAGATGCTTCCTAGGATATTGTAAGGAAGTCAGGAAACATTAAAGAAACAATTTGGAATCATTGTAGACTCATTCCTTCCCCTCCATCCCTTATGTCTTTTGATCAATCAACAATCACTCATAAAATACCTACTACATGACAGTCCTTGTTTAGGTGCTGGGAAGAAAAAGACAAAGAGTTACTACCCTTAGGGAGTTTACATTTTATCATGAGAAACAATGTGTATAAATATGTAATATGAATACATACCAAGTTAATATAAAGTAACGAACTGGGAGAGTTACCTGAAAATGGAATATGGATTCCCAATTATTGGAGATATTCAGGCAGAAGATAAAGGACCACTTTTTAAAAAATTAATCAATTATTTTAAGTGCTTATTGTGAGCCAAGCATACCTGATGTATAAATGTGTTTTGTATGACTGCACATGTATAACCTATATCAAATTGCTTGCCTTCTCAGTGAAGTGGAAAGAGGAGAAGAGAAGGAAAAGGGAAAGGAAAAGGGGAGAGAATTTGGAACTCAAAAACTGAAAAATGAATGTTAAATTGTTATCACATGTAATTGGGAAAAAATGAAATATTAAATTAAAGAAGAAATGCTTAAAAAATTAAAAAACATTTTAAACCATACATGATGCTCTATACTATGAACACAAATATCAAGATGAGATATTCCCTGCCCTAAGAAGAACATTCTACCAGGAAGATGCCGTATGTTGACAGATAGGTAAATACAAGATGTATCCACAATGACTACACTGTGAGTGGACTTAGAGTACTAACTCAAAGAATTAGGAAAAAGCCTCTTAAAGGAGCTGGACTCTGAGCTGAACCTTGAAGGGAGTCTGAAGTTCCAATCCATCGATCAAACACATATTAAACCTCAACTGTCATATACCAGGCACTGCTGAATTGCTCATAAAGGGGGCGGTAGATTTGTGGGATATCTCATTAAAGGGATTCATGATTTAGGTATGGTTGTGCCTTATAAGTGCTTTATTACTCTATAATTCTTGTTTCTACGTAACATATTAATTGCCTTCCGGGATTCCACAGTGTCTTAGTACTTCCATAGTACTAAGCAAATAATAGGCACTCACCTTATGCTTGCTGAGTGACACTGTAGCTATAAACTTTCTAGCCCTATGCACGACTTCTCATACTGAGCAAGGGATGAGCAAGGGCCTTCCCCTAGCAAGCTGGATACCAGGCAACTTCCCAGACAACTAGCCAGGATTTCCAGAGGTGGTAAAAATAAACCAGTGAAATTTTAAAAGCCATTAATGTTCTCACTCTCTCTTAAAAAGCAAAATAGAAAAGAGGCCATTACATCCATGGTCCTAGATTTAAAGACTTTGAAAATTACCACTGAATGGAGAAGAAGAATGTTCTCCCTCCCCCAATTCCCCTCTAGTAATACATGGATTGTGTCCCTCTTACTTTCAAGCATTCTGTTTTCTTCCCTTCAACAGCTGGAATGAATCATAAAGATTGTCATGGTCCTCTGGCACAAAGGCATGGGCTTAGAACAAGTGGTCTTGATTCCCAGATATATTTTGAATACCTAGCAGTTATCTGGGATTTTCTTTGAGGAGCTTAGAACAGTCATTTTCCACAGCTAACCGAGGTGGGGGAGGGGAGAAGAACGATAAATGGATTAAATCCACAGCTTAAAGAAAGGAAGGAAGAGAGGAGAGAGAGACAGAGAGAGAGACAGAGAGAAGGAAGGAAGGAAGGAAGGAAGGAAGGAAGGAAGGAAGGAAGGAAGGAAGGAAGGAAGGAAGGAAGGAAGGAAGGAAGGAAAAGAAAGAAATGGATTTATCTTTTAAATTTTGTCACCAAGTTTTGAACCGTTAGGTAATTCAGTGGATAGAGCACAAAGCCTGGAGTCAGGAAGACTTGAGTTCAAATATGACTTCAGATACCTACTAGCTTTGTGACACTGGGCAAGTACTTAACCCTATTTGCCTTGTTTCCTCCTCTGTTAAATGAGCTGAAGAAGGAAATGGCAAACAAAGAGTCTGAAATGACCAAACAAGAACAGCCACAACACTGAGCTTTATTCCACGAGAAACCTTGTGTAGTAAAGGCTTAATACTAAGATGGAATAATTTAAATTTGAGATTTGCTTTGAAGTCATTTAGGTTCACATTGTCTTCTCTGGAATCCATGGTACTTTTCAAATTCTTACTTTAACCCATTTGAATCCTCTCCTTAGGAGCTGCACAAAAGCAATAGAATTAAGCGTCAACTGATGTTGTTCAGAGTAATACAGTTCTTGGATGTTTTCAAGTCTAGGTATGAAAGAAAAGACAAAAATTGTGAAGCTGCCTTCCATCTCAGTTTTAAAGTTATTTATGAGAAAAGAAGTATAACTAATTAAATTGTATTGTGGTGGAAAATCTACCGATCTGGAAGTGACCAAGATCTGAATTGTTCTCTCGTCTCTGTTACGAACTGAGTTGTGCGGTCTTAGATAAGTCATTTCCCTATTCTGAATGTCACTTTGTTCATCCGTAAAATGACGAGTCGGAACTAAATGATCTCTAAAACTCTTCCAGCTCTGGTATCCAGTTACTGCTGAAATGTATCTAATTCGCACAGTATAACACAGGAAGGAGAGTTCCCCTGGTATTGGGACAGCTGATTCTTCCCATGATGTTACTGATACGCACTCCCTTTCCTTTCATAGCATCAAGCAGGATGGTTTAGAAAATACAATGGATTAGAATCTAGGAGGTCTAGACTGTGTTATCAACTTATTATATGACCTTTGTTAAGTTACTTAGTTCGTCTTAGCCTCAGTTTTCCCATCTGTCTTCAAATAAGGAATAAATGAGATAATATATGTGACAGCACTTCAGATCGTTAAAATTATTATACAAATGTTAGCTTAAAATTGTTTTGTTAAATCTATACCAAATATGATGATACAAGATATGAAGACCTAAAGCCTCTGAGAGTCACACTTTCAACTAGGCTTCCCAAGCAGCAAGAGTTAAAGTGTCAGTGTTAAATAAAAAAAGAGAGAAGAGATAGTATTGATTAGGAAAAAAATAAAAAGATGGTTACATGTCAGACTCATTCTCTATGCCCTGATACCAGTGTACTAAGTAAACATTTCATGAGTTGAGTTACCCATTCTCCCACTCTTTGCCCTCGATATCTTTATACAACCACACACAGTCATCAAAATAGAAAACATTGTAGTACACTTGTCTGGAGTTGCCTTAAGCTGATTGAAGTCAAAACAGTGGAATAAGTGAGAGATATGGTTCAGACTTAAGACTCTTATATCCAAGTTCCTATATCTGCCAAACATAACATCTACAAATATAATGTGCAGAACATATACATATTCTAGGAATTTACCCTTCAGGACAACCTGATTCCATATACACAGAGAGAAGAAATGTGAAATCCAACATGCATTTCTCAATCTTTATGATGACAGCAAAAATTTGAGTAGCAGTGTTATGTAGTAAATAAAGGATTGGCGTTGGAGTCAGGAATACCTGGGTTCACATACTGTCTCTGACACATACTGGCTGCATCCTGAGGGACAGCTCACCTAACCTCTCAGGGTCCCAAGCAATTCTCTAAAACCTTAAATGACAATTAGTCACTACTCTGCATTGTTGGAGAGGATTTCCACACCAGAAATTTTTCCACACGGATGAAATCACAGATCTGGAACAAAATAAATAAATGAAAACTCATTCATTCAAAATCCACTAATTCAGAATTAATAATCATTTAGGTGGAAAGTATGGGGAAAGAGAGGAATACTATTAAATAAGGATTTATTAAGTACCTACTAGGGGCTTGCACTGTGTTAAGTACTTTACAAATATTATCTCTTTAGATGCTCACATCAACCCTAGGAGGCAAGTGTTAAAATTAATGTGTTAGCTACAAATAATTATTATTTGTTTATTAAAGAAATCTCTTATAAAATTACACTATCTGAGGGGCAGCTAGATGGTGAAGCTGATAAAATACCAGCCCTGGAGTCAGGAAGACCTGAATTCAAATCAGACCTGAGACACTTAGTAGTTATGTGTTGTGTTTGTCCTTGGTTGCTGAAGAAGACCATGCCATCAGAGAAATGATAACATGACTTACACTTGACTTTGTTTTGAGTGACAGAGGGCTGACACAAGGCAAGAAGACACTTAATCCCTGAAAGAAAATCCAAGAAAAAAGAAAGAGAGAGAGAGAAGGCTGCTACAACTTTCTACCATATATTTGTATGAGTGAGCATTTTCACTTTACCCGACATCTAAATTTAGTTTATATAATTATTATATATGTTAAGTATCCTTCAAATTATAATTTATTTTATAAATGTTCTTTATAGTCAACAAAATTTGGAAAAAATAAAAAAATTTTATATGAAGACAAATAATAAGCATATAAGGTCTTTCTGGATTTCTTCTTTTAATTCTTACAGAATATTCCAATAAAATATTCATGATTGTTTTATAATTAGAATTATCATAATTAGAATAGAATAAAGTTTATATATTAAAATTATATAATATAAAATTTTAATTGGAGCTTTTGTGGGGCAAAAGTTATAATTGTAAATGCTCGGTGAGTAAATCTAAAAGAATATTAGGAATAATATATTGATTTACCTGGGGGGGTTCATAATATGTTTTTAGTTATTGTTGAAAGGACTCCATGAAATAAAAAACATTTATATTAAAAAATATCATAAAATATCAATAACATGATGTTATCTAGCTACTTCTAAGTATTCAACAGGCATTCAAGACGTATTTGTGGAACAAATAAATGAATGTTTGGAAATTAACCTAGAATACTGCAGATTTAGGATTTGAGATTTTTTGATCAATTTATGTTTTTTAAAATGTTTAAGAAAATATATAATCCACAATTATAATTTGTATTGATTCATTATCATTAATTAGAATCTGTCCTACAGACGTAATCTAAAACTGAATCTAAGTGACAAATATTTGTGGAACACCTACCCTGTGGAAGGCATTACGGTAAAACTTCTTTGAAAATGAAGCTTCCTGTGTGGAATCTCAGGACAGAATTGACTGACATGAGAAAAGATTGGAATTGACCTGCTTGTGAACCTTTCAGTTATATCTGTGGTATCTGACTGAAGAAAAATGAGTTTCCTATTTCATCATCGAACTGTGACTTGAATTCTAGATGGTGAATCATATAAACTTAATTAGATGGCGAGCAGTTAAAAATTCCAATTAAAAGGCTTCAAGATACTGAGGTTCCTTTTTTAGGGATTTGATCTGGGATGAGATCTGGACATGAGAGAAGTGTTTATATTCTCCGTGATCTCAGTTCTACAGTGTCTAAAGTGATCAAGGGACAGCCTTGATAGAGGCTAGTTTTCCCCTGGTTGATAAGCTAAATATAAAAATATATTGTCTTTCTTGTGAAGGTTAAAAGGTTAAAACAAAACACACACATAAAGTATAATGTCACGCTGTAAGTACTAATGACAGGAAAGTTCATCATGTGTCTTGCCTATGGGGCAATTAGAAGGTAAGACTCAGGAGAATATTTTTTATTCAGTGTTCATTATAGTAAACAAAATAAATTCCCAAACAGAAACTAAAACTCCCAGGGAGAGAGAAGAGCTGGCAAGGATATAGCATTCAATAAGTGTTTGTTTCTTAAGCCATGGTAGGGTGGTGTAGTAAGTAGGGTGCTAGACCTGGAGTCAAGAAGATATGGAGTTCGAAATCATCTTCTAGATACTTAACCCTGGGCAAGTCACTTAATTTCTCTGTGCCTCAGAGTATTAAAAACAACTATCTCCCAGAGTTGTAAGAATCAAATAAGATGATAATTGTAAAGTGCTTGGCATGTAATAAATGCAATACAAAGGTTACTTAATATTACGGCAAATTATCTGTATATAGGATGTGGGCGGGGGTCTGGGCTCATTGACTTCTAAGTTTCTTTCTGGTTCTAATTCTATGATGATATGATCAAATGGTGATAGTAATAGCTGAAGTTTAGAGAAAATAAATATTATTCCCATTTCATGGTTGAAGAAACAGAGGCACAGAGAGATTTAATGACTTGCTCATGGTCTCAGAGAGGTGGGATTCAGATTCAGGTCTTTGGGACACTTAAGTCCAACATTTGCCAAGTCCCATTGTACTTTTTAGGTGAAATCCTAAATGACCTCAAGTCAGAGGCCACTTAGAGGATAGAATGTTCTAAAATAAAACAAAACAAATCAAGAAATTCTGAGAATGTGCCCTCAAAGGTGAGGAGAATTTCTAAAATAAATAATGACAAAACAGGACAAATCCCTGACCACAACCACCCCGCAGCTGCTTTTCAGCTTTATTTTATGTGTTGACTTCCCCATCAAAACGTAAGCTCCACGAGGGCAGAAATTGTCTTTCTTTTTACTTGCTTTTGTAATGACCACATTTTAGCACAGAGCCCGACACATAAAAAGTACTTAATAAATATTTCTTGCCTTGCTCTAAAACTCAAGATTTGGAGACTCTATCCATTGTCACAGAGACTGGCTTGTAACTCAGGGAAGGACCTATTGGAAATACAAACAAGTGGTCTGAGTTTCATCTACGTAGGCCATCAGAAAATTCCTTATTCCTAACCACAGTTGTCTCTCAGATGTGAGGGACCAAGTTTCTTGGGTCACTTTTTTCCCTTTTCACCTTCCTTTCTTGTTTTTGTTCATTTTACCTTGATTTCACTTCTATCAGCATGGTGGGAGACATAGATACCAAAGACCTAAATCTGCTCAGAGTTGGCCCTGACACCGAGATCACTGGAAAGAGCTAATGCCCACAACTGTTGTGTTTCTCCCTCATTCTCAAAGAAGATCATGACATCAGGCAGATGATGACATGACTTGTACTAGACTTTGGTTTGAGCGAGGGAGGGCTGTGCAAGGTCACCAGCTTCACTTTGTCCTCCAGAGCCATCTGGGTCCAGTGGCCTGATATCCATCAGGATGACTGGAGATGGCCCAGGACACAATGGGAGACCTTGGCCCCTTTAGGTCAAGGACTGTTCAGGTACTCACTTTGAGTGAGATGCACCCATTCAATGAATAGGCCTCTTTAAGCAGTTACTCATGGATGGCCCCTTTTAATAAAGAAAAGAAAAACATTTTTTACAGCCCGCAGTAGAGGCTAACCTAAGCAGTTGCAGGAAGGAGCCACAGACTGCCGCATCTAAAGGGAAGGGAGGGAGAAAGGTAGTCAGTCACCTCCACTTTCCCACCCTCGCTTCCTTCCTCTGTCTTCTTTGCCTCAAGCTCTTTCTCTTCTATCTCCTTCTTCTGTTTCCTTTTCAACCATGTTTTCCTTCCCCTCCATCTATATTCTCCTTCAGCACTTCTTCTTCCTCAGCCTCAATCTACACCTCCATCCTATCTCTTCTTCCACACTCCCGTCTTCCATATCTTTCTTCCTTTTTATTTCCATCTACCCTTCTTGCATCTCCTTCCCTCATTCCATGATGAAACTGAAACAAAATCCATGACTATTTCCTTACTGTCTTGTCATTATAATTTGATACATGCTTACCCAGAGAACTCCAATCACATCTTTGTCTGTATCTCCTTTTCTTCAATATATATCTTCCCCATTCCTACCTTATATCTCTTCATCTTCCTTACCTCCTCTACTTTTATCATTTCATTTTCCATTTTAAAATGGATATTTCATGTTTTTTTATCATTTCATATTAATTATTTAGTATTTAATTGTATTTTCATACCATAATACCCTTTGCTTATATCCTGGAATATATTTCATTGCTTCCTATATAATTTCTACCTCTGGTTAACCACTTTCTGATAATTGAGTACCTCTTTGGCCATGTCCTTTTTATTAATAGAGGTATTACTATGCACATGAAATTATAACCAACAATAAAAGATAGTTATTCTCTGTACCATGTGAGTGGCATAGAAAATAAATAGAGGAATCCAGATGGAAGTTCTTACTATGGTTTAGGGTGGTCGGAGAATGCTCTCTGTAGAAGCTTGAACTTGATCTCAGTCTTAAAGGATGCATAGCATTTAGACAAATAGAGAGAAGATAGAATAACATTTCAGCTGGGAGTATGGTCTGAGCAAAGGCATGTTTGGGGAAACAGTGCATATAACAGTCTGGCTAGAACGGAAGATGCATTTGGAGACAAATAGATTTTTTAAAAGATATATGTGGGTATGCATATATTATACACACACACACATATACACGATATACATATATATAAGGGCCAGATTTTGGAAGGCTTGAAATGCCATATTAAAGAGAACCATTGCCTATTTTGAGCAAGAGAAGGGTATGATGAAAATAGTCTCTTGGGAAGATTAATCTGGTAGGGTGTGCATGATGTGCATGATGAATTTGAGTAAGGAGGGAACAGTGGCAAGGAGGCCAGCTACTTGTTGGCTGTTGCAAGAGTTCAAGCATCTGGTTGGCTGTAATCAATTTGGCCACTGTTCTCCAGAAAAACAGGCAGGTCAACAAGTACAACTTCCATATTTGGTCATGAGAAGAGGTATAATTTTTTGCTTCTTTAAAGCTCAGGGCAGGGACCCCAGCCAAACCAGAGCTGTTTGCTAATGTACATGGGCCACTGCCATTTTTATGCTGGTCAGTCTACACTCTGTGGCTGCCCAGCATCCTGTTTTCTGCTTTAGAACCTAACTCTGGATAGTCTCAATTAATAGGAATGGGCAATAAAATGAAATACAGCACCACTCTGTCTTTCTCTACCCACTATGGAGACTTTTGGGGCTAGGACCAAATTTTTCCCCCTCTGCAGCCAGTCTAAAGTCTGGCTTATGTAATCTGTGGCTAGTTAATTTAGTTTCATGGTGTAGTGGAAAATACCTGGGACTCATAGTTAGATGTCTTCAATTTAGATTCCTCCATTTTTAGTTCTTTGTGACCCAGAGAAAATAATTTAATCTTTCTGAAACTCAATCTCTACACCTATAAATGGGACATAAAACTACTCGCCCTACTTACTTCACAGGATTGTTATAAGAATGAGATCATGCGTGTAAATGCTTTGTAATGGATAGAATGTTTCAACGTTGGTCCTCTGGAATTATGATTGGATATTGCATGACAGGGATCATGACAGAGAATTTATGGATTTAGGGTTCAAAATGAGACAAATATGTGTGTATAAATGCATAAATGTATGCATATATATTATATGTACACATGTGAGTATATGTATATATACATATATATTTATATAAAGCCATTGAGGTTAATTATTTTTCCTTTACTTTGTATATTTGTTACAAGAAATTGGGGGGAGTTCTAACAGGATGGAGAGTATAAAGGAGAGAAAATAGACTTCTACTGGATTTTTTTAAAGAGAGATTGAAAGATGCTACAGATGTGGAATGCTGCAGAAACAATTGGATGAGGCCACACTGTATTATTACTTTTACTTTACCATTTCTCTGTAACAAGAGACATAACATGGGAGTAATCTGTAAATATATATAACATAAAAACAAAACAAAATTTTTTAAATAAAAGACTTTATAACTATAAAGAACTACATATATATATGCACTTTTTACTTCTGGTTAGCAAATTATGTTAATGAAATCAGCATCAGAGATTTCTCCCACATAACCCAGTCAGCCTTTTTTTCCTCTCTGACCATCAACTTCACCCTAGACCTAGCCAGCCATCTTGTTTCATTTGGTGACAAGAGAATCTGATCTGAGCAAGTGTTCATAACACTATAAATCCATCCTCATTGCTAGAAGAAGAACTCAAAGTTGGTTTTCATAGGGTTGGTCACCTTCACATGGACCAAGAGTAATGGATACATTTCAGTGAAATATAGACACCTATTTTTTCACCATTCCATAACTAGCATAGGTTTAAAGAATTTTGTAATTTCTGGTTCACTGAATCTGTGTAATAAAAATGATAAAAACAATGACTCACTTTTTATTTTTGTCAAATCTTCAAAGAAATATTCAGAAGTCTAAACTGCAATGAAAATTCTAGTCTATTGTTAATCTCTCATAAACTCCTTAATCTGTTACACTCTGTTCTTCTAAGTCAAAAATGACTTTTCCCCCTTTACTCTTGCCCTTGCCCCACAGAAAATAAGAGTCCTTTTCCTTGATGTTACAAGGCAATGATGTGTCCGATTCTTTAGAACTGAGAAATTCTTTAAGACCCTTTTCCCTCTCCTTCCAATCCACATTTATATTTTGTGAAGTCTTCCCATCAACTAATTAATGAACAAATGCTTATTAAGTGCCTACTATGTGCCAGATATTGTATTAAATGCTGGAGATATAAAAAGAGGCAAAGACAGTCCCTGCCCACAGGAAGCTTAAAATCAATACAATCAAATATATACAAAGCAAGCCATATACAGGATAAATAGGAAATAATTAACAGAGGGAAGATGCTGAAATTGAGAGGGGCTGGGAAAAGCTTCCGGTAAAGGGTGGGATTTTAGTTAAGTCTGAAAAGAAGCCAGGGAATCAGTAGTCAGAGCATGGGAGGTATAACATTTCAGGCATGGGGGACAGCCAGAGAAAGGACAGAGCCAAGAGACAGAGTGTCTTGTTCCTGGAATAGCAGGAAGACCAGTGTCATAGGATTGAAGAGTTCATGCTGGGGAGTAAGGTGTAAGAAGACTGGAAAGGTAAGGGAGGCTAAGTTATAAAGGACTCTGAATGTCAAGCAGAGCACTTTGTATTTGCTCCTGCAAGCAACAGAAAGCCCCTGGAGTTTGTTGGGGGATGGAGAGGAGGATGACATGGAAGATATTAACATCTCTATCATTTCATAAAATTTCTCTTTAGCTAATCATTCAACACACATTTATTAAGTTCCTATTTATGTGTCAAACACTGTGCTAGACTCTGGAGATACAAATGAAATAATTCCTACCTTTAAGTGTATCTAAGATTGATTTCCCTTTTCAGATGAGCTCTATTCGAGACCCAGGTGAATTTATATACATATACATATATAATGTATACACACATTATATATATATATATATATACAGATATACAAATATGTGTGTATATATACACATACACAAATATTTGTATGTATATATACACATATATACATACAATATTTTATATATATATATCATCATATTCATGAAGTCTTCTGCTTTGCTTTTGTGGTAGCATCACTTTTTAAGCTCTCACATCTTTAAAAATGTGATATTTGAACCCATGAAGCATCGTAAGTACTTACAGTGTTATGCTACTCAGTGCTGATTATGGTATATCAAGAGTATCTTGTTCAATTCAGACTGCCACATTTTAAGAGGGACATTGACAAATATAGAATAATCAACCCTGATCAAATTAGATATCCCTGAAGACAAGCTGGCTCTGATCCAAACTGAAGATGGGTTAATTAAAAAATAAATAAAAAAGCTGAATCTGAGTCAGAAGGCCTGGGTTCAAAAATAGACCCTGCCACTTGCCACTTGTGTCGTATCAGACAAATAATTTAATCTTCTGGACCTCAATCTCCTTATCTATAAAATAAAAAAACTGCTGACTGGATGACTATTAAGGCCCTTTTCATATTTAATCACAGTCCTATAAGTTTGCACTGGAACCAGTCTGGTGTTTATGTTGTTACCAGTCAAATGCTTTTTTTGACTCATGACGTCAGACCCCATGGTGGTCTCTATGTATTTAAACTTCCCGCCAGTTGGGAGGGAGATCCTCACTCCATCCCAGAAAACTGTCCCTTTTCTCCATACTCCCTAGGAAAGAGAGTTTCACAAGCTCTTCTAAGAGCAGCGATTCTAAGCCTTTTGGGGAGTCATTGCCTCCCTCCAATCAGTGCCTGATTTTGTGATACCAGTATCGCTATTTACCTCCTCCTAAAGCATATACATATGAATATGTACATATGTATCATACAATAATATATCATGTATAATATATTATATTTGTATACAATATAAATATATTAGGATATATAATTTTATATTATGTATAATACTTTAGTGTATGTATTTAGACTCAATGATTTGGAATGCTCTCTCTGTCCAGAAGAACCCCTGGCTCCATTCAAAGCCTAGCTCAGGAGTGACTTCCTACTCAAGGTTCTTACTGCCTAAACCCCACAGATGTTACTGTTCTACCCACCAAAATAATTTTGTATACGCTTTGCACATATTTCATATTTAAGTATAAATGTACATATTCTGGTTACCTGTTCCTTCCAGTTTAGCCTGAATACCTAGACTCTCACTTAAATTTGAAGAAATATAGAATCATTCCAGTGGAAAATTACCTCTGGATTCATCCAGTCCAACTTCTTGGTCAATTCAGTAATCTTTTCTGCAGCAAACTTAATAGATAGATGATCATTCAGCCACTTCTCCTTAAATGGATCCTTGGTATGTGTGATAGGATTATAGGATTTAGAGCTAAAAATACTCAGAAGATCATCTAGTCCAAAGTTCTTAACCTAGAGTCCACAGATCTAAGGGTCCATGGATAGATTTCAAGGGGTCCATGAACTTGAAATGGAAAAAAAATACCCACATCTTTATTTTCACTAACTTCTAACTGAAAAATTGAATTACAATTGTAGGCAATGAACATTGATCTGAAAAGAGGCATATGGTTGGCTTCACCAGACTACATCGGGGTACATAACATATAAAAAGTTAAGAATCACTGATCTAATGCAAGCATCTCACTTTCTATAGATAAGGAAATCAAGGTGACTTCCCCAAGGTTAAAGTAGTTGTAACAGACCCAAAATTAGAACTCATTTCCTTAGACCAAATCCTATGCTCTATCTGAGTGTCCTGTCTATATTAGCTGACCCTCAGTTCTGAATTCTTTATTGATGATACCTGGAACTATTTGCCACACCTGCAGGCTGAGTTCCCAATCTTGATCCCTTCCAGACTTTCTGTCCCACCACCTAGGCATGTCCTGGTATTGAAAGTTAGTGAGACTCAATGGGAAGCACTTTGCTTCACACATCTCTCCTGGCAAACCTAACCAGTCAGAGACTGATCAGGACTTCTCATATGAGGTCACTTACCCCTGGCTTAGAAACTGGCTTGATAAATTACAGCTCAATTAATCCCATGGATCTTCGTCTGTTTTACAGTCTAACTTGAGCTGTTTTTCTCTTGGCTAACCACTACTTGATCTCAGGAAATGTGCTTTTTAGAGATGGACTCTGGCAGTTTTGCAGCATGTGATAAGTCATTTGAAGGTAACAATTGGGATGATGTTTTGCTTGAATATTCTGGAACCAAATGAGTGCTGGAAATATCTCCCATAAAAGATTCTTACATTCACCAGAAAGGGCTGGGTTAAGATGATTTCATGGGCTGCTTCACCTCTAATTTCTAGATTGCAGGATAATTTCAATAAAGACTAAGTGGTGTAATTACTGAGTCAGGCACACATTTTAGTTACTGACTTTGAGCTACTTTTACAGCAGAGGTAATAGGTGAGTCACATTTTATTACCAAGTATTTATATCTTCAAGAGCTTCATTCCATCAAGAAAGGAAGAGAAAAAAGGCCTTGAGAGGGAAAAAATATACAGGAAAATCACAATGGGTTTGGGCAAAGAGAAAGATATCCTCCACTGATATATTTTTGCTAAACCAATCAAAGTCCTGAAATATGAATGGCAGAAAGGCCGAATATTCTTCCCTAATTAGGAGTGTGTTATGGTTCTTTAAAGGAAGAGACAAAAGCTAGTTATTTCTAGTTCACAGGGAAAGCATTGCCTTGTGTATATACTATCTCAAGGATATAAAAATGATTTTCTATTCTGTAGTTAGGTCCAAGCCCATTAATGGGATTAAGGAAATAAGACTTAATTTTGGGACTGAAATTGCTTTCTTTGCTACAGTAGGGACTGAGATCTTGAAAGAATGCTTATAGGACACTCTAGATAGAAAAGTGGTTTGGATTTAAAGTCAAAAAAGCTGAGTTCAAATTCTGACTCTTCTACTCTGTGACCCTGGGCAAATCACATCACCTATCTCAGTCTCAAATTCTTCATCTGTAAAATCCAAATGAATGAATTGGACCTTGTGGATCTTTTCTAACTCCAAATCTATGATTCTATGGCCCCTTTCCCATTCACAGGGGTATACTGTCTAACTTTCTTTCCAAAGAGAATTCTCTCTGTTATGTTTGGTAGGCGGAAAGATCACTGAATTTGAAAGAACTGAATATCAGTTTTGACTCTTTCACTTACTGCCTATATGACTTTAGATAACTCATGCCTATCCAGGCCTCAGTTTCCTCATCTGTAAAATGAGGGGTCCATATTGAATGACTCACTCAAACTTTAAATCCTAAACATAAGCTAAAAAGAGTTTGCTCCCAACATATATATCAAAAAAAAATTTGGACAACTGCCCTTCTAAATATATTAGGGAGAGAGCATGTCTTATAAGTGTTATTCCCTCTTTTATACTTGATAGGCTAAAACAGCTTGCAACAAAGGAATGATGACATCCTTTTTAATGGAGACTACAGAGTATAATGGGAAGAACTTTGGAGCAAGAGTCAGAAGATCTACCACTAATTAGTCCTGTCATCTCACTCATCAGCTCCCCTTTCTGAGGCTCAGACTGGCTACATAATGAGTGATCTGGACTTAAATGTTCTCTAAAGTCCCTGTCACCTCTAATGGACTTTGATGACTTCCCTAAAGAGGATAGATTTAGGGCACCTACATTCATAGCAATAGCAAGGCAGCCTAGCCAGGGAAACTCACAAGGTGGTTAAAACTTGAGTAGGTAGAGGGTGAAGGAGGGAGCTGCACATAAAGGGGGCTCACAGGGCAAACAGTTATGTATAATTGCAAAACCCCAGGATTGCTTGTGCTCAATTCAGATCACAAAGATGCTCTTTAAGTTTATCAACAAAAGAGAATCATTCAGGAAGGCCTGTCATTTAAAAATAAGACTGAAGTATGTGGTAGGGATTTTTCTTTTCTACTGTGTAAGAGCAGTCTTTCATCAGCATAGCCTTTTGATACACCTTGACTAGGTATTATAAGAACAGAGGGAGAAAAAAATCAGAGGAAAAGGCCAAGAATAAGCATAGAGAATGAGTCGGAATGAGAGAAAGATGCCACAAAGTTGAAGGAAAAATTAGAGATATTGTTATAGTGATGAAAGAGGAGAGCTTTCCAAAAGAAATCCTTAAAAAGCATAGAGAGGGGCCTTACTGATTGGAAGTGTTTATTTGGCCAGACAAGACTTTGGGGAACTGTTAAGGAGCCCCCACCCCAGCTTTGAAAACCCATACTTTGGTATTTCTCTCTCTAGTAGCTATGTATGTATGTAAGGGTCAGACAGTTGGATCTCTCTGTTGATCTGTGATGCATGTATTGCTTATGTCAGACAATTAGAAGCCATGTCTGTTGATTTTGATTTCTCTGTATTTTCTCTGAAGTTCAGGGCACTGACTTCAATTAAAGCGATTGTTGATCCACTCAAAAAAAATTAAAAATTAAAAAAAACATGAGATAAGAGAGGAACCAATGATATGGGGGCAGATGGAAGATAGGAATTTGAGAGAAAAAGGAGAGAATGATATGCCATGTAGCTAATAATAAATGATTGACAAATGTTTAGCACATTTTTAAAAGAATGAGCCTTTGTGCCATGGGAATTCTAAAACTGCAGCCTTCTAAAGGTTACAGCTTGTGGCAACTCTGTGTATGAACATAAACCAAAGGCTCAAACTGCTGGATGTGGGGAGCAGGGGGAAGACCTATCAGCATAATAGAATTTAATGTTTCTGCGTGATATATGCATGTGTTCCCTGAGTGCCCGTTCTATAACCCTCAGGGAACAGACCATCTCCAGAGGAGTGATTAGGCATCACAAATATATTTATTAGAAATCTTTTGTGCGCCAGATAATAGTATTTCACATTACTGGTATCATTCTTTTTTATCAAACTTATTGTGTAAAAACAAAATTTTAGATCTTTTCTAATTTTTTTTAAGAAAGAAACAGCAGAAGATTCCTATGATTGGTTACTCTAAGAAAACTCAGCTTTGTGTTTTGAAATAATATATCTGTGTTCTTCCCTTTATTGATTTTTTTTTCAGAAACCTAGACTTTAACAGGGACATAAGGAAAGACTCCCTGGAGAGAAATCCGATTCAAGGATAGATTTGTGGTTCATGGTGGGGTTGATGTTTGCAAAAGAAACACCAGCCTGGCCTGAAAATTTCCTTTCCCAAGGAAATCATCATTTGGATCCTCATTCTGAATTACCAGAGCTGGCAATCCATACTATCATTCTGTGTAGTGACACCCTGTCATTTAAGGGGATGGCAAGCAGCAGGAAAAATGAAGACAAAATTACAGCTGGAAAAAAATCAAACAAACCAATAATTACTAGCTGTTGGGATGTGGAGCAGAAGGGAAGCCTCCTTTTATATTTTTACTACTGCACACTTTAATCAGCTCCATTTCCTGAAATCTCAGATTCAGCACATTATATTCCTACCGTTGGGTGTGGAGACTTATGGCAATTAGAGTTGAATCAAATATTTGGTTGACATCTTGGCTGCTCTACGCTTGGGATAATATTTCTGACCATGCTGGTTGCCTAGACTACAAGACTGCAAGAATCCCCCAACCCCACCCCCACTCCATCTGAATGGCTTTCCTTGGTCCTATCAGTCCCACACAGATCCAAAGGAAGGAAAGGGCCTCTTCTTGTTATCAGACACACACTCAACTGGGTCACCATTGTTGGCTGTCAGCATGACTTCCAAGGAAAGGAAACTCAGAAAATGTTTTTGCATGTAATTGGGGGGAGGGATTAATTATTATTTTAAAAAGAGGGAACCCAGAGAGAGAGCGGGGGCCATTTTTGACAGCTTAGAGCCAAGGATGCAATCTGAAAGCAGCCAGATAGACAGTTATTAGACCTACTATCTACATGGCAAGCTCACTTTAGATGTTAGGTTAGGTAGATAGGCAGCAGAAAGATAGGTCCCAAGTCTGAAGGGCATTAGGTTGCAGTTCTGGGCTGTTTGCCTTCCTCCAGATTTCCAGAGCAAGACAGCAACCACAGCCTGACCTATTAAGCCTCCTCTCTGAGCCACACTGGTCACTGCCCTGAGGCTGATGAAACTGACTGTAAAACTCCTTCTTTAGCTCTTATCACTGCCGCTTAGCTATGAGGAAGTGATGTATGAGTCACTCTGTTTTGTCAGGGTCCTCATGGAGGCTGA
Organism: Bettongia penicillata ogilbyi; assembly: GCA_023548195.1. Lineage (NCBI taxonomy): Eukaryota > Metazoa > Chordata > Mammalia > Diprotodontia > Potoroidae > Bettongia > Bettongia penicillata. Next base: position 1,856,699 of record JAJHZJ010000640.1, read on the forward strand.
AAGGATCTATCCAGAATGGCATTCAACTTAAACTGGGGGGAAGGCAAGAGGGAGAGAGAGAGAGAGAAAAAAAAAAAAGCAATAGTAACTTTTACACTGGAAACCAGCTGAGGCATTTTATCAGTCTTGATACTGTATTTACAAATTAAAAATATCCCTCAACATTAAACTTGTTAACAATGGCTACACTGTCAAAACATGTTGTCCTTGTCTGCTGCTGGTATGAGGTAGTAGAAAGAACCCTGGGCTTGGGGGAGGAGGGGTTGGACTTCTGAGTTAAATTAGCAAGTACTAGCTGTGTAACTGTGGCCACGTCACTGGACCTCTCTGAGCCTCAGTTTTCTGATCTGTAAAATGGGAATCATATCTCTGTTCATATCTGCCTCAGAGGGTTGTTGTGGGGAAAGCACTTCATTATTCAACGTAAGGTACAAGGGTGATGAGCAGAGTTCATTTGTGCCATATGAATCAGGTCTGGAAATTCAGTGTTTGTGCCACATCCCCGTTCCTCTACTTTTGAAGGAAAATTCATAAAAATTTCTAACAAAGATGCAATGCTAGTCAGACTGGCTGTGGGGTTAAGTCACAACCGTTAATGAATTTATTGTTTTTAAACTATAATATTTACTGCAATAAACAATAGTGCTGGGTTAATAACACTAAATAGTAGTAGGAACTAAATCCCAGTCACCTAGCCTGGCAACCTAGAGATCATCCTCCACTCCTCATTCTTTCTCACTCCCACCCCCGCTATATATGATAATGTTCCTATCAATTTCAGCTTCACAGCATCTCTTGTAGACCCTTTGCCCTATTTCTCCTCTGACACTGCCACCATCTTGGTGCAGGCCCTCACCTCTCCACCCTTGGACCATTACAATAGCTTCCTGGTATGTCTTCCTGCCACAAGGCTCTTCCCACTCTAATTCATTCTCCATTAAGGAGGATATCATATTAATCTTCCTAAAGAACAAATCCAACATGTCAATCCCCACCACCCAGTCAATGTGGCTCCCAAACACCTCCAGGTGCAAACATCTGTTGGGCTTTTAAAGCCCTAGCACCTTCAATCTTTCTATACCTTATTCACCCACACATACCCTGCAATCCAATGATACTGGTCTCTTTGCTGAGCTTGTACAAGACACTCTAATCATCAGCTATTCTTCATGCTTGTACAAGTCCTCTTTACCCCTACACAGCTGGACTATTGCAGCAGCCTGATGGTTGGTCTTCCTGACTCAAGTCCTTCCCGCACTCAGCTATCAGAGTGATCTTTCTGAAGCCCAGGTCTGACATGTCCCTCCTGTATTCACTAAACACCAGTCACTCTCTATTGCCTTCACGATCAAATACAAAATCCTTTGTTTAGCTTTTGAAACCCTTTGTGATCTCTCCCTTCTTTACCTTGCTATTATGCCTCTTACATTTTCACTCACTTCCGCGTACTCTGAAATCCAATGATACTGGTTGTTCCTAGAACAAGACATTTCCATCCTCCACACTTTCACTGGTTGAACCCCATTCCTGATATTCTGTCCCCTCTCATCTCTGCCTCTTGGCTTCCCTGGTGTTCTTAGTCTCAGAGAAAGCCAACTCCAAAAGACTCATGAGAGAAAATGCCATCCATATCCAGACAAAGAAATGTGGAGTCTGAATGCAGATCAAAGTATACTATTTGCTCTTTTATTTTTTGCTTTGTTTTTCTTTTCATGGTTCCTCCCATGATTAACATGAAAATATATTGAATACGAATGTATATGTAAAAGTCTATAACGGATTGCACACCATCTTGGGCAGGGATGCAGAGAAAATTTAATACTTATTGAAGTGAGTGTTGCAAACTAAAAATAAATAAATTCATTTGAACAAAAAAGTCTCAGAGGAAGTCCCATCTCCTACAAAAACCCTTTCCCAGTGCTCCTTAATCTTAATGCCTTCCTTCTGAGATCATCTCCAGTGTTTCCTGTATATATCTTATTTGTATGAGGTTCTTCACACATTGTCCCTCCTCTCCCCCATCAGACTGTAAACTTCTGCAGGGAAGGCACTGTCTTTTGCTTTTTCTCTGTATCCCCAGAGGTTATACAATGCCCAGAGTATAGCAGACACTTAATAAATGTTTGATTTGACAACTAAATGTTTTTTAATTTGCTTTTCTTTTTTAAGTAAGCTTTCAAGTTTTGTTAGAGTGATGTAGTGGGTTGAGTATTGAACTAGGAACCAGTAACTTGAGTCTAAGTCCCAGATCTAATATTTGCAACCATGAGCAGGTTACTTAGGCTCTAAGTTTCATCTTTAAAATGGAAATTGCTCCAACCACTTCACAGTTGTAGTGAGAAAAGCATTAAATAAATCTTATATTTCAATTTAAAAGAATGTTATTTGTTCTTACATTTCACCAGTATGTAAATCTTTTCTTTAGAGAGAGACAGATGCCAGCTGAAATGCCATCTTTCTCCTGTATCTGCTATCCAAGGGCATATAGAAGAGTCTGTCTTCTAGAATTTGCTGCCATATCCCTTCAAAGAATATAGGTCAATTAATTGTTGGGAAAACTGGAGAGCAATGTGGCAGAAACTGAGCATAGATCAATATCTTATACCATTTACCAAGGTAAGGTCAAAATAGAAACATGACCCAGATATAAAGAAAGATTTTTACAAGAAAATTAGAAGAACATGGTACATATGACTTTTAAGACTTATGGAAAGGTGAATAATTTATGAATAAACAAGAGATAGAGAACAAAGTTAGGTGTAAAATGAATAATTTCAATTATTTTAAATTAAAAGATTTTTGTACAAATAAAACGAACGTAACCAAGGAGAAAACTGGGGGGAAATATTATAGACAGTTTATCAGATAAAGGTCTCATATCTAAAATACATAAAGAAACTGTCAAATCTATAAGAATATGAGATATTACCCAATTGATAAATGATCAGAGGCTATGAATAGGCAGTTTTCTAATGAAGAAAATCATATGGTCATGTAAAAAAAGCTCTAAATTTTTAATGATTAGAGAAATGCAATTTAAAACTACCTTGAGACAACATTTTACACCTACCAGATTGGCTAAAATGATAGGAGCAGATAGATAGCAGATAGAAGCAAAAAGTGACAAATGCTAGAGGGGATGTGGAGAAATTGAGGCACTAATACCTTGGTGAACTGATACATTCATTTTGGAAAGCTGCATGGAATTATGCCCAAGGAGTTATCACACTATTTACTTTAACCCAGCATACCACTACTTGGTCCATTCCCAAAGATAATTAGGGAAAAAGTAAAAGAACCTATGCATTCTAAAATGTTTTTAGCAGCTTTCTTTGTGGTTACAAAGAACTGGAAGTTGCAGGAATAGCCATCAGTTGGGGAATACCTGAACAAGTCGTGGCATATGATTGTAATGGAATACTGCTGTGTTATAAGAACTGATGAGTGCAATAACTTTAGAAAAACATAGAAAGATTGGGCAAAATAATAATGTGTGAAATGAGCACAACCAAGAGAACACTGTATACAGTAACAGCAAAACTATTTTAAAAATGACTGAGCAAATAAGTTATTTTGGCTGTTACAAATATCTAAATTAACTCTAAAGAACATGTGAAGAAAGATTCAATCTGCATTCAGAGAAAGATGTGAAAAATAGAAGGACGTATTGAATAATCTTACATCCTTCTTTGTGTCTAATGGTAACCATCTCTAGGGTGGGGAATGGGAAGAGGGGGAAAAAAAATTTACATGATAATTTTGTTGTATATTTGAAAGAAATAGCAAGTTGTGCATAGCAGATTTGCAGTTTTGTGTGCAATTGTATTTTTTATTGTATTGTTACAGAGATGATTGCTTTATTCTATAAATTAAAAACAAAATTGAATAATAAAATATATAGGTCAAATTCCATTGCAATAGATGTAATTATAAACAATAGGATTGTAGAATTTAGATCTAGAAGTCAACTTTGAGGTTATTTATTCCAACCAGCTCATTTTCAGGATATAGAAAGTCCTAATAAATGACTTTCCTTACTACAAACTGCATTCAATAAAGCAAAATAACTTGAGTGAACCCTTGAGGCTCCTAAAAATGGAATCTCACCTGTATTAGCATAGCACAGTTTAAAAAAACACACAAAAAAGACATTGACTTCAGAGTCAGAAGAGCTTGGTTTGAAACAGGGCTCTGCCACTTAATACCTGTGAGACCCTAAGCTAGTCACTTAACCTCTATGGGCCTCAGTTTCCTCATTTGTAGAAAGTGGAGTTGACTAAATTACCTCTGTAGTTTTTGCCCTCTCTAAATCCATTATCCAATATTATCCTGAGATATTCTTCCTATGTTAAATCCTAGATTTTACACTCTAACCCTCTGTTTAGATGAGCAAGAGCAATTTAGCTATTCAGTGATCTGTTGACAAGTTGATCTAATCAGCCAATCTGGAACTCTGTTCATTTCAACCAATATCTATTAAGCATGTATTTTATACATTGCACCATGCTAGGTTCGAAATTGTGGGCCACTTAAAAACCCCTTTGGGTTCAAGGTACAATTTGGGTCACATCTGCTCAAACCCAAAGATAATGAAATCCTACAAGTGTTTCTTTTACTAGGCCAGAAGGGACATTCTCAGATCAAAAGTCATTTACTCAAAATAAAAAGTAAAGTAAGCAATAAAGAATTCAATAAAACAGTAGTATGCCTGATATCTGTTCCTGAAATGGCTGACTCCTCCTTACATGTGTCCACTAGGAGTAGTGTGGAGCCCCAGTCTTAGGTGTTAGCAGCGGTAGCATCATTAGGGTGTTAGATAAGTATCCACAGATATGTGTATGTATTGTGTCTTGGGTCTAGAATAGATTAAGGAATAAAAGTCAGATATATAAAAAAATACATAGATAGAGAAATTATTAAGTAGTTACTATAGGCAAGAGAAATTATTAAGTAGTTACTATAGGCACTGTGCTAAGCTCTGGAGATCAAAATACAAACAAATAAGACAGTTTACATTCTAATGGGAGAAGACAATTCATAGAAGAGTGTTGAAAAGGTGAGAAGGAGAAAGAGCGGAAGAAGAAGACCCATATAATGGAACATGTGAGTAAAAGGAGAAGTCTAGAGAGAACTGAGGCAAAAGTGAAGTGACCCATGGCCAGGATTGTTCCTAAAATAATGGTCAATGGAGGGAGTTGGCAGTGAAGGGAGGACCTCAGCTCAGCTATTTTTCAGAATGGCATTGTAGCAGGAAAGGAAAAGAAGGAAGAGACTAGAGAGGGGCAAGAAAAAGATAAATCAGTCTTGACTTTTGCTGCCAACTCCATGCACCAACAGTGAGAAAGGAACACAGCTGGTTAATTCATAAGCAGGTATATACTAGTTTAGCTTCACTTCACTTCTATTTAGACCAAGGACAGATAACACAATACTGATCACCAAAAGTCAAAACCCCAAGCTGCCATCTTTTCTACCAGTCCAATCTTTTCATGACTTATACCAAGGTTCAGTTCACATATATACTGTACACTAGAGGAGCATGGGACTTCACAGCATGATGGTAATGAAGAGTGGAAAATCTGGCAACAGTGGGAAAACTAGATTGGTGGTGGAGAAAGTAAGACATAGGTTTGTTTCCCAGATAAATGTTTACTTCTTCAGCAAGATATATAATCTTTCTGGGCCTTTTTCTTTAAAATGAGAGGGTTAGACTTAACAGGGGTAGGGAAACTGTGGCCCTTAAGATCCTCAAGTACGGCCCTTTAACTGAACCCAAACTTCACAGAATAAATCTCCTTAATAAAAAGATTTGTTCCATAAAACTTGGACTCAGTCAAAAGACTGCAACTAAGGACCTAGAAGGCCACATGTGGCTTTGAGACTGCAGGTTCCCCCACCCTGGACTAGTAGATGAATGCTAAGGTTTCTTTCAATTCTAAATCTATGGATAGGAACCAGCAGATCTCCAAAGAACTGAAAACTGTTCATCAGCAACCATAGGAAGAAATGCTCTAAGTAACTAAAAATAGAGAAATGAAAGATCAAAACAATATTGAAGTTTCATCTTACCCCCATAAATAGATAAAGTGACAAAAGATATGAAGAGCTAATGTTAGAACTGTCGTGAAATGACAGGTACATTAATATGATGTTGATGGATTTATGAATTGGTTTGCCTGTTTTTGAAAGGATTTTGGAACTTTACTAAGAAAGTGACTAAAATATCCATGTACTCTGACCTAGAGAGTCTATTACTAGACATATATTTCTAAGAAGGTCAAAGGCAGAAAGAAAAGTTCCAAATACATCAAAATATTCAAAGCAGCATTTTTTTGTATTAGCAAAGAAGTGGAAACAAAGTAAAGGCCCATTGACTAGGGAATGACTAAATAAATTGCAGTGGAATGGATAGAGTGCTGGACCTGGAATCAGGAACATCTAAGTTCAGATCAGACCTCAGATATTTACTAGCCACGTGACCTTGGACAAGTCACTTAATCTTTGCTTCAGTTTCCTCATCTGAAATGGGAATCATCAAGGGATCTATGCCCCCAAGACTGTTGTGAGAATCAAATGAGATCGTATTTGTAAAAGTGATTGGCAAAACTTAAGATGTTATAAAACTAATAAATAATAATGTTGCTACACAGTAAGAAACAATATATATGAAGAATTCTGAGAAGAAGATTAATATGAACTGATACAAAGTGACGTCCACAGAACAAGGAAAACAGCATATATAAGGATTGCAACAGTGTACAGAAGGAACAATCACCTATAGAAACTGAACACAATGCACCTATAATAACCAAGTTTCTCTAAAAGAACAGATGAGAAAGTACAGTAAGATCTAGTGGACAGGGTATTGGACCTTGAGACAGGAACCCCTGAGTTTGAATCCTGATTCAGATACTTACTAGCTGTATGATGCAGGGTAAATCACTGAACCTCTCTTGGTCTGTTTCTCATCTGTAAAATGATGGAATTGGACCAGACATCTTTTAAAGATGCCTGACAAGGCCTTATAAAATACATTCACCAATTTGTTTATTCTAAACTGTGGTTCATCTAGGCTCAGTGATTTAAATATATTAAAGACAGATTGTTTTATTACCATATCCTCATTTGACTTTCAACTCCAAGTTAACCATTTATGTTCTAACCTAACATTTCTGGTCCCCAGATCTCGTTCTGTAGAGAAAACAAATGTAAAATAAGAGTTAGAAACATCTCTGCCTTCTTTTCAGCATCTAAAATTATTATTCCATTCCATCCACACAGCAGTCCACCCCTTCAGTCATCTTATTCTTGGGTCCATCCCCATATGACTTTTAAAAATTCACCTTTGCTTATTCTTAGAATGTTTTGCCCTCCATAGTTCATTGTGATCTATAATGACTGTAGTCTGTCTTTCTCGGTGATTTCATTAGCTCTCATAGGTTCAATTATCATTTCTTTTTTTAAATAATATTTTATTTTCCCCCAGTTATATGTAAAAACAATTTCTAACATTTAAATTTTTTTTTAAATTGCTTACTGAGACAGTAAGCAATCTGATATAGATTATGCATTAGTGATCATATAAAACATTTCCATATTAGTTATTTTGTGGAAGAAAATTTGAGAAGGAAAAAAGAAAAAGGAAGAAAGAAAAGAAAGAAAGGAAGGAAGAAAAAGAAAGAAAGAGAGGAAGAAAGAAAGATAGAAAGGAAGGAAGGAAGAAAGAAAGATAGAAAGGAAGGGAGGGAGGGAGGGAGGAAGGAAGGAAGGAAGGAAGGAAGGAAGGAAGGAAGGAAGGAAGGAAGGAAGGAAGGAAGGAAGGAAGGAAGAAAAAGTAGGAAAGGAGGGAGAGAAGGAGGGAGGGAAGAAGGGAGAAAGGGAAGAAGAAAGAAAAAAAGATGCAAAGAAAGAAAACTTCAGTCTGTATCCAGATGCCATCAGTTCTTTATCTGAAAGAACATAACGTTTTTCATCATGAGTGCTTTGGGATTGTCTTGGATCATTGTATTGCTGACAATAGCCAAGCCATTCATAGTTGTTTATCAGACAATATTGCCATTACTGTATACAATGTTCTCCTGGTTCTACATAATTCACTCTGTATCAGTTCATGTAAGTCTTTCCAGATTTTTCTGAAATCATTCTGCCCATCATTTATTATGGCACAATAATATTCCATTACAATCATATACTTCAGCTTCTTTAGCCATTCCCTAACTGAAGAGTATACTCTCAATTTCCAATTCTTAGTCACCACAAAAAGAGCTGCTATAAATATTTTTTGTATAAATAGGTTCCTTCTTTCTCCTCCCCCACCCCCACCCTCCACTTTTTAAAATCTCTTTGAGATACAGCCCTAGTAGTGGTTCATTGATCATTTCTATGCAGGTTCCTCCTGCATACCCAGCCCTATGCTCTAAGTTCCAAACCCCCTCTCAGTAACAACTGCTTAATGGGCAATTCTAATTGGATAGGTATCTCAAATTCAGTATGTTCAAAGCACAGCTCATTTATCTTTTCCCTAAAATTTACCCCTCTTCCCAACTTCTGTCAACCAGGTTCACAACTTCAGACTCATCCTCAGCTCCTCACTGTTCTTATCCAGGAAGTGACTATATTTTCTCAATTCTGTCTCCACCTCCATAAAATCTCTCATAATCATCCCTTCTCTCCATCTGCAAAGCCACCATCCTTGTTCAGGTACTCAGCTTTTCTTACCTACAGTACTGCAATAGCCAACTCATTGTTTTCCCTGACTCCAGACTCCTCTCCAACCCAACTTCACACAGCTGCTCAAGTGATATTCCTAAAGAACAGGCCTGAATATGCCACTCACCTGCTCAGTAAGCTTCAATGACTCTTTATTGCCTTTAAGACCAAATACACTGCCTTCCTTTTATCATTTAAAGCCTCTTTAAAATATGACTTCAACCTGCCTTTTCAGATTTATACCATACTATATCATCCGCCCAAGTGGCCTCCACTAGTCAAAAGATATGAGCCAACCATTCTCCAAACAATTGAAAACTATGCACTAGTTTTCCATCCAACATTCCATGTTCTGTCTTTGCATAGTCTCTCTCTATGTCCAACATGCACAACCTCATTTCCACCTGTTTTCAAAGATTAGTTAAAATGCCAGCTCCTATATGAGACTTTTTCTGATTCTCCAGAGGGGAAACAAATATTTATGTAACATCTACTATATACACCAGTTACTGTGCAATATTTTAAAAATATCATCTCACTTGATCCTCACAATAACCTTGGTAGGTGCTATTATTATCCCTATTTTACAGATGAGGAAACTGAGGCAGATAGGTTAAGTGATGTGCCCAGAGTCACACAGTTATTAAGTATCTAAGGCCAGATTTGAACTCAGGTCTTTCTGACTCCAGACCCTGAGCTCTATAGGCTGTGTCACTAGATAGAGATTTCCCATTCCCAAATTTATCTTATATTAGAAAATTATCTGTTAGAATATGAGCTTTTTAAGGTCAGGGTCTTCTTTTGGCCTTTCTTTGTATCTTCAGTGCTTAGTACAGAGCCTGGGCACATAGAAGACTTTTAATAAATTCTTTAATAAATGTTTAATAAATAACTTGCTTATTGACATTTATTTTGTGTGTATGTGTATTATATCTGCTTATAGGGTATATGTTGTTTCCCCCAGTAGAATATAAGTTATTTGGGGGATGGCATTTTTTGGTTTTGTCCTTTTATTTGCTTGATTGACTGATTGATTCTCAACTTTCTGCCCTTTTTCCATTTATCTATATCTATATAGATCGAGATTTTAAAATCTAATAGCTGAATTTTCTCAGTGCTCACTTAAATCCCTATTGACAACTTCCCCTTCTCTTCTTCATCAAAACTGTTTCTGTTTCATTCTTGAAGATTTCTTGTACTTCGTAGGTCAACTTCTATAGCATAATTTTAAGTCATAGAATCCTTACCTTTTCTCTGGACCATTTGAAACTTACTTTCCCAAAACCTGGGGCATGTATCTGATGACAACCAGATAATTTCCTTATAATGTTAAGATACCAAGTGATCTCTTCGGTCCAAGGATATTATCATTTCTAATTCAGCAAGGAGTTTCTCCATGTTGGTCAAAATCAGGTCAAAGAAAAAGGACTCCAAACTGCAGTAGCACTTATAGCAAAGAACTGGAAGCATAATATTTGTTCATGAATTGGAGAATGGCTAAACAAAATGTGTTATATGAGTGCAATGGAATATTACTGTGTTACAAGAAACAATGGCTCGGTGGATAGAGTGCCAGGTCTGAAGTTAGGAAGACTCCTCTTCACAAGTTCAAATCCAACCTCAGACGCTTACTAGTTGGAAAGTCCCTTAACCTTGTTTACCTCAGTCCCTCATCTGTAAAAAAAGAACTAGAAAAGGAAATGACAAATCACTCCAGTATCTTTGCTAAGAAAACCCCAATTGGAGTCATGAAGAGTCAGACATGACTGAAAACAACAAAGAGACAATTAATATGAATTCAGAGAAGCACGAAGGGACTTAAATGAACTGATGCAAAGTGAAGTTAAGTAGAGCCAAGAAAAGAACAAAAGGAACACTGTCGATGGAAAAGATAACAAACAAACAAGAGAAATTGAAGGTTGTAAAAATATAAAGGTGTCACCTCTACCTCTTCTCCCACATCCTTTATATACATAGAGATGCATAATTTTTCTAACATTATAAATGACATATAATTCTCATGATGTATGGGCACATTTCAACGATTTTCTTTTCTACTCTCCTTTTAGTTTTTGATTATTTGATTAATTATTCATTCATTCATGAAGAGACTGGAAATGCAGGAACTACTCACAGGCTGACCCCACTACAGATCAAGCACATGGGCTTTGAACTTTCATTTTCAAATTGACCCAGTCCACCCCTCCTCAGGTAACGTACTGGCCTCCCACTCCCAGAGATTTACCATACCAATTCTGAACTCAGAGAAGACACCTGAGAGATGTAAATCATTGCAACTCGAAACTATTGCACTCAAGAGAGCTGCCAGCCTTAGCCTTCATATCAGCTTTTGAGATTACAGTCATGGACCACTAAGCCTAATTTTTCTTTTCTTTTTTTTAAAGTCTTTTTTATGAGGATGTCTCTCCAAGACTGATACAGGGAGAAATCTAAGCAATTTGAAAACATAATATGTGGTTATATGGTATATATTATATTAATTACATATTATATAACAATACATAATATATGTACATACTATGTTTATTATGATTAACATATATCACAATCAGGTCTAGATTGGCAACTCCTGTTGTTCTGTACTTTACCTTTTAAAGAATTAAATTATCATTAAGGCATGTCAAGAACCATCAGCCCATTGAAGAAGGAAATAAACAGAGCCAAGAAAACAATACACATAATGGCTACAATGATGTAATTGGAAAGAACTACAAAATAATCAAAAGGAAATACTGCAAAATTACAAGGACAAGGCAGAGATATGAGAAGATCCTTCCCCTCACTCCTTTGCAGAGGTAGGAGGTCCACAGTTGTGACACATTGCATATATTTTCATACTTTTAAATATATTGATCAGTTCTTGCTAATGGATTTTTCCCTCTTCTTCCTTTTCTTTTTTCTTCCTCCTCATTGTCCTTCTCCTTCTTCAATATTCTTGGTTATATGGGATGGTATTCTGGGAGTAGAGTGGGGGAGAGATATTGCAAGAAATTCTAGCATTGTAAAAAAAAGCAAAAAAATTATTTTTAAACAATGAAGAATAAAAGTGGACATTAATTGTTTTGCTTTTGCCAGAGAGAAAGAACTCTGAATGACAGTCAGATAATAGTAATCTCTCATTACCACTCTATAATAGAATCGTGATACAGAGTTTCAGTCATGTCTGTTTCTGGTGTGCATTCTATTTCTCAATCTCTTTGCCTATTTCTTTCTTCTGAGGTGGTCTAAAGTATCACAGCAATATCACTCCTATTTTCCCCTCTATTGATTCTCACCCAAATGCTTTTTCCATCCTGTTTCCTGCCATAAACTTTTGGATTTTTCTCATCTATCTTTAAATATGCAATGGCTCTCTGTGCCTTCTCCCCTGCCCCCTACACATTATTCTCCATGTGAATTTGGTATACTTTTCCATAGCCATATTCCATTTCTGCAGAACAAACAACTCCTTCTTCATGGGCCCCTGTTTTTGATTTAAACGTTTTCATGTTTGCATACTTTAATATTAGGTTTTCTGAAGAACAAGGCATACATCTGTAATGCATAGACAAAAACAAAGGGTTAATCACTCGAAGGTAAACAAAATGGAGAAACATCTGTGAAGGTCCATGCAAGATCCATATAATCTGGGTTGTTTCAAATATCATTGTTAATTTAAAGAGACAGGAACTGGCTAGTCCCTGAGGGGATGTATGCCCCACAGATTACAGTGCGCCTTTGGCTCTTATCTGGTAAATAAGATCAAGTCTCAAATTCTATTTCTTTTACTTGAATTATTTGAGTTGGTTGTCTCTTTCATGCATTCATAAAACTATGAAGGGTTAGAAGTACAGTTGACTTTGAACTACACAGACACCCTTAATGAAAGAATAGAATTGCTTCCATAAGCGACAGCCTTTTCATGAAGCATCTGTGGAATCCAGAAGGATGTATCTTTGAAGTCACATATCACGATGGAAAGACACAGGTTTTTCAAGACACCTGGGTTCCATTCCCAATTTTGTTTGTTTTTAACATATCATCTGACATCTCTGGGCCTTAGTTTTTCCCCTCTACAAAGTAAAAGGGTTTAAAATGGATGCACTTTTACCTTTAAAATTATACGCGCGCACACACACACACATACACACACACACGCACATATATTTTTATATATATATATATATATATATATATATATATCTTATGCTATTGTAACATAATACTCACTGTATCAAATAGGAAACTAAAACACAGCTACCTGAAAGAGGTATGCTTCTGCCTAATTCTAATTCATTACAAATTAGTTTAGTCACAAAACCAATATTAGATGAAACAACATTACAGAGAGAAACTAATTCCATTGGAACAATATTTTAAATGCCCATAACTAAGCAATGGAACAAATAGCATTTCAAAGGGTTTTTGAATTCACAGTGGGGTTTGGTTAATAATGTATTAACTATGCTATTGCAAAACAATGTTGGTCAGAGCAGTCTTATTTGGGGTAGGCCTGTAAAATATCCTGCCTCACTGGAACTTAAATGCTACTAGGAATAAAAATCAAAGAGAGTTATTTTGGAATTCTAAGTTTTATGTAACATCCTGTCTTAAGCTGCCTCAGATACTAGGCAGGAGCCAAAAAAATAGTGGTGAATTTTCAGCTGCACTTTGAGTTAGTTAGCCAAAAAAAATAACTGTGAAAAAGATGTTTGGCTGAACATCTATAGATGAAAGATACATCTGTACTTTGAAAAAAGTCAATGGTTGTTCACATCATAATTTTTTGTTAACAACTAACTCTTATCATTTGACATTTTAAAACTTTCCATAGTGGTTTTCATCTTCCACGTAACACTCACTCATCATCCTTACTTTCATTGGAGTTCAGGAAAGATTTACACAAGAGAATTTTGGCTAATAGAATGAAGACTTTCAAGAGGGAATGAAAGTTGGGGCAAGTCTTAAAGGACTAGTGGGACTGGCAGAAGAGAGAGAGAGAGTAGACTTTCCAATGCAGTGGAAAATAGCCATTCATATAAATTAATGTGTAAGAAGATACTTTATAAGATGATTGTTCCATAGTGAAGTTATATTACACACACACACACACACACACACTTTTTCAAATTTCTGAGAGATAATGTATGTTCTCTGTGCCAACAACACAACTTATAACCTATAGGCGCTACCTGGTCAGGGGTCTTTCCCAGTAAGGATATATACTTTTTATTATAGTATGGGCATGCTACAAGAAGGATTGCTCAGAGTACAGGCTGCTAACTAGAGAATGATCTGTTGGAAATCCCACAAATTGCATAAAGGGGGACAGCAGGAGAAAGGAAAGCAATACAATGCCTCCCGAGGAAGGAACACTAGCTGTAGAGTTAGAGACCTTATGTTCTAATACAATAATAGTAGCAAGCATTTATATAGGTCTTTAAGATTTGCAAAGTACTTAACAAATATTATTTCATTTGGTCTTCACAATAGCTCTGGGAGAGAGGTACTATTACCTTCGTTTTACAAATAAGGAAACTAAGGCAGACAGTGTTTTAAGTAACGTTTGCAGGATCACATAGCAAGTAAGTATCTGAAACTGGATTTGAACTGCATCTTCCTGACTTTCCATCCAGCATTCTATCTACTATGCCAAATCCCATCTTTTATGTTTACTACCTGTGTGACCTTTGGTAAATCACTAACTTTCTCGTCTCTTTATCTATAAATTGAAGAGACTGGATTATGTGACCCATGAGGCCCCATCCAGATCTAGATAGCTCTATCTCCTATATGATATGTGCATTATAAAACAAGACTGACACATATTAAAGCTTTGAGGACTTTGGGCACTATCTAGAATCATGGGCACTGCCTATCTATCAGACAGTATTAAGCAGTCTCTAGATAGAGACTTGGGTCTATATACTAACAACTTTACTTTTAAGTGATTTTTTTAGCATTAATTCATAATTAATGTCTGCATGTTTACAACAACTTCTTCCTTGGAAGACTGTAGTAATACATTCTAAGACATAACTCACAGTTTTGAATTTCCTTTAAACATGCTTTGCCAAAATACTATTTTCACATGATGTCCTTAGTTGGTGAGGTTACTACGACCCAAATTATTTATTTTATCTTGATATGGGACAGTCATTTGAGTATACAAAAAAAACCAAATCAGTTCTCATAAGATCCATACATTTGAGACTAGAAAGGAATTTAAAAGCTATTTATTCAGTACAACTCCATACAGTTTAAAGATAGGAAATTGAGGGTCAGAGAGCTTCTGTTACTTACTCAAAGTCACACAGCTACCAAGCAACAGAGGTGAGTTTTCAATCCATTTTTTCCCAACCACAAATCCAGCACTCTACCTACTATACAGTGTTGCTAAGCAATTATCATGTGTCCAGTAAAAGCAACACCAGCCCTCTTCCATACTCATAGATCTCCCTTGCCATGGCCAATGAAGCCAATGATTACTAGAAAGACCAGACAAGAAATTGAGGAAGATTCAGTGCAGATCCAATCCCAGTGCTAGAGCAACACTTGGACAGCACAATCAACAGCAATATTTCAACATATTTACTAAATTTAATCAGACGTTTTCATTGTGTGACTTTAACTGAGGTAGGCAGGTGAATCAGCAGATACAGTCAGGAAGACATGAGCTCATTTCTGGCCTCGGATACGTACTAGTTGTATTACCTGAGGCAAATCACTTAACCTCTGTCTTTCCTCAGTTTCCTCAGCTGTAAGATGAATATAATAATAGCACCGACCCCCAGAGTAATTGCAAGGATCATGTTAGATAATATTTGCAAAGTGAGCCCAGTCTCAGGCACATAGTAGATACTACTAATAAATATTTATTCCTTTCTCTCCTCCTGTCTTGATGCAACCAATTGTTAACTACCCTCCTTCCTTCTTCAAAACTTCTCAATATCATCTCCCTTGGTCCCCTATTTCAGTGGAGGAAGTATCTCTACTATTTATTAAGACTAAGTGCTCTGCCCATGCCCTTGATTCCATCCATTCCCACTTCCTCCAGAGACCTTGTTCTAGTACTCATCTCTTCTTTTTTCTATATCTCTTTAATTTCTTCTTTCCCTCTGTTGCCTTCATATCAACCTGTTGTTGCTGTTTGGTCGTTTCAGTTGTATCCAACTCTTTGTGACTCTCTTTGGGGTTTCTCTGGGACAGATACTGGAGTGGTTTATCAATTCTTTCTCCAGGTCATTTTAAGGATGAGGAACTAAGGCAAAAGGGGTTAAGTGACTTGCCCAGAGTCACACAGTGAGTAAGCTGGGGAAGATAATGGAGTGGTTTGCCATTTCCTTCTCCAACTCATTTTGAAGATGAGGAACCAAGGTAAAAAGGGTTAAGTGACTTGCCCAAGGTCACATAACTACTAAGCGTCTGAGGCCAGATTTGAACTCAAGAAGATAAATCTCCCTGATTCCAGGGCCAACACTCTATCTATTTCACCACCTAGCTGCCCAATATCAGCCTCTAAACATAAAAAGGTCTTCCCTATCCAGAAAAATCCAGAATCCATCCCACTGATCGAAATTTGCTAGTGTCCCATAATTCTCTCCTCCCCTTCCTTCCTAAACTTCTGGAGAAAGCACTCTGCCCACCATGCTTTTCTTACCACCTGTATCTTCTCCCTCCGGCTTCACTATGTCTATTGGTAGTGCTATCGATTACTCAGTCTCTGCTTTTGAAAATCTTAGTGTTAACCATGGATTTTTCCTCTCTCTCAACTCTCATACCCAATCAGTTACCAAGTGCTATTGATTTAGCCTCTCTGATATACTTATCATTCATCCCCTCTCTAGTTCCACTACCACCACCCTGGTACTGATACTCATTACCACCCTATTAGACTAATACAAAAGCTTCCCTAAAGGTGCAAGTACCTCTGTCCTGTTCCACATCCCAAAGTATATTTCACAGTGCTGCCAAGTCTTCTTTATGAACAGATCTGGTCAGAGGATCATACAATAACAGATTTAGTGCTGGAAGGGACCTTAAGGAGCATCTGGTTCCACCCCATTCATTTTACACATCAGGAAACCTAAGAGCAGAGAAGTTAATAATTTACCCATAGTCACACAGGGAGTAAGTTATGGACCCAGTTATCTCCTCCTACTCCCATTCAAGTAATCTATGCTCCAGCCAAACTATCTCCCCCTTGTATGCCCAGTGCTTTACCACCTCTGTGCCTTTGTCTCAGCTTGAAATAGCAGCTATCCCTTTCTTTCCACCTTGTCCTATCCTTTAAAGTTCACTTCAAATGTCACTTTCTTTAGAAAATCTTCCCTAATTCCCCCTACCACTCCCCGAGGCAATTACTTTTAACTAGCCAGATGTGAAAATAACAGTTTTATAATATGCACTATGCATTCATCATGCATTATCTGCATTATAGTTATTTGTGTACGTCTTGTTCTCTTACTGGACTGCAGACTTCATAAGAGAAGGAACAATATATTGTATTATCTAAACTTTTTATCTTCCCCTAGTGCCTAAACCAATGTCCTGCACATAATGAATACCTATAATTGGTTGCTAAATAAAATGAATGGATGGAAACTATGAGAGAAAATCCTAAAAGAAAACCGTTTTTTTTCCAGATCAGGAAATACTGTGCATCCAAAACCACAAAGGAGATTCAGAAACTTCCAAATTCAGCATGGTGGTGAGTCTAAACTCTCTTTTCTTTCTGTTTCTTTGATTTTTCTTAACATAAATTGGCACCATTCTTTACATTGAAATTTTCACCAGAGAAATGAGACATTCCAGGTTGTCGCTGATCTTTAACAGAATTTGGATGGGGTTGCCTCCATCTGTGGGCAGGATTCAAATAAAACATCCCAGTTTTGCCCTTGTTCCTTTGTTTGCTACATGTTTGGTTATAATTAAGAGTTTCATTCTTGAGGTTTCTTATCCACAGTGTCTCATTCTAGGACAAAGATTACATGAGGTTTATATCTGCTCTTGCTGAGAGAGAAGAGGTCCCTCAGTTTTGACATTAAATCACAGACGCCAGGAGCTCGGACCCTGCCCCACTTCCCAATGCTTTGATATTTGCTCCAATAGCCAAGTTCCTAAGATATGAAAATCATCAAAAACTTTTTTAAAATGAATAGTTTCTCATTGTTGATTTGATACTAAAAGATTAGTTTTTAGAGCTTCCTTCTTTGTAAGTTTGAATTTCCTCTTCTGTTTTGTGTCAAGCCATGAAAGGTAGTGTGGAAGAAGTAGGATAAGTGAAGAAATGAATGGGAGCCCTAACTTCCATGGGGAGGGGACTGTTGAAGAGTAAGCAGCTTTCAGTTCAGTTCTACAAGCATTTATTGAGTCTCTCTGTGATATGCAAGGCCTAATAATTTTTTTAAAAATCAGAAAAAATAAATTCTAGAATATTAAATATTCTCTCATATTGAAAACAATGATCTCTTCTCTGACACAGATTGTATCTTTATGACCATAAAAAACTGGATGTGGGATTGTAAAACATGGTTGAGTTACCCTAGCTGGGTCATGCAACTAGCCTACCCCACCCCTAGGCTGCCTTAGGGATCATCAGAGTAAAGGGTAAAATTTGGGGCATGTCAGGAAGACCTTGTAACTTCCAAAATATATCCTCCCAAAATGCCTCTTCTTAAAGGTCCCCTGATGGTTGACATTGTCAATTTATTCCTTCCTTAAGCAAAATAGGTTTAAGAAAGCAGAGATTTGTCATATGAGAACTGCAAATACCTTCTGAGAGATAACACAGTATGTCTTTTGGAGTCATTGGCAACTCATTTCAGGAAGCCTGACCAGGTATGAAAAGTGTTAGGTTTAGATTCAGGAACATCTGAGTTTGGGTCTTCCTCAACATTTATTGTTGGGATGATTTTGAGCAAGTATTTAAATTCTTTGAGTCTCAGGAAGCTCTTTGAGACTTATTGACTAAGCTAGAGATGGTTTGACAGTAATGAATTTATTGACTCTTTTTCCAAATAGAAGTTTTGATTACGGGAATTGAGGAGACAGTGGGAGAGAAGTGAGCACCTCGAAAGACAAGAAAAAGGACATCATTATGAGGAAAAGAAGGCATAAAGAACCAGGACAATTCAACCTGCTTCATCAGTTTGCTTGAGACTGACTCTATCCTCACTTTTATGGCATTAAGATAAGTGGAGTCAAGCCTAAGCATTCAGGTGGTAACATCTGAAAGACTGAAATATATTCCCTCCACTAGAAAACTCCCCTACCACACTACTGATCTAACTGAAATTCCTTGGATGTTTCATTTCTTTGGTTAAAGCATTGAAGACCACTGTGAAAATGTAAATGTTAGGAGAGAATGACATGTTAATCCATTATCACCTACCATACAAGAATACCCCTTTAGGAACCATTAGGATCCTGAAGAAATGAGACAAAACCAATGTCTGAGGAAGGTGGTGCAATTTTCCAGTGAAGGAACCAAATGAATTGAACCAATTCCCTAGCACACATAATCTAGAGCACAAATCTAGAGCTAGGAGGGATCTCAGAGGATCTCTTCTGACCTCCTCATCTTTATAAGGAAGCAATCTGGGGCACAAAGAAGTTAAGTGATTTGCCCAAGGTCATAGAGGTTGGAAGTACAGAAGGAGGATTTAACCCAAGTCCTCCCTCTCCAGAGCCAGTGTCCTCACCATACCAAGTTGCCTCCCAATATGGAGCTCTTTTGGCTGAAAAAGGACCATTTCCTAGGTGTTTGGTAACACCAATAACCACAAGAAATATGAAGCAATATGAGCTGTTTGGGTTTGAATAAGAAAAGGAAATTGATTTACAAATCAGGAATGGAATTGGAACCCTACAAAAAGGCCAGAGTATCTTTCCCTGCCTTACACATAAATATGTAATGGAATCCTGCACTGGGGAGCTGCTCCGCTTCTCAAAGCAGCAACCGTGAGGTCGCAACCGAAATACCAAATGATTTAGCAGTGGTTGAAGAAAAATGTGGATCAAACTAGGAGGTTTTACTTTAAAGAAGTTGAGAAATTTTCCAGTCCCCAGTTACCCTCCAGCTACATTGTTTTTTTTTTTTTTACGTTCGGTAAATTTGTGGTGTTTAACAGAGGCAAAAGAATAAATAGAAACTTCCAGTTACCAAAATATGTGCCTTCAAAACACTTGCAGCATGTAACTGCTTTGTAGCTTTCCAAAATAGCTTTTCCAAACCAACAGACCATCTGAACAATTGGCAACCCCAGCAGAAAGAAATAGGTGTTTGTTTGGTTAGATCAAGACCTCAGGATCACAGATTTAGGTCTTTAGGATTAGAGGTCAGCTAGTTTAATCCCCTTATTTTGCAAAGGAGGCAATCTCCCCCCACCCCACAAAGTCTAAATGAGTTTCTCATGGTCACACAGATAGACAAGGTCAGTGAAAAGATTGAACCCAGGTCATCTGTGACTCCAAACGCAGCATTCTTTCCACTAGGCCATCCTCACCATCCTCAACTTCTTCCTGCAATTGTTTTTGAAATGGAAGTGCTCATAGGTCCTGGATTGCTACATTTCATGGAAAGAAAAAAACACAACCTATGCCTTCAAGGAGCTCATATCTAAAAGAAAATGAGTCATACAAGAGTCATTATATCTGCTAATTCTTTTAACACCCTAAGATGTTGTAAATCTGTAGCTGGTGGTTTGAGCTCCTCCCCCATGACAATTCAGTGTTGTCTCATCTTCAGTTTCTTTTCCTATCTTTCCTACTCCACAGAGCCAGAAAGATCTAAATTCAAATCTGGCCTCAGACACTTATTAGCTGGGATTAGAGCCAAGTCATTTAGCCTCTGTCTGCCTCGATTTCCTCATCTTTAAAATGGGAATAACAATGTCCCCTTATTCCCCCAGTGTTCTTAGGAGAACAAAATGATGTGCTATTTCAAAAATGTTTTGCAGATTTTAAAGCACTACAAAAATGCTAGTTATTATTCTTAAAGAAACTATTTTCAGAGTAAGAGTTGAATGACTCTGTGGTGCAAGGGAAAGTGCACAGGCTCTGAAATGTAAGGACTTGGATTCTAATTCCACCTCTGATATTTACTCTTTACTACTTGTGTGAACTTGGACAAGTCACTTAACCTCCCTAGGCCTCAGTTTCTTCATCTACACAATAAAGAATTTGAATGAGGTGGCTCCTTATGTCCCTCCTAACTCTAGGTTTATAAAAGAATTTTTGCCTTAAAATCGGGAGAAACTTAGACTAGAATCTGCCTCAGATATTGACCAGCTATGTGACTACAGGAAAATAAGCCTCTCTGAGCCTTCATTTACACATATGCAAATTGGAGATAATATTGCTAGTACACCCCTACTTGACTACGTACCAAGTTGTTGACTCTATCAATGTCAACTTATTAGCATGCTCCCATTTCTTGACCTTTCTCTAGTCATTAATATTGCAAAAACAAAACAAACAAAAAATTTAATTGTCCTTGCTTCCATCTTTTATATGTGCCTTTTTCAAATCTAATTTGGCCAGTAATTTGGGTCCATCAAATCAGGATCCACTACCCAAAGAAAGATAATACCTTCTATGTAGTTGGGACTTAATAAGTGAATTCTACTAATCCCTGAGGTTGACCTTATCTGACCAATCCGTAATTAACTGTTGAACTTACGAAAGGCTCCTGTTCCTTTCATCTACTTCAGTGTATCCCCCACCTCAAAGTCCATGGGTATGGAACTCTTTTCTTACTGGTGAATTTGAAGGACCTACCCTGTGTAAGGGACAGGGCAGGGTAGAGTCCAAGCTTTTGATAGTACCCTTCAAGTCCCCTTAAGGGACTCAACAAGTTTTCAGTCTTCTTGATTCTCCAAGCACCGAGTTGTTTCAGGTGTTCCTGACTTCCAGAGAGAAGATGGAAGATACCAACCTTACTTCAGGTTGCTGAAGGAAAAGATTCTGAGAAGATGTGAGAGGATCAGGTGGTTGCCATCATCTCCCTTTTTCTAGTTTGTTACTCTAGAAAGCTGGGGTGAGATCCAGGACACTCCCTCTTGGTAAAGCTCAGTTACCTCATTCCAGTAGGAGGGTTCCTTCATTCTGTATTGACCTGTGTATGTTGCCCTGCTTACAACTTCTCTAACTTCTGTTTTGCTATGATTTGGATAGATGGACTTCTTTGTTATTTGCTATGCATGGTCATTGTGAACATGGCAGTAGGTAGGACTTCATGGACAGAACTCAGGATACATAGTGAAAAAAGCCTGAGTTCAAATCAGGAATCAGATGCTTACCAGTTGAGCTACCTGAGGACAAGTCACTTAAACCTTTGTCCATTTCCTCAACTGTAAAATGAGTATAAGAACACCTACCTTGCCAAGGTGTGAGGAATAAATGAAATAATTATATACACAAAGCACTTAGTACAGTGTCCAGCACATAGTAGGTACTATATGAATGCTTATTCCCTTCTCTTCTTCCCATCTTATGTTTATCTATGACTGTACTTTAGCTTAAGAACCCAGTGAAAATAGGGATGAATCTGATAATCAGTAGTTTTTATTTGTGGTCTACCTAACTGATTACAATTTAACTAAAACTTATTAACACTGACATAATGCTTCAACCAGTCTTTTGTGTCTTAAGCATTGTGTGTCCAATAATAGAGTGAAAGGCTTTTTCCTGATTTAAGAATTTTAAGTATCCGCAATCAAGTTGGAAAATGTTTTTGTGAGGAGGAAGCGGGGGAAAGGAGGGAGAGAAGTGCTCCTGAAATGAAATTATTCCTATTCTGCTTGCCCAAAAATTTAACCTCTTTTAATCTTTGTGTGGCATTTTGTGGGGTAGAAGGCTGGGGAGTAAATGTCTCTGGTCCCAGAACTCTCTAGCCATCAATACGAATTTGCTAGTTGCCTGCTATGTGCCAGGCATTCTGATAGGGGCAGAAACAGCCTGACCTCAAGGAACTTGTATTTTATTGGTAACAATAGCAGGTGTACCTATAAGTAGATAAATATATATATATATATATATATATATATATATGTGTGTGTGTGTGTGTGTGTGTGTGCATATATGTGTATATATATATATACACATATATACATGAAATAAATATGAGGAAATTCATGAAGGGAGGCACTAGCAACGGGGCGTGAGGGTTTGGAAAAGGATAGATTTAGGTGACATATTTGAACTTTGAAGTTGGTGGAGTGGGAGATCAGGAAATGTT
This sequence comes from Bettongia penicillata ogilbyi, assembly GCA_023548195.1. Taxonomy (NCBI): domain Eukaryota; kingdom Metazoa; phylum Chordata; class Mammalia; order Diprotodontia; family Potoroidae; genus Bettongia; species Bettongia penicillata. The sequence goes on from JAJHZJ010000640.1 coordinate 1,879,647, forward strand.
TCATGTAGAAGATGGTGCTTTGAGTTAAGTTTTGAATTGAGTTTTTTTTGTGGATTCTTTCCATTCTATCTATTTGTGGTTTGCATTCAAAAGTAAGTTGAGCTTTAAAGGAAATTAGAGATTCTAAGAGGCAGAGTGAGGGAGGGAGGGCTTGGGGAACAAGCAAAAGCACAGAGATGGAAGATGAAGTATCCTCTACAAGGAACAGGAAGAAGGCCAGTCTGTCTGCACCACTGACCTTATAAAGGGAAAAAAACGTAAGACCAGAAAGGTAGGTTGGAGTTAGGTTGAGAAGAGCTTTAAATGTCAAACAAAGGAATTTTTACTTGGCCCTAGAGATAAAAGGAAGCCCCTGGAATTTATTGAGTAAGAGAATGATGTGATTAAAATTATGCTTTTAGGAAAATCCAGAGATAATTCCCTGCTCCCCTGGGTAGGTTGTTGAGTCTGCTGGAGACCTAGTTCTGGGTGCTACTGGGGATAAAGGAGTCTATATTCCTTGATCTTTGGCTTCCTCCTGGACCTAGAGGCATCCTGCTCCAGGAATCAAACCAGCCTGCTCACAGTCCTTCTCCCTATAAAATCTACTCACACACAAACATAGGTTGCAACCCCTCCATTCCCACTCACAGATACAAATTTCTGTTTTCTAGCAAATCAGATATTATTTAACTTAGTATTTAGTAATGATTTTGTACATGATCTCATTCTCTGATATACTAGAACACATTCCTATGTTTCCTATATTATTTGTCCTTCTGTTTATGAAATTTATGATAAAGTATGTCATCGGAGAAGAGATATAATATAAGACTTCTTTGGTTTTCTCAAAGAATTTACAGTATATTTGAGGAGATGAAACGAACATATTAAACAATTAGAGAACAATTAAGACAGCACAGAATCAGTAAAATAGATTGTGTGGTGCAGATGATAATGGCTAAAGGAACTTAGAAAATGAAGAGCATGAATTGAAGTAGCCAGGGAAGAAGACTTCATGGATGAGGCAAGATCTGATATGGGTCATGAAAGATGAATGGGATTTAGATTAGATATTATTCCTAGGCCAAGAGGAAGAGATACCAATGAAAAAAAGACATGAGCCGGTAAGGTGATCAGTCTGACAACCTGAGAGATCATAGCGTTTAGAAAGCAATAGGAAGATGCAACATATGTAACCAAGCAATGTGGTTTTATCATTGTTTTTCCCTTTAAAGAGTACTCTCAGTACATCGCTCACCCTTGCAATGTTCCACTGAGGTAAGGATTCACTGGAAGGCTTCATTTGGGGAGAAAGAGTCAAGAATAGTAGTTAACAGGTAAAATCTTAAAGGGAAAAAAAGCAGAAGCTTGAAGATATTAGCACAATGCCTTACACACAGTAGCCATTTGATAAATGTTTATTGATTGAGATATCATGAAAGTAATGTGTTGGGCCACATATTTAAAGGACTTTAGACAAGACCATCAACTCAGTTATCAAATCCCTTCAAGATGGTTGGATGGAAAGATGACCCACCAGAAGAGGGTAAGAGAATGGGATTTTTGGTTCTACTAACTCACTGTAATAGAGAATGTGCCTGGGAGTGGGCACTCTTCATGGAGACATTAATAACCATGCAGTATCACCACAATTCTTGGTTCTGCACCAGACCCTTCCCTGTGAAGCTCACAGATGAGGGATGGAGTTGGACCCAGTGAGGGGCAAATGGTTCTATATCAATGAAGAGGAAAGGAATGGATTGCCTCCTTTCCTGGCATGACTATACCTGCTTTTAGATTGTCCTTTGCATAGAGAAACTCACTTCTCCAGATTGTCTTCTGTTCCATTTCAGATATGAACTCCCCATCCCTACCACCCCCAACATGGTTTCTGCCAATCAGTGGCCCTATTCCGTCCCCCTCTCATAGGGTCCATCTTATTACCCTCACTCCCTTGGGGGTGTCCAGAACTGCTTTTCTTGAACACAGGTATAGAGATATAGATATAGATATATATATACGTGTGTGTGTGTGTGTGGTGTGTGTGTATATATATATATATATATATATATATATATATATAAATGTTTGTGTGTGTAACAGGTTTTGTTTCTCTTGCCTTCTCAGTGGGTAGAGGAGGTAGGAGGAAGATAATTTGGAACTGAAAATAAAAAAATTTTAAATAGTATTATGAGTAGTATATTACATTACCCAGGGGATTCACAGCACATTTTTTTGTTGTTTTTGCTGGTGAAAGGAATTCACAGAACTAAAAATATTCACAAAACTAAAAAAAACACATGGTAAATATGAAGTTGCCCTAGAGCCAGTAAGGCCTGAGTTCAAGTATCACCTATGACACATACTGGTTATGTGACCTTTGGCAAGTCACTTAACCCAAGACTCTAGGTCACTCTCTAAGGCAAAATGGCAGAGTAGGCTTGCACTGATTTGCACTAGAAGAGGACTTCTCATTGGCAGCTCCCTATGCTAATGAAGTCATAGGTCCAATCCCATTCAAACCTTAAATTTAACATGATAGTAACAAAACTGCCCTTTTGAACTTTCTTCTGCTCTCTTTGGTGTGGTTTTTTAATCAATTGACAAGCCCGTATGAAGCACTCACCATGTGCCAGACAATATATGTAGCCCAGGTTCCTCCAAGCATCCCTAGTCTTAACATGGAGCCAACCTTAAGGGGCCTTTGAGCAGTCTCCATGTTAGACAAACTGGGCATGCTCAAAGGCCCTTCAAGGCTGGCTCCAAGTCAGGTCTATGGATGCTCAGAGAAGCCTGGGCTACATGTGTTAATGTTTCATTGATATCCTTCTTTCGCTCTCTCTCTCTCTCTTTTTTTCATCTCGGTCACTATCCACCAACACCTTCCCCACGGAAAACTCACCTCTCCCCTGCCCCCATCCCAACTGAAGTCTTTCCCTGTTTAAGAAATAAGTAGAGCTAAGCAAAACAAATTCACAGACTGTCAGTGTCTGAAAATGTGTCCCGTTCTGCATTTCTCATTCATCACCTCTCTGCCAAGATGTGGGCAGCACGCTTCATCATCTGTCTTCTAGAGTCATGATTAGTCACCGCATTGCTCTTAAGTCATAATTGCATTCTAATCAAAGCCCATTTATCTAAAGTTTGCTCCCCACCTCACCTAAATTTGGACCAGAAAAAAGATAGGAAGTTTTGCGTTTGCTTGTTTTTTTCTGTTTTGTTTTGCATTTAACATCAGCTGTGAATTGTTGGGTACTGAAGTGTCACAGGCTGTCTTTTATGCTGAATCTGTGTTTATGGAAGAGGTAGCTTGTGGAATTAGAAAAATAGTGAACTGGGAGTTAGGAAATCAGGATACCTGCTTCTAGCCCTAACTCTGACTATATTAAGCTGTGTGACCTTGGGCATTAACCTCTCTCTGGGCCTCAGTTTCCTCATTTATGAAGTATGAATGTAGGCATTTTCTTTTTTCCTTAATTAATTTTATTCTGAACTTAAGAAATAAAAGAAGCATTTCCATAACATTGTAGAATAGGAAAGAAAGATTGTACATGAAACCACAAATTTATTCTGAAGTACTTGCTATTTCTTTTAAATATACAATAAAATTATCATGTAACTTTTTTCCTTTCCTTCTTCCCTTCCCTTTAACCCTTCCCTGCCCTAGAGACAGCCATCGTTAGACACAAATATGTGTATGTATGTATAAACATATGTAAAACCATTCTATACATACTTCTATTTATCTTTCTCTGGATGCAGATAGCATCCTTTGTATGTCAATTGTCATTAATTTGGGCATTTATAATAGTCAAAATTAGTCACTGAGAGTTGTTCTTCAAACAGTATTGTCGTTACTATATACTATATTCTCTTGGATTAGGCATATTCTAAGGATTCTTTGTTATAAAATTCTACAAGTGTGCAAGAGAGTTATCATCTTAACGTTAAGAGCACTTTTAGTAGCAAGAAATAATTCCAAATATATGAGAAAAATATTGGAGTGAAATATCTCTAATATGAGTCTGATATATATATATGTATATGTATATGTATATATATATACATATATATGCATATACATGTGTCAATGGATAGATGGATGGATGGAACTGACACAGATATATAGGATGTCCCAAGAGTGCTAATGCATACCTTGTACATGACTACAAGCCATTGTATAATGGATAAATAATCAAAGGATATGCCTGCATGTCTATTCATCTAAAAACATTTTTTTCAAATGCTGTAATAAATTTAAATTATTTGGTGCTTCTTTATATTGATCCACAACTTTCATACCCATGAACGGCCTTCTTTTGCTCTTTTTTTAGTTACAGAGAGCACTGTATTCTGCTTCTCTGCTCAGTAACAATATGGAACTAGTATGAGTGGCTAGGTGGTACTGTGGATAGAGTGCCAGGCTTAGAGTCAGAGAGACTCCTCTTCCTGAGTTCAAATCCAGTCTCAGACTTACTTACTGACTGTACAACATTGGATAAGTCATTTAGCCCTGTTTGCCTCAGTTTTCTCATCTGTAAAAAGAGCAAGAGAAGCAAATGGCAAACCAACTTCAGTAACTTTGCTAAGAAAACCCCAAATGAGTCATGAAGAGTTGGACACAACCGAAAAACAACAGAATATATTATAAGAAATGCTTTTTCTGGAAGAGATTCCTATTCAGGTCAAGGAACTATCTTAGTCTAGATGTCAAGGTCATACCTATCTCATACCTAAAAATGAATGTAGAAGACAGGTGAAGGTTCTTTTTGGTGAAGGTGATAGGGTTTGAACCTTACTAAGAAGAAAGATCAACTTAAAGTATGCAAAGATTCTTGATGGCTGAAAAGAGAAAATGGAAAGCTTCCTGGGGTCATAGAGGGCATGTGTCTTCTTCAGTGGAGTTTTTCAGTCTGAAGAGAATGATAACCCACAGAAGAAAGTGGGGACAGGACTACCCTGTCATAGTCATAGCCACAAAAGAACAATGACTGGAGTGGGGAGGCCTTGGCAGACCAGGTTTCCACCTTGGGGTCCATTCGCCCTGATTAGTAATGAGCTCTCTCAGAAACACTATTTCTTATAATTTCTAACTGGGCTTCACTTTGCTGCTTTCTCTTTGGCCACTTCTTCACACTCTTTTATTGTGGAGTCACTAGGGACCCAATGAAAATTCTTGAGCAGGGGAGAGACATGAAGCCTGTGCATAAGGAAGATAATTTTGGCACCTATGTGGGAAATGTATTGGAGAGGGAAGAAACTAGAAGTTGAGAAGCCAGTTAGGGGAATATTAAAATAATGGGCATCATATTTCTTGTCTTCTCAATGACTAAGAGAGGATATTGAAATAACAGGTAAGAGAATAATAAGAACCTAAATTAAGGTGGTGGCTGTGCAAGGAAAGAGAAGGGATGGACACCAGATAATATGGAGGTCAAATAGACAATATCTGGCAACTGACTAGATCTGGAAGGTGATAAAGAAACGAGTTGAGGATGGCCATTATTCGAGGCTAATATTCCATATTTGTGAAAATCTGTGAATATATTTGCCAACATTCCCTCAAATATCCTGACATTCCAATCTTCAACTTCTGTAATCTGTTCCTCTACTAACTTTATCTATATGTAAGGATTTTCACATCCTTGATCTCCCATCATCCATCATTTTACTTCATGATCAATAATTCAGAAATCCTTTTGTCCAGTCATAACCTCCCAACATTTCATCTCTCCTAGTACCTCATTCCGTTAAACTTAACCTGTGAAAATATTCACTAGACCCTACTATTCCATGAATGATCATCCTATATTTATTCCCTTTCTCATAACCACTTTTGTAAAAAAAAAAAAATTGTCTACCCTTGTTATCTCCATTTTATCTCTTTTCATTCACTTTTTAATATGGCTTCTGATTTCATCACTCAGCTGAAACTGCTCTCTTCAAAGGTACCAATGATCAATAACTGTCAAATCTGGTGACCTTTTCTCTATCATTATCCTTCTTGACCTTTGTATATCATTTAAACACTGTTGATCAACCCAGAGAAGTGGATACCCCCACTTTTCTGAGCCCTCCTAATATTTTTCCCTCTTAGTTCTCTTGTCACACTGCTCCTTATCTGTCATCTTACTCCCTAAATGGGGGTGTACACCAGGGCTCTTCCCTGAAGCATCTTTGATTCTCCATCTACACTCTCCAAGGGAATTCATCAGGTACTATCACCTAACAGCTGGATGTTTAGCCTCCTAAACTAGTCTCCCTGCCTCCCTCCCTGAGTTCAATTATCATCTTTGCAGATGACTACAGAAGTATATATGGAGGCCAAGTCTAGAATTATCAACTGCCTAAAGCACATTTCAGAATGGATATCCTGAAGACAGATGTGTCTTAAACTCAACATGTCCAAGACATGTTTCCACTAAAACCCATTCCACCTCTGAACTTTCTCATTCTTGTCAAGGACATTCCTGGGTTAAAAACTCCAAAATTGTCCTTGACTCCTCAATCTCCTTTACTCCTCATTGTCAATTTGTTGCCAGGTCTTGTCACTTCTACCTCCATAGCATCTCTCATATCCATTCTCTTTTTCCTAGTCACATGGCCATCATCCCTAGCTCATCACTTCACATTTGAACTATTGGAATATTACTAAATTGGTCTCTGACTGATGTGTCTCCTCTTCTCTTTAGTCTATCTTCCACAGAGCTGCCAAAGTCATAAGCCTAAAGCTCAGGTCCGATCATGTCGCTATATACTCAATTCATTCCAGTGACTACAAATTATTTCTAGGGTCAAAAACAAACTCCTCTGTTCAGCATTTAAGATCTTTACAACCTAGCTCCAGCCTTTCTTTCTAGCTTTATTATATATCTCTCTAATTCACATATTCTATGATCTAGTCAAACTATGTTTCGAGCTGTCCCTCCCAGGAAACACTCAATTTCTTATTTCTGTACCCTTGCTCAGGCTGTCTCTTGTGCCCAGAATACACTCCATACTCACCCCTGACTCCTAGAATCTCAGGTTTCTTTTAAAGCTCCAGTTAGAGTGTTGCTTTCCTAGAAGCCTGTTCCTACCTCTCCAAAACATCTGTTGCTTCCTCTCCCAAAATTACCTTGTACTTATATATTATTATTTGTGTTCATGCCATTTCCTCAGGTAGAATGTAAGCTCCATGATTTTATTTTTGTCTTTATATCCCTCTATCACTTAATAGAGTATATGTCACATAGTAGATGGTTAATAAATACTTGTTGACTGATTCAGATGTTGCAAAATTAGTTGAATATAGGTATATTGGGCCCCTCTACAAAAATAGAGAAATAGAGAGGCAAGTTCAAGAAGGAAGATGTCCAGCTTGCATTTAGAATGCCAATGGTATATCTAAGCAGAGATAGCTGGTGATGGAGGATTGAAGTTCAGTAGAGAGATTTATACTAGATAATACATGTATCTGGGAGTAATCTGCCTAGAGATGATTATTGAATTTGTCAGAATTGATGAGATCATCAAGGTATAAGGCAAAAAGAAAGAAAAGAGCAGATTCTAGGACAGATCTTTTAGTGACACTCTTGGTGAGGGGGCGGCAAAAGGGTATTGACCTGAAAAGGAGTGGTCAGGCAGGCAGGAAGAGAACTAAAAGAGAGGAATGTCCCAAAAGTCAAGAGAGAGAAGAATATCTGCTAGAAAAGACTAGTCAACAGTGCCATAAACTGAAGAGAGATCCAAGAGGAGGGCTGAGAAAATTCCTTTGGATTTAGTAGTTAAGACATCCTTGGTAATGTTGGAGAGAGCATCTTCAAGAAGGCTATAAAGATTAAAAGACAGATCATATCACAAGGGATTGAAAAAAAGAGTGACAGATGAAGTGAAAATAATAAGCGTAGATTGCTTTTTTGAAGAGTCGTTCATAGGATTTAGAGTTAGAAGACATGCTAGAGGTCATATAGTTCAAACTAATGCTACAGATAAGAAAATCAAAGCCTAGGGAAGTGAATTGACTTGCTAAAACTCACACAGTTGGTTAACAGCAGTGTACCAAAATAGCTGTTCTTTTTCTATTATAACTTTCTTTCCTCTAGCTTGTTGCCTGTAAATTAGAGCTTGCATTCTCTCAGGATCTTCAAGAATCTGAAGTCACCTCCATGATGAGAAGAAGCATGAGGGAGGACTTTTGTAAAGATCCTTCTTTTGGAAGGAAAAGGCCAGATAGTTAACAAGTGGAACCCCAGGGTAGGGAGTGTTATTAAAGAAGAGGAAAATACTCTAGTTAGAAGAGATTCTACTGGTGCTTAAAAAAAATAGCTGAGACTTTTAAACTAATGGGTTAGGGTATGTCCCAGTGAAACTTCAGCACTATTCACAAACATTGATTGAAATGTAAAGAGGAAAGCCGGAAGATGTAAAGTAGCCATTAAGTCCTCCCAAGTTGGTAGGAGACTTAAATACCTTGAATTTCATGTGAAGAGACCAGCAAGACAATGAAACTGAATGAGCAATGAATAGTTTTGCCTCTGGCCATTCATTTACCTAAGATTCTAAAAGAGTATGGAAAGTGAAACTGAGTGAATTAAAAACTAATCACCCTAAACTGATCTTAATCTGTGACCTGTGGTTGTGGTGGTGGTGGCGGTTTGGGGTCCAAACTGGACTGAATACTAGGATTTGTAAGTTATCTCTCTTTGATCCATTTTCTAGGTCATTTATTTTTTATATAACTTATATTTTCCTCTATTTTCTTAGTCTTTTGACTTTTGACTTTATTTTTAATAATTCTTTTTATATTCTGGAGTCATTGGAACCTATTTAGTCCATTCTAATTCTTAGGGAGTTTGTTAATAGATTTTGTGTTAAGCTGTTGATGCTTTTAGCAAGTCTTCTACAACTCTCTTTTCTTTTATAATATCACTAAAAAATTTTTTTTCAATTCTTGCATCATTTCTTCTAGGAATTCTAATTATTCTTGTGGGCAAGCCTTTTTTTCTTTGAAGTTTTGATTTTAGGTGTTTTTGAATTATTCTCCTTTTTTGGGTTTGTGTTGATGTCATCCCTGGCATCGTTAAAATTCTTTTGTCGGAGCAGTTATTATTTATTTGTTTTTGTTGCAGTGGCCTCGGGAGTTGAGTGCCAGACTCCCCTACTCTGGAGATCAGACCAAGCTCCCTATGGGTTTCTCTTTAGTCTCTCTTCCTGTAGGTATCAGACTAAGTTAGAACTTCTTCTTCTGATCCACATCTTTTCCTTTACCACAGATACCAAGCTACTGCCTTCTTTATGCGATCAGACTGAATTGAGGCCCTTTTTTGGAAAATATGACTGAGAGGGAGGAGAGGCTTTTTATTTAGTTCTCATTTAATCAGAAGGTTGTCTCTCCTCTGGTGGAAGAGACCTAGTTTCCCTTTTGCAGAGGGAAGGAAGGGATAATTTTCATTTTTATTTACCTTACAAAATTGATATCACTTTATTCCACAAGATATGAGACCTTCCTTCCTCCCTTTTTTTTCTATGAAAACAAGAGGTTGGGTCTGGGGCTTTTTTCCTCACACTGACATTTTTTACATTTCTGATGGTCTTAGGGTATAGTGAAGAAAGAGTTAAAAAAAAAGAGCAAGAAAAAAGAGAGATCTAGGAGTACAAAGAAGAAAAAGAATAAAATACTAGGATAGAGGGTAATATGCAATTAACCATTCTAACTCTTTTAACTGTGAATGGGATATACTCACTCATAAAATAGAAGAGGATGATAGAATGGATTAGAAAGAAAAATACAACTATATTTTTGTGAGTGTGTACACATATATTGCAAGGAATATGATTGAAACATAAAGTCTCGTCTAAAGTTAAAATAATGATTTGGAGCAAAATTTATTACATCTTAATTGAACAAAAAAAGCCATGATAGCAATATGATTTCAGAGAAGGCAACAGCAAAAATATACTTAATTTGTAAAAGATGAACAGAAAACTACATTTTTAAAAAGGTAACCTACAAAGTGAATTTCATTATTTGACATTTATGCATCAAAGCACATCACATCTAAATACTTAAAGGAAAAACAAAATCGAAGTTAAAATAGAGAGTAAAGGTATTACCATGGGATATTTTGATGTACCCCCTTTTAGCCTTACTTATATCTAACCAAAAAAATAAATAAGAGAGAAGTCAAGGACTGAAGCTGACTTTTAGGAAAGTTAGATATGGAAGACTTTTTTGTCATTATTGAATGGGAATAGAAAGTAATATACATATGTCTCAGCTCTATAGTGCATCTTTATAACAATAAATCATGTATTAGATTATAAAAGCCTCATAACAAAAGCAAAATAATATTATCCATATTCTTTGTTGACTATAATGTAATACAATTATATTAAGTAAAGGGCCACTGGAAAAAGGATTTAAAAACACTTGGATAGTAAGTAAATTATTCCTAAAGAATTGGTGGATCAAAGAAAAAATAGTAGAAATAGTTAATAACTTCATTAATGAGACAACTCTTAAAAATTTTATGATGTATCCAAAATTGTCCTTGGGGAAAATTGTATATGTGTAAACATTTTCATTAACAAGAAAAAATAAACAAATTTGGCATGCAACTAAAAATATTGTAAATGTAAAAAGTAAATAATGTAAAAATATTACAAAACCAAAAATTTTAAAAACTCAAACTCCAAAAGAGTAACACTAAAAATCAAGAAAGAAATTGACAAAATTAAGAACCAAAAAAGTCCAATAAATTAATAAATAAAACCAGCAATTTTTTAGAAAAACCAATAAAATAGATAACCTAATTTGACTTTTAGAAGAACAGGAACACCAAATTATCTGAATCAAAAATGAGAAGAGAGTATTCACAACAAATGAAGGAGAAATAAAAGAAGTTAGAACTTATTTGGCTTAATTATATGCATATAAAATTGACAATTAAATGAAACAAATGAATCTTTACTAGCATATAATATACCCAAATTAATAGAATGAGGTAAAGAATTGAATTAATCCAACCTGAAAGGAAGAAATTGAACAAGTCATAAATGAATTCTGAAAGGAAAAAATCCAACTCAATAGTGAATTCTAACAAGCATACAAAGAAAATGTATTCTAAATATTATATAAATCATTTGTGAAAAAAGCAAAAGAATGTTCTTAAGTGACATATCATAAGGATTATATATTACAACCAGGTTGTATTTATGCCAGTAATAGAGGGTTGGCTTACTATTATGAAAAGTAAAGCTTAATAAACCATGTCAATAACAAAAAACAACAAAAATCATATGCTTGTATTGAAAGATTCTCCAAAAGCTTTTGGCAAAATACAACTATCATTTCTGTTTAAAAAAAAAACTAGAAAATATAAGAATAAATTATTTTCTTAACATAATAAATACTATATATCTAATACTAAGAGCTAGCATTATATATGTTGAAATAAACTAGAATCATTTCCATTATGATCACTTCTATTTGACATGGTAGTAGATATTCTGGCTCTAGCAATAAGATCAAAAAAGGGAAATTGTATTAATAAGCATAAGTAACAAAGAAACAAAATTATCATTTTTTTCAGATGAAATTATAATGTCCTTAAAGAACCCTAGAGTAAATTAAAATTAATGGAAAGTTTTAACTTCAGTGCAATTACAATGTATAAAATAAATCCACACAAATAATCAACATTTCTATATGATGGCAATAAAACCCAGTAGGAGGAGATAGAAAGAGAAATTTCATCTGAAATAACTACAAAATGTTTAAAATAGAGTGTAAGATGCTAGTCTATGCCTAGTTTCCGCCATACTATTTTCCAGTTTTCCCAGAAGTTTTTGTTAAATAGGAAGTTCTTATCCCAGAAACTGGAGTCTTTTTGGATTTATTAAATAGTAGATTACTATAGTCATTGACTATTGTGTCTTGTGTACCTAACCTGTTCCTCTTATCTAACACTCTATTTCTTAGCCAGTATCAAGTAGTTTTGATGACTGCTATTTTATAATATAATTTAAGATCTGGTACAAGTAGGGTACCTTCCTGTACATTAATTTTCATCAATTCCCTTGATAATCTGGAACTTTTGTTCTTCCCAATGAATTTTGTTGTTTATTTTCTAGTTCTATAAAATAATTTTTGGTAGTTTGATTGGTATGGCACTAAATAAGTAATTTAATTTGGGTAGAATTGTCATTTTTATTACATTAGTTCAGCCTACTTATTTTTTCCAATAATTTAAGTCTGACTTTATTTGTGTGAAAAGTGTTTGTAATTGTGTTCATATATATAGTTCCTGGGTTTGTTTTAGCAGGTAGACTCCCAAATATTTCATAATGTCTATAGTAACTTTAAATGGAATTCTTCTTTCTGTCTCTTGCTGGGCTTTGTTAGTAGTATTTAGAAATACCAATGGTTTATGTTATTTTATTTTATGTCATGCAACTTTACTAAATTTGTTTATTATTTCATATATTTTTTTAATTGATTCTCTAGGATTCTCTAAGTATGTCATCATATCATCTACAAAGAGTGATAACTTAGTTTCTTCTCTGCCTATTCAAATTGCTTCAATTACTTTTTCTTCTCTTATTGCTAAAGCAAACATTTCTAGTACCATATTGAATAACAATGGACATCATTGTTTCATCCCCAATCTTGTTGGAAATGCTTCTAGCTGATCCCAATTATATGTAATGCTTGCTAATGGTTTTAGATAGATGCTACCTATCATTTTAAGGAAGACTCCATTTATTCCTATGCTGTACAGTGTTTTTAATAGGAATGGGTGTTGTATTTTGTCAAATGCTTTTTCTCTATCTGTTGAGATAATCATATGGTTTCTGTTAGTTTTGTTGTTGATATATTCAATTAGGCTGATAGTTTTCCAAATATTGAACCAGTTCTGTATTCCTGGTATAAATCTGAGCTGGTCATAATATATTATCTTCATGATACATTGCTATAATCTCTTTGCTAATATTTTATTTAAAATATTTGCATCTATATTCATTAGGGAAATTGGTCCATAATTGGAAATTGAGGGGATGTCCATCAACTGGGGAATGGCTAAACAAATTGTGGTATATGAATGTAATCGAATATTATTGTTCTATAAGAAAGGATGGACAGGTGGACTTCAGAAAAACCTGTACTTATATGAACTGATACTGAGTGAAATGAGCAGAACCAGGAGAACAGGGTACACAGTGATAGCCACATTGTATGATGACTGACTTTGATAGACTTACCTCTTCCCAGAAATACAAGGAGCTAAGACAACTCCAAAAAACTCATGAAGGAAAATGCTATCCACATCCAGAGAAAGAACTTTAGAGTCTGCACAGATGGAAGCATACTATTCACTCTCCTTTTCTTTTGTTGTTTTATTTCTTCTTTCTCGTGATTCTTCCTGATAGTTCTAATTCTTCTTTGCATCATGAATAATGTGAAAATTAATATAAATGTGTAAGTAGAGCCTATATCAGATTTCATGCCATCTTAGGGAGGGGGAAGGGGAGAAAAGGAGAGAAAATTTAAAACTTAAAACCTTATGGAAGTGAATTAATTATAATTTTTTTAAAAAAGAACAAAAGCTGAATAAAATACTTTGGAGTCTTCCTACCAAAATACACAAAAACTAAATAAATATAACTATGACCACTGTTCACAAAAATAAAGACCAACCAAAATAATTAAAGAAATAGTAATTGCTTAGGGGTAGGAGGAGTCAAAAATAATAAAAATGACAATATGACTTAAATTAGATTATTTATTCAGTATGATACCAATCAAACTATCAGAGGCCTACTTTATAGAAGTAAAAAAAATACATTGAGGCAAAAAAAGAGTTATGATTCTCAAGGAAAATAATGTGCAGAAAAGGGAGAACAAAGGGGGCCTAGTGCTATTAGATTTCAAACTACACAACAAAGTAGTAATTATCAAAGCAATTTGATACTATTTAAAAAACAGAGAGATTGATCAGTGGAATAGATTAGGTACAAGGTATGGAAATACAAAAATACAAGATATAAAAGCAAACAAACTTAGAAGCCTACTGTTTAAAAAAAACACAAACACCCTAGTTATTCAGGTAAGGACTATTTGATAAAAAACTTCTGGGAAAATTGAATAGCAGTATGGAAGAAATTAGATTTAGGCTAACAACTTTACATCTTATCCAAAGATAAATTCCAAATAGATATGAATCAAGTATAAAAGTTTGCATAATAAACAAATTTGAGAATACATGGAAAAATTATCTGGTTGGTTGATTGTTGTCCTTTGTTCTCAAAGAAGACCAAAATGACATCATTATGTTGGAGTCTGACTGTGGCTGATTAGACCAATATGAGTTCAGAAGGCTCTACCACAGGTCAGGCACAAATAGTCCCCATGAACATTTAGAGTGGAGATTTCTCTAAATTTGCATATCTCACATTTCTTTTGAGCTATTGCAATTCTGCTTCGTTCATAGAGCATAGCACCTTCTGTGATGTGGACATACCATGCTGAGAGGTCCTTTGCCAGTGTCTCCCTGTCATGCAATTAATTCCAAAGTTCTTCAGAGAGACCTTGAGAAGTTCTTGTATTGCTCCTTCCAAGCTCTGTGTGAATGCTTGCCTTGTGTGAGTTCTCTATAAAATAGTCTTTTAGGTAAGCATACGTTTAGCATTCAAACAACATGGCCAATCCATCAGAGCTGCTCTCTCTGCAGTATAGATTGAATGTTTGGCAGTTTAGTTCAAGAAAGGACCTCCAGTTCCTTATGTTGCCAGGTGATCTTCAGAATCTTCCTAAGACCAGTGAAATGGAAGAGATTCGGTTTTCTGCCATGACACTGTCCAGGTTTCACAGGCATACAACAATGAGCCATACAGTGGCTCTGTAGACCTTCAGTTTGATGCAAAGTTTAATACCTTTTCTCTCCCACACTTTCCCTCAGAGTCTTCCAAACATTGAACTAGCTCTGGCAATGCAACATCAACCTCATCATCTATGTGTACATCCCTGGAAAGTATACTGTCAAGGTAAGTGAACAAGGTAAGTAAGCATTCAATATTTCTCCATTTGCTGTAACCTATGGCTCCACATATGGATGGTGTGGTGCTGGCTGGTGGAGAACCTCTGTTTTCTTGTGTTAATTTTTAGGCCAAAATTAGCATAAATGGCAGAGAATCAATCCACACTTTGATGCATCTCAGCTTCAAAGGCTGCACTGAGTACACAAATTATCTACAAACAAAAAAGTCACTCACCAACTCTCCACTTTAGTGTTGAATTATAGCCTTTTCAAGTTAAAATCCATCAGTGTGGTAGCTGACCTTGATGGCGTTTTCATCCTCACTGAAGGAGTTCAACAATGTCACAAAAAAACGTCATGCTGAAAAGCAAGGGAACGTGCACATACCCATGCTTCACTCCAGTGGTGACTGAAAAAGGATGAGAGTTATGTCCATTTTCCAGGACCTGGGCAACCATGCCACCCTAAAATTGATGTGCAATACTGACAAACTTCTCAGGGCAACTAAATTTTGCAATAATTTTTCACAAGCCCTCATGACTGATAGTATCAAAGTCCTTGGTCCGATCTACAAAGGTGTGTACAGACCTCTGTTTTGCTCCTGGTATTTCTCCTGGAATTGTCCTTAAGCATTCCTGTCTTGTCACTGTCTTACTTTCAGGGTGCTGCTTTTGTTGAACGTAAATGATTAGGAGTGGTAAGAGGATAGTCCATGGAGAAGACACATCACCTTTGTCACTCTCACATCTTGTCCAGCTCTTCTTACAATGACATAGTCTATTAAATGCAAATGTTTGCTGCAAGGGTGTATGCATGAAGTTGGAATGTGCTTAGGTAAGTGGACGTCAGGGTTGGGGATGAGAAGACCATGAGATGCACAAGTTTTCCATAGTAAGTGACCATTGCTGCTTCTGTTTCTGACTCAAATCATCCTAAGGACTCCCTGCCACATTGGACAGTCTGTGCCTAATCTGGCATTAAAGTCATCCAGACAGTTTGAGACCCCTTGCTTAACTTTCAGCCTGGACTAGTCTGTCTGCCAAAATGGCTTGGTTATGTCTGCTGCGCATGATACAGCCTTTTGGAGTCACAAGTGAGAGTGGAGTGACAGACACCAAAAGCAGAAAACAGCCCTGCAAAGGCTTGGCAGCTCTGCTACCAGAGATACTAGTCTTCCCTGAACATCTCATATTACCACCAGACTTGGTAATTAAAAGATAACTTACTTATCGTTAATCTCTCCCTCTCTAATGGCTCATCTCCCCCTGTCTACAAACATATCCATGTCTTCCCCATCCTGAAAAAAACCATCATTTTATCCTTCCATCCCTACTATCATCCCATATCGCTTTTACCCTTTGCGGCTAAACTCCTCAAAAAGGTCATCTACAATAGGTGTCTCCACTTCTCTCTTCTCACTCTCTTCTTAAGCCCCTACAGTCTGGCTTCTGATCTTAACATTCCATTAAAGTCTTTCTTTTCAAAGTTATTGATGATTTCCTAAATGCCAAATCCAAGCCTTTTCTCAGTCCCCATTCTTCCTGACCTCTCTGCCTTTGACACTGTCAATCACCCCCTTCTCCCTGATAGTCTCTTCTCTCTAGGTTTTGGAGACATCATTCTCTCTTGGTTCACCACCTATCTGTGTGGTTACACCTCAGTCTCCTTTGCTGGATCCTCACATAAGTCATGTTCACTAACCATGGGTGCTCCACAGGGTTTTGTACCGAGCCACTTTCTCTCTTCCCTTTATATTACTTCATCTGGTGACCTCATCAGCCCCATGGATTTAATTATCATCTGTACATCAGTGACTCACAAATCTATCTGTCCAACCCTTACCTCGCTGACCTCCACTCTCACATCTCCAACTGCCTTTCTTATATCTCAGACTAGATACCTAGTAGATATCTAAAACCTATGTCCAAAATCAAACTTACTATCATTCCTCCTAAATCCTTCCCCCTTCCAAGCTTTCCTATTACTATCTAGGACACCATCATTCTTCCAGTCCTTAACTTGCAACCTGAGTGACATACCCAACTCATCATGGTCTCTCATCCTAACTCAGATCCAACCTGTTGCCAAGCCTGTCAGTTTCATCCTGAATACACCCCCTTCTTTACTCTGCTTCTGGGACCACCCTGGAGCACACCCTCAGCATCTCTCACCTAGACTACTACAATAGGCTACTGCTTGGTCTGCCTGCCACAAGTCTCTCTCCATTCCTGTCCATCGTCCATTCAGCCACCAAATTGATTTTTCTAAAGTACAGCTCCAACCATGTTAACACACACACACACACGCACACACACACACACACACACGCACACACGCACGCATGCACACACACCAGGAAGCTCCCATGACTCCCTAACACCTCCAGAATCAAATACAAAATTCTCTTTCTGATGTTCAAATCCCTTTATAATCTACACTCCCCTCTGCCCTTCCCCCACTTTTCCAGTTTTCTTATACCTTATCTATTGTACGTGCCACATATTCTTTCCAGGGACACCAACCTCCTTGATGTTCCATGAGCAAGATACTTCATCTCTTAGCTCCAGGTATTTTTTCTGGCTGTCTCCCATGCTTAGAGTTCTCTCCCTCCTCTTCTGCCTAATGACTTCCTTGGATTCTTTCAAGTCCCAGCTAAAATCCCACCTTTTGTAATCTCTCATAATTCTAGTACCTTCCCACCATTATTTCCTATTTATCCTGGAGTAGTTAGGTGGCACAGTGGAAAAGTGCTAGAATTGGAGTAGGGAAAACTCATATTTCTGAGCTCAAATCTGGCCTTCCTAGCTGTGTGATCCTGGGCAAGTCACTTAACCCTGTTTGTCTCAGTTCCTCATTTTTAAAATGAGCTGGAGAAGTTAATGGCAAATCGCTCCAGTATCTTTGCCAAGAAAAGCCCAAATGAGATCAGAGTCAGACACAACTAAAAAATTACTCCACAACAACAAAAATTTATTCAAAGCCTAGTTTGTTTGTACATACCTGTTGGCTTGTCTCCTCAATTAAATCGGTCATTTGTCTTCCTTTTGTATCCCCAGCTCATGCTCCTGTCTTTGGCACAAAATAGGTGCTTAATATATGCTTATTGACTGGCAGATGAATTGATAACTTTGTAGAGAACAGCTTTTCAGACATCTACAATCTGGTTTCTGATCTTGCTACTTAAGGATGCTGATCCATGCAACGACAAACCACAATTGAAGAAAACCATTGGTGCATGTTGCTTACTTCAAGACAAAGAGAAAAATGGACTCAAGATGCAGAATAAGGCATATATTGTTTTGGTATGACCAAAGCCAAAGTGAGAATTTGTTCTGTTCGTGTATATGTACTGAAGACAAAGATTTGTTTGTCTTCTTTTTTCCAATGGGGAAGGAAGGAAAGAGAAATAAAACTTGTTAAATGAATAACAAATAAAACCAATAAACTTTTTTCAGAAAAAAATTCATTATACTGGAGTCTTCCTACAACATGATTCACTATGTAATGAATTCTTCATAAGGTAAGCCCTTTAACAGCAGAAATTACTAAATTTTTTTGTGCTTATACAGTGTCTAGTTCATAATAGGCATTTAATAAATGCTTCTTGGTTTATTGTCGCATTTGATATAAGGTTGACCAAGTCCGTGGTGGTTTATTCTGAAAAGTCATAATAGTAGATGACATTTATTGAGTACTTTAAAATTGCAAAGTACTATGCATTTATTATCCCATTTTCTTCCCCCCAGAAAAGGAAGGAGTTGGTCTGGGGGAGGGGACAGTATTGTCATCTCCACATAAAGAAATGAATCTGATGATTGGCCCAGATTCACATGGCTATCACATGTCTGAAGATGATTGGGAGTTCAGTTATTTCTGATTTCAAGTCCAGGGCTCTAGGCATTGTGCCAAACTGCCTCATCTTCAAGCACTAGAGGAAGCTTTCATTAAAACATTCATTAGAAACCTTATTTAACCTCAGACACTCATCTGTGGCCTGGTCTCAATGCATAGGGAGATGCATTATGCTTAAACATATAAAAATTGCTTATTTCTCTTTCATTCTTAACCCCTATTGTTTTCTAACATCTTAAAATATACTAGGGTTCTTTTAAAGACATCACCTTATTGGCAAAATGGTTTATCCCAGATATTCCTAAAATTTAGAGCTACAACAAATCATTTACTGTCTTTCAGCACTGGTTACCTTTTCATGTCATTATGTCATGCCATCATTTCTCTGATGGCATGGTCTTCTTCAAAAACGGACGAACACAAACCTTTTCATGTGTATACAATATTCTCTTTCCTCTTCCCCCCAAAAAAATTACAAGTTATTTCCAAGGCAAGGGCCATCTTTAATATATTTCTAAGCCTAACTTTCTTTCTTTTTAATTTTAGACTCAAATACCAGTATTCAAACACAGAGTAGAGAAAAGAAAAAAGAAACATATCACAAACTTCAATACAAAGTAAAAAAAAGAGAAAAAAAGAACATGAGAGGATTCAAAATATGTAGTGATAAATTTTCATTTCAAGAAAGCCTGTATCACAAATACTATACATTGTGTTGATGGCTGTTATGCCTAACTTTCTGTCTTATTGCCTGGCATCACAGAGTAGGCATTTAGCATTTATTGGTTGCATGAATTAAAACTTAGCTTTCAGGGCCCAGAAGTAGACAGCCAGTAGGTCTTCATCAACCATTAAGTACTGCAAAGGAGGTAAAAGGCTAGTGATGGGAGAGAGTACAGTAGGGTAATGTTGAAAGGGGTAATGTTTTACAATTTACAAAAAAGGGGTAGTGTTACAAATGAGCGCATGACTAAGCTATGAGGGCGGTTATGGTAGGGGTGATAGTAAAGGATGTGACATATCTTCCTATTACAGTATCTACTCCCATTTCAGATAGGTTGGGCAATTCCCTGAAGGATCATCATGTGACACTGACTATGTAGAGAAAGATGGGATTCCTGATTAACTGAAACACTTTTGAGCCTATGAGACAGAGGTGGACGAGATGTAACTTTCATTGCTTTGAATTAATAGACTTTGGATAGAGAAAGAGAGACAGAGACAGAGAAACAAAGAGAAATTTAGACCTAAATCTTCCTTGATTTCTTGTTAGTATTTATTTAGATAAATGTGTTTGCTCCCTATCTAATATTGTCTATCATGTAACCAGTGATTGATGACCTATAACTAAGATGTCAAGAGTAGACTATTCCCACCCCTTTGGAAATGATCAGGGAAAGCAATTTTTATTCCAAGCCTTTTAAAGAGCATTGTACTCCTAATTAAAAATACCTAATGTGCAGTAGAGATATAATTCTAGCCTAATAACCCTGCTGAAGTTATGAAAGCCCAGCAGTTGTTATCCTGGACCCCTTTGCTACCCTGCTAGGCTATCTCTGAAACTGAATTCTCTTTCAAGGAAATGCTTACAATGCTACATATTGAAGTATCTTCAATAACTGAATAGGCTAATCCCCTCATTTGACACATGAGAAACCTGATGCCTAGGGAATCTAAGTGACATACTCAAAATCACAGCAGTAGTAAACATCAGATAAAAAGTTTGAACACAGATTCTCTGACTCCAGAGCTCTTTTCATTACCATCTTTCCTTCCTTTCTGACAGCGTTCACAATGTCATCTTTTCCTGATCACCTTAGCTACGTACTTCTCTTTCTTACCACCCCCCAACATCTCAGTGAGGTTTAAGAAGCGCCTTCACCTTTTCCCAATTATGCCTATTTGTTTGGATCACTGAAACCCCTCTTTCATCATCATAGTAAATGCAACCCAAACCATTCCCAAAATAATCCATTTTATCATGAAATATTGCTGATGAAAGGGAGTTTGAAATAAATATACTGGGAGTCTAGTGCATGTCCAGAGCACCTGAGGCAGCATCTTTCCACAAGGAGAACTTGGTAAGTCTCCTTCTGGGAGAAGAATCAGGATGACTTTAAAGGAAATGCCCTGGATCTGTAGACATTCCGTAACAGGTTCCAGGAGTCTAGTCACATGTTGAAGAGAAGGCTCTTTGACTTCTGGAGTATTCATAGAAGACTACCAGCTTACTTAATTCTTATTTGCCTCATTCAGTTCTGGGAGCTCTCAGTGGTTGCCGCTCCATAGCATCTAGTGAAGGGAGAGGAGTCTCTAGCATTGGAAATTCTAAATGTCAAGAGGATAGGCCACAGGAATCTGGGAATTGGAGCCAAGGTCAAACGTAGTAGCCAACCCAGCAGTGATGTCCCAAAGAGCAAGGATTGATTTTTAGGAGGACCTTCAGTTCCTCATACCGCTAAGACAAGGATTCATCTGGCAAAGATGTCGCCTTTGGGAATGAATGTGGCAGAACAAATATTACATGGGAACCAAGATGAGGTAAGTCTCTCCAGAAGGCAAGTATGACTCAGAAATGATAGAGGAAATGTTTATATGTTTGTGCAGGTTATCTTTGAAGAAAATTTCCTTTTGTAAAAGCTGATGAATCTTAAATAGAAATGGGGTACACCCTAATAATGGGAGAAATAAAGTTACTGGGGGCTTAAGTCAAGAACAACAGAGGAAAGCCATGCCTAGGTCTTCAGGTAATCCTGGAACCTGGAAAAGAACTGTAGTCTACCTGACCTTGAAAGAGTGAGCTAGAGTGCACATATTGCATAAGATATGACTGAGCAGGATGGACCCTCTTTGAAAATAACAGAAGAATAGCGATTTCATACTAGAATGTATGAATGTAAGAATGTAAGAGCTTCTCAAAGTGTATGCCTAAGTGCAAAGTGCAAGGTAGAGGTAATGAAATAATGACAAGTAAAGAGAAGTTTGAATTCAAAAATGTAGGAAATGTTAAGGAAAACTTATTTCCAAATTTAAAAAGCTAAAAGATAATAAAACCAAGTGGTTCAAGTATCTTTTTAAATGGTGCTGCCATAGGAAAAAAATACATTTTAAGTTCTTGTCTGCTCGTAAAAAGTCTCTTAAAAATGAGTTTGAATTCAAATTAGAAAATTCAGCTTTGCCAAAAACAACCTCTTTCGAACTTTTTAAAAAGAGAAAGGTAGGTTAGGATAGGAAGAAATGTAAATAAGCTAAGAGACTGAACAATATAGACAGAAAACCAGCCACAGGGAGACAAAAGAAGAACCCATCAGGTAGAGGTATCTTCCAATCATGGATTTAAAATAGGAGAGGATACTACAGGCTAATTAGTTCAACCACCTTATTTTGCAGAAGAGGATACTGAGGCTGAGGATATAAAGCCCAAGGTCAGACAGGAAATAAAGTGACAGAGCTAGAACTCAAACCCAGATTTTCTGACTATTATATTTAATCAAATACAAATCATAGGATTAGAGTTGGAACTGATCTTAGAGGTTATTTAGTCAAATCTTTATCTAACTTCTTTCATCGGTGTTTTACTGAAACTACTTGTCTTAAGAGTTGCCAGCCATCTTCCTCTTCCTCTCCACAGGAGCATTTTCCCAGGCCTCATCTTCCTTGGCCATTTGACAGCTTTTGAGATTAATGGTCACTCCCTCCTTTCAACACACTCTCCTCTTTGGCTTCCCAAACATTCCTTTCTCCTTGTTCTCCTCTTGTCTTCTCCTAACTCTTCCTTTTCTTCCTCTTCTTTTTCCTCTTTTTTCTCCCAATCCTTTAATGTCTTGACTCCTCAAGTTTCTTCCCTCGGTTCTCTTCCCTTTCTACACTGTTACCCTTGATAACCTCATTCACACCCATAGTTTCAACTCTCTACATGCTTACTGAGCATGTTCTAATCCTAAATTGTTGGGATATCCAGGTGTAAGGAAGGTAAATTTGGAAGGTCCAGAATCCTAAGGAATTGCTACAGACAGCTCCCATATCTTTAGTTCCAACCTGCCTTTTCCCCTCAGCTCTATCTAGATCACTATCTCCAACTGCCTACATGACTTCTACACCTGGATATCCCAACAGTGCCTTTTTGTCCCTAAATTGACTCTCTCTTCTGTCTCCAATATTCTTCTGGGGCAGCAAACATGATCTGGTCTGCTATGTTTCAAAACTTATCTTGGTCTTTTCTCCTGCCTCCCATATCTAGTTATTACACAAACAAGCTCTTGTAATTGTTATCTTGGCCACAAGCAGTTGTTGTTCATCCTTTGTGCTCTAAGAGGACCAGTGACATCATGGGGGTGATGCCTTGACCTATGCATGAATGGTTTAATGAATAGAGGGCTATATTTGGAATCAGGAGATATGGAAATGAATTCTGTCTCAGAGACTTACTAGCTGTATAAACATGGTCAAGTCTCTCAATCTTTCCCAGTCTTAGTTTCTACATTTGTAAGATAGAAATAATATCAACCCTGCCTCTCACTGGGGATTTCTGTGAGAAAAGTGCTTTGCAAACCTTAAGGTGCTATATAGATGCCAATTAATATAATCTCTAACATCTGTCCCCCTCCTCACTACTCTCAGTGTCGTCACTCTAGTACACACTTTCATTGCAAACTACCTAGACTATTGCCATAGATAATTAATTAGTCTTCTGCCTCTTCCTCCTCCTAAACCATTCTTTCTGTTGCTGCTATACTTAACTTCATATAGATATGACCTTACCACTTCCTGTGTTGAGGACCCTTCAAAAGTTCTCTATCATTTTCAGAATAAAGTTCAAGCTCCTTAATCTTATATTCAAGCCCCTCTACAATGTGATACTATCTTACTGACTAGACTCCACTATACTGTAGTCAACCTGTACCCCATATTTTCTCTTCTATATGTGGCCAACAGTCCCTCTTTCATGAATTTGATTTGCTCAAGCAGTTCAATGTCATTGCCTCCTGTTTCTCCCCTACAGAATCTTACCTGTTTTCTAAGGGCTAACTTAAATGTTGCTTCCTTCATGGAGTCTTCCCTGATCTTTTCTGTTTATGGTGAAAGGTCCATTCTTCCTGGAACTTGCTCAGTGGGAGATCTGCTTCTTCCTTACGTACTTACACAAGCATCGCTTCATATTGTAATTATTTGTATACTATCTGCTTTAGGACTTCTACGGGGAAAGTATGTTATAGACCTTAAAATGCTCAAGGAAAAGGAACTATTATCATTACTTTTTTCAATTCTTCAAGGATCTGTCATTTTGCTACTGTTGGTATTCTCTCTCCAAAACTGATTTTTATTTCATTATTTGTACTTGTATACCTAGAGCCTAACAGTGTCTGGCACATAAAGGAGGCTTAATAAATACCTGTTGACTCAATTTGGTGAAATATCTAAAGGGCTGTAAAATTGTGCATGCCCTTTGACCCAGAGATACCACTATTAGGTCTATATCCCAAAGAGATCAAAGGAAAAGGATCTATGTGTAAATATATATATGAATTATATATATATATATATGTATATGTATAGCCACTCTTTTTATGGTAGCAAAGAATTGGAAATTAAGGAGTTGCCCATTAATTGGGGAATGGTCGAACAAATTATGGTATGTGATTATGAGGGAATACTGTTGTGCTATAGGAAATGACAAAAGGGGTGGTTTCAGAAAAATCTGGGAAGGTTTATATGAACTGATGCAAAGTGATGTGAACAGAATCAAGAGAACATTATATACTGTAAGAGCAATATTGTAACAATAATCAACTGTGAAAGACTTAGCTGTTCTGATCAATACAGTGATTCAAGACAGTTCCAAAGGACTCATGATGAAATGTGCTATTCACCTCCACAGAGAGAATGGATGAATTCTGAGTAAAATTGAAGTATAATGTTTTATATTTTATTTTTCTGGCTTTTTTGCAACATGGCTAATAGAGAAATATGTTTTGCATGACTTCAAATGTATAAGGGGTATCATAATCCTTGATTTTTCCATGGGGAGGGGAGGCATTGGAGGAAGGGAAAGAATTTGGAACTCAAAATTTTAAAAAAAGGCATGTTAAAACAAACAAATGAATAAATAATTGTTGATGGCTAGAAGTGTTGAAGCAGACCCAGGAAGATCGACTATTAGAAAGACTGTAGGGGGGGACTCTTACAGGGAAGGAAAGCTTGAATTAGATGATTTCTAAGTCAACTTCAACTTAAAGATGCTTTGCTTCTATCTTTGGAAATTGGTTTAATTTCTTTATAGTCAAACTACCTGTTATCCTGTCTTTCCTCAATTTATAATCTCATCCCTGGATCTGTTGCATTTTCCGTGCTGTATATGTACATCTGGCCCTGCATTTAAATGTTTCCAGTTCTCCCAACATTTTCAGTGAATTAACAGACACTGCCTGTGAACTAACTAGTGCTCAACATCTTGGGGTAGTAGGAAGAACACTGGGCTAGCTGTTCTAGTCCTGATTTAAATAGCTGTGTGACTTTGGGCAAGTCATAACTCCACTGAGCTTCAGTTTCCTCAGCTATAGACCTAAGAACCACCACTAGATCCATACTCCAAGCATGAGGCAGTGTGGTATGGTAGAAAGAGCACTGGCTTATGAATCAGAGAATGCTGGGACTGTATAACCTTGGTCAAGGCATTTATCTTCTTGGGCTTGAGTTTTCTCATCAAATTAAAGAGGTGGTTTGGATGGCTGACATTTAGAGCTATGATTATAAGAGATCAGAGACAGAAGGAGTATATACCAAAATATTCTGTGATAGATGATCACCAAGACCCCTATTTTTTTTCAATCAATATTAATCAGTTTGATATCATTCCATAAGGGTAGTGATTGTAAGTTCTGTATATCACGCCCCAGAGCTTTGAACTACCAATTATGAAGTACACTTGCCTAATCACAAGAATGCTGATGACCAAGCCTAGCGTGGGTGGGAAACTTTGGCATGATATAGGAAGTCTCCTAATTTGTTTTTGTACCTCTGGACAATCCTCTCTTTGTCCAGCATGGGCAGGCAACCATCTTATGACCACTTAGTCAATGGAGATGACTATTACCTTATCCATCTTGTGACCATGCATGCTGACATATCATTTCTGGCTCTCCTGGAGGGTCAAAATTAAGATCTGTCATCCAAGGAGGCTCTGTATTTTCCTTTTCCTCTTCTGAGTGTCTGGGCAATAAGTCCTATAAAAGTAAGACCCTGGGGAAAGGAGGCATCTCAGATCATGAGGAAGATCTGAGATCTACTTCATTAGAGAGGACCATAGACTAATAAAGTTCTATTGGCTTAGAGCTCTGCCTCAGTGATTTTTCTTGCAGATTGGACAGTTTCAGACCCTACAGTTCACAGGAGTATTTTTGCGGAAGTAAAAAAAAAGCAACTGGAAATAAACTGGGAATTCATTGGAATGGTTCAACATTTTGTAGAATATGAATTCATGGAATTCTATAAGAATGCCATAAGAATGGAATATAATGAGTTGGCAAATATGAGGAATTCATAAAAGTATGGGCAGATTCATATGAATTACTAGAGAGCAAAGTCAGCAGAACTATGAAAATTTTATGTCCACACAAACATACATATACATACACATATATGTCATAGTAATGTAAACAAAAATGAATTTCAACAGTGACTGAACTCACAGTCCCAGAGAACAGGTGAGGAATTCTGATTTCCTTGTCTTAGTAGACAGGTATGGGGCTACAGAAGTAGAAGCTGGTACATCCCATCAGGCACCTTTTTTTTTGAGTTGATTTTGTGTAACTGATTTCTTTCCTTACAAGTGTAGAATAGGGTGAGGGAGAAGGGTAAACTGGGAAATAACTAGTGTTTAAAAACATAAGGCAACAAAAAAACGTAAAAAATAGACATCAATAAAATAAAAAGAACTGTGGAGTTAATATTAAAAAATGAAATGGCTGGAGAATCTAACTCCCCTACAAAGGTCCTAATGGAAAATGTTAACACATGTATGATAACTAAGACTCTGTACTTAGAAAAAGTACTTTCTATTGCTTGTGATGAGAAAGTGTTCAATTGGTTTCAGTGCATAGAACACCAGATTTGCATCAGAAATCTTTGTCCCATTCTTTCCAGGACCCAGTTTCTTCATCTGTTAAATGTGGAAGTTGAACTAAATAGTCTTATAGGGCCCTCTCTAGCTCTAGATTTTTTCAGTTTTTATTGCTGTATGTAGCTGACATTTTAGCATCTTTCTTAATTTTCTTTGGTCTGAGCTTTTTCATTATTTGCAAAATCTCCAGGAGAGTATAAAAGAGTTTCTACTATAAGTACTTGAAACTTTCTTCAGAGAGTTTTCCTCCCTAGCCCTTTGATTGTGTTTTTGTTACTTTTTCGTGGACTCTTTCCAATTTTTCCACATTCCTCTTCAATCATGTAGCTTCTAAGTAGACACAGAACTGCAGTTAAGGGCCTGACTACATGCCAAATAACGTGGAAGGATTACTTTTTGGCTCCAATGTGGCATCCATCTCTACTTCCTTCTTCCATGACACTTTGGTGCCACTCCATCAAGACTTTGCTTTGGTTCTCTAGGCACAAGCTGTCCTTTAAAACATAGAGATTTAAAGTTAAAGAGCCTTTAGAGATTATCTAGTCCATTCCCATCATTTCAGACATGGAAACTGAGGCCCAGAGAAGTAAAATGGATTGCACAAAGTCACAGAGGTGGTAAGTGTCACAAATGAGATTCAGCTCAGGGCGTCTGATGCCATATCTATTGCTTGAGCAACCGAATCGCCTTGCTTTCCTTGTTCCAGAAAGGGTTGTGAGAGGGAAGGGAAATAGAGTGACCACATTTTTAAAATGTTGAAGAATATCAGTCAATTAACTGGTTGATTTTTACCCAGTACTCGTTCTGAATATTTTGTAGGAGGTGAGGAGGGACTGGAAAGGGCACAAGAAAGAAGAAAAACAGCATCTGGGAAAGCACTGGACATGCTGTCAGAAGACTTGGGGTTCCAATAACCTTTCTGGCTCTCACTTGCCATATATGTAAATTAAGGGGGTTGGACTAGAAGACCCCTTCTAATTCTACTGCTCTTCTGTGACTTCTAACAGCTCTTAGAGTTTTGACATTTCCTGAGTCTATACTTCCAGGATAGAAAGATGTCCTGCAGAAGGTTAAATATGAGGGGAAAGCTTTTTAAGATTTGGGAAGGGCCTTGCTGGATTTGAGGTAGAAGGACATCTTGTATATGGAATCATAGTATTTTAGGCGGACTATTCTCCCTCCTTTCTCCAAGGGAGACTCAGACTCAGCCAGGAAGGGAAGCAGGAGGTTCAGGCTGAAAGCTATCACTCTACTTTGCTCAGAAAGAAGGGAATAGCAGGCTAGAAGTATATTTATCTTAAATATTGTTCCTCTAGGGGATATGACTGGGTTCACTGATCATAACTTGATCATTTTCTCATTTGGAGGGGACAAAGTGACCAAAGCTCTATATCCAAGGTGTGATCCCTTTCCCACCATTTAATACCAGTTCCACAATGAATACATATACCAAATAGCAAAAAAATCCATTTATACAAATCATAGCAAACAGGGAGAATATTTACCAGACAATACCAGAGTAAAGGTGCTCTCCCCTTGGGAAGAAGGTAACAGATCAACCAAGAGGGAAAGTCTTGGATCTTACTAGTAATAGGGACAAGACAGAGACCAAGCAATCCTCTCATCTTTTCCCAAAGTCTTTTATTTCAGCAATCTGAAGTAGGGTTAACCTCCTTCATCTTCTCTTTCAAAACTATATTTGGAGAAAAAGACTCTCACTTGGGAAGCCCTGAAGGGGTATTCCCACTTAAGAGTGGGGGACTGGCTGGAAACTGAAGCTCTATCCTCTCACTAACTAAGCCCTGCTCCTCATGCAGAGCAGGGCCTTCATCTCCCTCAATAAGGAGAGAGTCAGAGCAAGCCAGAGCAGTGAGGTCTTATAGTGGTTTGGAATCAGGAAAATCTGAGTTCAAATCAAGCCTCAGACACTTACTGTCTGTGTGACCTTTGACAAGTCATTAACCTCTGTATGCCTTAATCCGCTGGAGAAGGAAATGGCAAATTACTCCAGTGTCTCTGTCCAAAAATACTCAAAAGTGGTCACGAGGAGTCAGACGTGACTGAAAAATGACTAAACAACCTATACCAATGGACTTTGGGACAAGGAAAAGAAAGTGAGATGACAGGAAACAAAGAGAATGTGATAATACTAGCAGTAGACTGGGAGAGTGTTTTGTAATCCAAGCAGCAAATGGAGAGATACTGGAGGAGAATAATGTAATCCAGACAATCCTGTAGCATTTTAGATTGACTAAGAAAAATAAGGGGATGGAAAGGTGTGCGAAGGAGGGATGACTATGTCAGGCCACAAAATTCAAAGGACAACTCTGATAGCAGCCCTTGGTAACAGAGAAATAACTGAACTTAGTATCTAGTTAACAACATAATTAATCCAAATAAGAAGCTAAGAAATGGTGTGTGCCCTCACCCAGCAGCAATCACACCCTGAGTGAGCAACCTAGCCAGCCTAGCCTGCCCTCCCTGGGCCATGGCCTCCCTCGTAGCATCCTCCAGACATCCCAAGGATTCTTATCTCTCCATTGAGGGTTTGCAAAGCCTCTTCCCACTTCTCCCTTCTCCTTCCTTTCTCTTGCCTTTCCTCCCCAATTATATATTATATATATATATCACATATCCTCCCTCTCCCAGGCATAACAGTGCCAGGTGAGGTGAAAATGGAAACCTTCACTATTGTGCCTGAAGAGACTTCCAGCTTTTAGAGTTCCTTCCTAGTGGTTTCTTGAGGCTTCAGGGTCTGCATGGCCTCACTCTAATCTGGGCATGAAGGAGAGGAAGATGATGGGAGACAAAAGCCAAATTGAAAGGAGTGTTCAGTTCAAGTTCATGAAAACTCAGAAAAAGGGCACATTTCTCTTGCTCTTTAGGCACGGAAAGGTAAATGGAATTCCATTTTCCTAATTTGGCTAGGAATGAGGGCAACTTTACATATCATATCATCTGAGATGAAAAAGTCTTCATAAATGCCATAAATGACCTTCACTGTGCCAGGCAGGTGGGGTTGGGGGCCTGAACAGAACTGGAAATGTTACTAGCTCTCTTAGACATAACTGTCATTTTGGGAGCCATATTACTCTCCTAAGGAAGGGGAAGTAGATTAAAAAAGTAGAAATGGAAACAGGGGCAGCAACAGTGTAGCAGAATGGCAAATCTCCAAGCCTCATTAGGCAAGATACTGAGGCAACACTGAACTCATGAATTGCAGAGGGAGTGACACTATGAAATTAACCAATCAATGAACATGTATCAAATGTTTATGTGCCAGGCACTGTGCTAAGCATTAGAGATACAAAAAGAAATAGTTCCTGTCTTCAAGGAGTTTACAATTTAATGAGGGAGAAAGCAGGCAAACAAATATATACAACACAAGTTGTAGACAGGATAAATTTAGGAAATAATTACCAGATGGAAGCACTAGAATTAAGAGGGTTTGGGGAAGGCTTCCAGTAAAATATGGAATTTTAGTTGGGACTTAATGGAAGCCAGGGAAATGAGTTATTGACCAATAAGAGGGAGAGCATTTTAGGCATGGAGAACAGCCAGAAAAAAATGCCCCAGAGCTGAATAATGGAATGTCTCGTTTGTAAAACAGCCAAGAGCCCCTTGTCACTCAATCAGAGTACATGTCAGGAAGTGATGAAGATCTAGATGTAAGAGTGAAGGAACAGAAAAAGATCTAGAGGTTTTAGTGAACTATAATACAAGCTCAATATGAGTCAGCAATGTGATATGGCAAGGGGTAGAAACCTTAATACAAGCTTTGGTATCTTTAAGAAAGGCCTAGCTTCCAGGAACAAGAAAGATCAAGCCTCATCTGAAGTATCATGGGCATCGACGTCATTTTAAGAGTGACATTGCTAAGCGTTCAGAAGAGGGCAACGACAATGGTGAAGTCCACTTCACAATTAAAGGAACTGGAATTTTTAACCCAAGAGAAGGCTCAAGAACATGACAGTTGTCTTCATGCTTTTAAAATCTGTCACATGGAAGAGAAATTAAGAGTCAAGAGTTACAGAGCTGAAAGGGATCTCAGAGCTCATATAAAGCAAACTCTCATTTGATGGAACTGAGGCCAACAAGTTGACTTGCCCAAGGTCACCCAGGTAGTTAGCTTCAGTCAAATCTTCCAATTCCAAAGCCAGTGCTCTTTCCACACTTGGATCAGACTTGCTTAATTTGGTTCTAGATGGCAGAAGTAAAAGA
The DNA here is from genome assembly GCA_023548195.1 of Bettongia penicillata ogilbyi. NCBI lineage: Eukaryota > Metazoa > Chordata > Mammalia > Diprotodontia > Potoroidae > Bettongia > Bettongia penicillata. The sequence goes on from JAJHZJ010000640.1 coordinate 1,910,838, forward strand.
AATGGCTAGAAGTTACAGAGGCAAATTTAGACTTGACATCAGAAAAATTTTTCTAAAAATAAGAGCTATCCAAAAGTGAAATGGGTTGCTTTGGGAAATCATGTGTTTACCCTCACTTGAAGTCTTTGCAGCAAAGGCTGGATTGTCATTTGTTGGATATGTTATAATAGAGATTCTTTTTCAGGTATGAGTTGGATTAGGATGACTGTTGAGGGCTATTTCAGCCTTCAAGTTTTCTGGGGGATCAGAGTACCAAAGGAAGAAGAAAGACTGTTTTGGCAAGAAATAATAAACCAGAGCAGGAGCCAGAACCTAGAAATAGTGAGATTCAGGGTTGTAATGAGGAACAACAAACCAGGACCATGTCCTTCACTGGTACTGTGAGTGTTGTGAACTGTGCAGATTCTGTGAGGGGGTTAATACTCCAGGTTTTTTCCCAAGAGCGGGTGGGAAGCCTCAACCTCAGAGTTATCTGTAAGTCTGGATTGATTTTATAGTAGGTGTCTGAGTAAGGTGGAGGACAAGTCTGGTGGTGGAGTGTCGCTTGACTTTCTGAGAGCAAAAAATTATTTCTCCACTCAGGTGAATCTCAAAACCAGGATGGTACCATAAATGTGCAATAACTATACAGATCTCTGGGGGCAGATGAAGAGTTTTCTTGATTACCTCTGTGCTTCAGCACAAGTCCTCTTTTTGGGGGAAGTGTCCCCTAAGATCTAAATGTTCCACATTTAAATTCTATGAATCTGTGAAATTCTTTCTGTAATTATGGAATTTTAATAAGACCTATTTTATGTTCTATCTTACTAACCTCAGCTACTTTCCAGAGAACTGAATACCCCTATACCAAACCTAGAAACAAATCCTTCAGTCAACAAGCATTTATTATGTGCCAAGTATTGTGCCAAGTGATGGGGATTTAAAAGAAGAAAAGAAAAAATAGTACCTGCCCTAGAGCTCACATTCTAAGGAGTCAAATTCAGTATTCAGGGCCTGGATTTCAATTAGGTTAGTACAATGCATCATATAGATTATTATCTAAAGCAGGAGTATTTAGCCTGGGGTCCATGAATTTAAGGAAAAAAATACATCTTTATTTTCACTAACCTGTTACTGAAATTTGGAATTTCCTTCAATTATTAGCAAAAAATATTCCGTAAAGGGGTCCACAGGATGTGCCAGACTGCCAAAGAAGTGCCTGCAGCTCAAAAAGGTTAAGAACCCCGATCTAAAGGGAAGAAGACGGAACCCAGTCTGCCACAGGAGCAGATGGGTTACAGGTGTGTATAAAAAGGGAGGTTGGTGAGATTCCTTGGCAAATGATTGCAGCACCATCAAGAAGTGGAAGCCTGTAAGGTGGAACCTCTCCCTACCATTCAGCCAAAGCCTGCTGTATCACCAAGCACAAGACAGGAAGAAGGAAGAGCCAAGACTTTCCATCAAATATTTCCTCTTCCCACCTCACTGTCTGACCCCAGCCTCGTACTGCAGCCCTACGGAATACTGGCTCAGGTTCTGCAGCCCTACGAAATACTGGCTCAGGTTCTGCTTGAGACTCACGGCATTGGTTTTGTCTCAAACTTCTCTAACAGGTTCTCTACTATTTTTTCTTGAGTTCCATTAAAAAAAAAAAAAGCTGGGCACACCCCTCCCCGCGCCAGTTCAGAACCTCAGCTATTGAGAGCAGTTAGTGCATCCTGGCACTTTGGCCCAAGCCCCCGCCTTCGTTGAGGGCCAGGGCCGGGGCCGGGGCGGGCGTTGATAAATGCTTTCGATGGCCTGATCTGAAGCCCCGGGTCCAAGGCGAGCTTAGCTCTCCCTCGCTGCGGTGCAGACGCAAACAGCGGCGGAGCGGGAAACAACCCCCACGAAGCGGACTGGCGGCGGAAGGGCACCGGCGGCCGGCCGGGCCCGGGGCACCTCCGCCAGGTCCGGACCGAGTGCCCAGCTCCGGGTCACCTGACTCAGGAATTTCGGGCTCCGCCGCCGGCCGGCCGGGTGGAAGGGGTGGGGAATGGCAGGCGCCTCCCCTCGCTCTCCTGCTCCAGGTCGGCGGGGCCGGCGCCTGGCGGCCACGTGGTGGTACTGCCGCTGCCCCCGCCCAGCCCCGGGAGCCGAGGCGCCCGCTGACCACCCGCGGCCGCGGGCGGGAGGAGGAGGAGAAGGAAGCGGACGCGGCTGCGGCGGCTTCCTCAGGGAAGCGGGAGGCGGGCGTCCGGGGTGCTCGCCCCTGGCCGGCGGGCCGGGAGCTGCGTCTATGGGGTGAGTGTGTGGCGCGGAGGCTTGGGGACTTGCCCGGCGCCCCCACCCTAGGTCCGCCTTCCCTCCTCCCCTTCCCCCTCCCAGGGGGCAGTGCCGGCGCCCTATCGCGTCTCTCCTTCTCTTTGTGTCTGGAGCGCGAGCGAATGGAGCTGCGGGACCGCGGGGCCGAGGGAAAAGGAGACCGAAGGCGATAGCGACGCCCGGGGGGCGCCGAGAGAGACTTGGGGGCACCGAGCACCCACTCCTCGTCCGCGGCCGGTAGCGTGGGCACGGGTAGGGGAGGGACGAGGAGGAGCTCAGTGCCCCTCGCACGCTGTCCGCGTCGGTTTGCTGTGAGAGGGAAGGGTGGAAGGTGCTCAGTTTAGGGATGGAGAAAGGGAGCCGGGCAAAGTTTGAAGGAGGCTCCTCTGCCCGGCCTCGCCCCCGCCCCCAGCAGTCCTCCCGCAGCGAAGGCTTCGCCGGAGCCCTCTGCGCTGGGGGAGTGGGGGGGAGTTACCAAAAGGGAGGGTGGCAGGGTGCGGACGCCCCCTTCCCCACCTGCGCCCCGTCCCTGGGCTGGAGAAGGTCGGGGGACTGGGGTGCCAAGGTCCTCTCCCCTGCCCTCGGCTCCCACCTCTCCCAGACTGCCGAAGTTTGCGGGGCTTGGGCAGGGAGTCGGGGAGAGGCAGCAGCAGCCCGCCTGCCAGCCCGGAGGGGCTCCCGGGCCCGGCCTTGGCTATTGTTCTCCCTCCTTTCAGACCATCCTTTCGGACCCTCCCGAGAGCCCGGGCTTGATTTGCGGCGAGGCGTCCTCCCTCGTCCCTTTCTTTTCCTCCCTCTTCCTTTTCTTCTCGTCCTCCCTTCTCTGTGCTGCTTGTAAAGAAGCGAAAAGTTGCCTTTCGGGGTCGGAGGAACGTGTGCAGGCTTCTTGGGCAGCCTTGACTTCGTGCGGGGTTGGCGGGGAAGGCGAGAGGGGCGCTCGGTCAGCAGACGCGTCCTCCGGCCGCCGCGGACTTGTGCGGCTTTGTATCAAGTTTGTGGCGGTCCGGAGAGGTCTCGTTGTGCTGGCAGGCAGACGTGCCAGGGCCAGATCGGGTAACCACTGATTCACCGGTGACCCTTTCAAGTGTCTCCGTTTCCCTTTTGTGGTGGAGAGTGGGGGAGTGGGTGGTATGAAGGAATCTAGAGGGTTGCAGCTGGCATTAGCGTGAGTAATGACTCTGTTTAGCCAAGTTTAAAGAACAGGAGTCATAGGGTGCTTCCAGGGGCATGTGAATCTGGGAAATCTAGGCTTATTTTTCTGCTTCCAACCCACAGAGCCCAGTGCAACTTTCATTTGTGCATAACTTGGTAGGTAAATTGCATCCTGAGGTCTTGGATTTGGTTATCTCCAATCATTGCACTGGGTTGCATATTGACAGATGATTTAACAGTGTTTCCAATTTCACTTGTGTGAAAGGAGAATGAAAAACTGCTTTGCTTTGTGGGAATATTTCCAAATCCTTAGAGGAAAATTGGGGGGTTGGGTTGGTGTGTTAGAGCTAGTGAAGGAAATGGTTACTTAGATCAATAGTAATAGCAGAAGGGAATTAAGAAACTGGAGTAGAGTTTCTTCCAGCTGTGATTTGCACAAAGAAATAGAGTGAATAAAAGTGCCAAACTTAGTGCAACCTAGAAAGGAGGTTACTTCATAGACTCATTCTTCAGGATGTATTTTGGGTGTTAAGAGTCGTGTGTATTATTACTGACACATATAATCTAATAGTCTGTTCCTCATGATGTCAACCAAATTCTCATTATTTTCCTGAATGATAAAGTAAAAAATCTTTATTTGTGGAGTTTTATCCTACCTGGGGAATCATACTCTGTTTGTACAACTCAGAGGGAGGACTACAGGCCAGGAGTTCTGTCACAGTTAAAAAGCTTCCTGTTCTATATGAAGTACTGCTGCAAGTTTTCAATGTTTGTCGAGATTTCATTAGTGAATTTTTATCATATCATATTCACCCTTTCAAGTTATTTGCATTCCATGTTTTTATTGTTTTTCACCTTTTTTTTCCACATAGAATTTCCACAATGTTTTCAGCACATACAGTGGGGCTGGATTTGTAATCAGAGGGCCTAGGTTCAGGTGTCTGTTCTTGTATGATATTGGGTAATTCATTTAACCTCACTGTGTCAGTTTTCCTACCAGCACAATGAAGGTCTTGGATGAGATGACCTCTAGGTCTCTTCCAACTGGAAATCTATGTTACTAGTTATTGAATGAATGAATGAATGCTCCACATTTTGGTTTTAAAAAAAAAAAAAAGAGGCGTAGACATGCCTTTCCCTCAATAAAAAAGGTTTTAGCACTGGTGGGTGATCTCATTGTTTGCTGTTCCTTTGTCATTGTGGAAGAGGACCTTGGTAAGGTGATGGCAAGTGAATTGGATTTAAGTGAGGTGGGGTGTGCAAAGTCATCAGCCCCACTCTCTCCTCTAGAGTCATCAGAGTCCAGTGGCAAGCCATAGGTCATGATGACTAGCCATGACTAGGCATACAGTGGGAGACCTTGGCCTTTTTTAAGCTAAGGTCTTTCCCAGGTCCCAGTTTGTCTGAAGCAACACCCATACAGTAGTTAAAGGCTGGGTCAGAACTGAAGCCAAAGATGGCCTAGCTTGCTTTCATAAAAGAATCAATCTGGAGGAGAAAGTCCTCAGAGTTTCATTGTTCCACTGATTTCCCTAGATGAAGAGACTGCCTCTATCAGTGCAAGCTGTCTTTTACTCTCCAACTTTATAGTCTTAGAGCCTTGCCCAGAGCCATGAGAGATCTTTAGGTACTTGACCCAGGGTCACATGGTCAGTATGTGTCAGAGGTGGAACTGAACACTGGTCTTATTCAAAGCAAGGCCAGATCCTGTCTATGACATGCCATGCCACCCTCAGTGCAATTGTAATTTAATATCTCACTTTATCCTCAAAAGCAACTGTGAGGCAGCTCGGACAAGTATTATCTCCATTTCATAGATGAGGAAACTGAAAAGCTTCGAGTGAAAAAATAAATTATCTGAGATCATACAACTAATTAATGGCACAGTTTGAAATTGAATCCAAGTCTCCAGCCTAGTTCAGAATTCAGTTCTTTACACAGATAGTTTTGTCGCAAGTGCCAAGCTGCATTTTACCAGCATGAGGATTTTAATGACTTATGGGTTTGCTTTCCTTCGTAATTTGGGAATAGGATCAATACTAATAAATCAAACATGGTTGTTGACATTAATTCTGTTTAGATTTGTGTTCCTTTGGAACTAGTTCCCTCAGACTGATTCAATAGACTAGTCATACGATTTAGTGTTAGAAGGGACCTGTAAATATCAAATGCTTCAACCCCTCCTTATTTTACAGATGAAATAAACTGAAACCCACAGTCATATACATAATTGCTGCAATATCCTTTATCAACCTATGAATCTTTTTTAGTCTACTTTGCTATGAGTTAATTGCTACTCATTGTAACTTTGAGTTTGACCACTTTGACCTGCCAAAGTGCTATCATTTAAAACTTGAAAGCATCAAAAGGAATAACTTCCCATCTGTGAAATGCAACCAAGGTGTCAAACTCCCAACAAACTCCAGAGCCAGGCCAGAATCAGATTAAAATGTAATTGGAAAGTGCTTAACAAAATAAATACACAGTGCAATATAGATAATGTTAATTTGTGGTTTTCTAAGTCATTTCTATTTGAGTTTGACACTATTGGAGTACAAGATGCCATTGTTGTGAAATGAAGAGACTACTGGACAGACAGGAAGGAGCCAGGTTCCTAGTCTTCATCTTGCTAATAAGTTATGTGATTTTAGGTCTTAGTTTTCCTCATTTGTAAAAGGAAGGGGCTGGACTAAATGATTCCTGTGGGATCCCTTCCAGTTCTGACATTCTGTATGTTGTGAGATGTACGTATGAGATTTGTAATGAAGCTGCTGTGTACAGAAGAAGAAAATGTGATTGTGACTGTGACGTGTTGCAGACTATAATGATGTGCTTGTAGTGGATCTAAAGGAATTCAAACATTTCCTTGCCGTTTCTATCATAGGTTTCTCTCTAATCATTTTCTGTCATGCCAAGTGTACTGTGAATCTGATCCCATCCCCACACGCACATGTCATAGTTTTATACTGGAGATCAGTGCTGACTGTCTTTTATTTTCCACAGAAATCATAGGACAGAGGATGTTAGATGTAGAAGAAAGCATAGAGATCATCAAGTTCTAGTTCAACCCTTTGGTTAACAGATGAGGAAACTGTGGCCCTGTATGCCAGAGTCAAATTTGAAGAGGGTTTTTAAAACAAATATGTGCTGTATTTAAAGTCAGCTTTTTATTTCTTAAATGTTGTTCCAATACAGAAAACAAATATGTCAATCCATCCTGGTGGTAGCAGCATATCTAGAAATGGTCACACTGAGTTTTCCTTGTGCTTAGCCTCCATGCAGTCATCTCACAAAGTATTCCATTTAGTTCACACAGCACTTGGTAATCCTGAACCAAAAAGAAAACTTACACTCCACTCTGTGGACGCCCACTCTTCCTTTTCTTAGTAACCTATCTTTCAGAAGGTTCACTTATGGGAGACGCATAAACATGTCTCGCCCACTTCTCCATTCCACAAAGGCATCTGTCAAAACAGCGAAACACTGATCTCGAGCAACTTCAGCCTCTTGGGAGCTCTTAAGAACAAAGAACTGTGCACCTTTGTATTCTTGCAGATATGGCCATCCTGGTTGTCTCAACTAGTGTACGTTTATCTCTGATGCTCCCACAGCTCCCTTCTTCCCCTTTCCAAATCTGTATTTCATTATGAAGGGGGAAAATTAGGCAAACAGAAATACCTGGAAGCTACCTAAACACATACTGTGCTGAGAATTGTCGCATAGACTCCTCAACTTGCCATTATGACAAAGTCTAGACTCTAGATCATAACGTGGGCTCTTGTGATGAAAACCAGCAGCATTTTCTGTTCTGCCATGAAAAAAAAATCAGCTTAAAAAAGAAAAAACCCAGAGCTGAAAATCTGAAAGCCTTAGCGTGTTATTTTAAGAGTATGATAAGAATAAAATTCAAGGATTTTCCATAAACCATTTTGATATGTTCATGAGAGTATAAGCTTACTGGAGAACGGATGATCATTTTAATCTCTAGAAAGAAATGTTGTTGAAAAGAACAGTTAACAGTGATTATAGAAAATTACTCATCAGGTAGTGTTAATTGTGGAAACTTTAAGTCATGAACTAGGATCCCATGATCAAGGCATTTTGTTTGTGAAGACTGGAATAGCTGAACAATAATTCAGTGTCTATAAAGTGAGAGGATGCTTTAAAAAAATAAATTATCCTCTGTCCACTCCCACCATCCCCCACAAAACACTCTGAATAGAACAGGATTTTTTTTTAATCGTGGGAAGATTGTCCACTTCATAGTATTATATTTTCCCCTTTTATCTACGGTGAAGTGACAATCCCCCATTTGACCACAAACCTGATTGTGGAAGTTACTAAATTCAGTCATAGACTTAAATAACTTCAATGCCAAAACCAGTAAGAGAGAATAAATTATTAAAGAACTAAGAATCAATAAATCTTAAATGGTTAAAATCTTTGTATTTGATTAGCAACATTTTCAGTTTACCCATTTAAGAAGCTCATGTAAATCAGGGTAGGCCCAGAGATGAAGGATTAGGCCTATAAGACTAGATTTAGGAATCAGAAGACCTGACTTTGGCCCTAGCTTTTGGGTATCTGGCTAATTGTGATCTTGGGCAAGTCACTCAGTTGAGTTTCAGCGTCTTGTATGAAAAGGGGGAGGCAGCTGGACAAGTGGAAGAGGAACTCTCTTGGAGGCGTGTTTATGATCTATATCTTAAATGAAATAATTTTAATGGAAAGTGCTTTGCCCATTAGAAAATGGAGTACAAGTGTAAGGCATTATTACGGTGATTCTTCACCCATTAATGCTTGCGTATATCAAGCCCTACACTGCTAGTGAGAGTAGGCAGATTAAACCAAAAATTTGGCTGTGCATGCTTTGTTTTAATGACTGAATAGTTGGTTTCATTTTTTTTGTAATGTGTATCTGAAGTGCTGACACTAATAAAGAGTGTCAAAGTTGGCATCGTAGTTATTGGAACCTTCCTACACTGGCAGAGTACAATGTGATAGAAGTATTGTGGTGTGATGGGAAAAGCGCTGCTTTTAGAGGCAGAGAACTTGGGTTTGAATGGATCCAGATTATCGCTTACTGTTTGTGTGACCTAGTAGGACCAGTCACTTCATCTGACTGAGTCTCTTCCTTCACCTTTAAAATGAAGGAGTTGGACTAGATCTTCTTCAAGGTCCCTTCTTCTAAATACTGTGCTCTTTTCTGTGTGGTGTTTGTTACTTATGGAAACTGTTTTCAAACCCAGTCTGTGCCAGTCTCGTATGTCCATCTCTTCTGGGTTAATAGGCATTCAGAGAAATGCACAGTGTGTTGTATTAGAAAATGTTGGTTTTGGAGTGAAAAGAGCCAAGGTTCAAGATCCAACTTGGTAGCTTTCTGCCTGTGTGAACTTGGTTATAAGTTTTTTTACCTCTTTGAGCCTCAGGTTTCTTTATCTATAAAATGAGAGCATTGAGCTAGATAACCTCATTCTTGTTTTCGTCCTGATGTTGTATCGCCACAGTTCCACAGTTATTGGTTATTTCTGAGATGAGCTGAAGTCTTGATTTTTTTGGTGTGTTTTGCCTATTTGTGTTCCTTAAGTAACTGCACAATCCATTTGTGAAGGGAATATGTTTGTTCTAAGTAAAAGAATGGAGGATTCCTCTTTTCTCCCTCCCCAATCCCTACCTTTTTGTATCTTGTTAAGCCTGTCTACTTAAGGTAACAAGGTATGTATCCTCAGCCTAATTCAAGCAATATTTTTACTCAGATTATTAGTTCTTCTGTATAGTAAATCATTTAAATAACAAGCATTTATTAAGCTCTACTTGCCTAGCACTAAGTGGTAGAAATATAAAATAAGTTCTTGCTCTTAGGAAGTTTACATTCTAACGAGAATTTCCCAGTGGAAATCTTCTGCCTCTTTATCTTAGAGAGTATTGTCTGTTGTTTATTAAAAGTTAAATGATTTTATCATTGGCTACCCACCCAGTAAGTGTAAAAAGTGGATATTTAACCTGAGGTCTTCCTGACTTCTCAAATCTCTTATCCTATGTTGCCTCTGTAAGCAGCATATTTTGAAACTGTCCACAGAAGTCCTACTGAGATGCCTCATCCTGGTGCATTGGTGATGGTCTGACAGAGAAAGAAACAGTCACTGGAGGGGCCTAGCAAGCTGGAAAGGCTTCACATTTGGATTGGTGGTGGACTGTATGTCTTTTTTATGAGGTCCAGCTTCAATACATTTGGAGAGGCTGTTGACCAGTTTGGTATAGGACAATGAATTTTTGATCAAGCAGCTGTGCTACTAAAAGTCTTATGATGAGATCCAGTCAGCCTGGGTAGATGGAGCCTGAGGACTGATCAAACCATGGATTCAGAAAGCATTTTAAGTTATAGTGAGCTCCAACTGGCATTTTAGAGGACTTAAGGATACTTGAGACCCCAGCTCTGCCTTCTCTGTTTCTGTTTAGTATTACATTTGGCAAGAGCAAAAGTAGGCTTGTTTATTTGGCTTCTTTCCTTTGTAATCCTAGGCAGATTTTGGTTGCTCTTCATAGAATGTTTTATTTTCATTTTAAGGGAACTGGATTATTCTGTAAAGAATTCAGTTTTTTCAAGATTTTAACACAAGAATATTTCTCACTTTGTCCCAATTCCACTAAGTATTTCCAGTCCCTTATTCTGGCTGAAATATTGAGAAAAGTGAACTTTAGAGTGATTTACTATGAGAGGAGAGAAACTGGAGATAACTGTGATGTATTAGGCTAGGGTATGCGCTTCTTATTAAGGGGCAATGTGGCCGTACTGTCTGTGGGTTGTCCCTTACAAACTTGACTGGTGGCTCCCAAGTCCCCGAAGACTATAGAACAAGAGTTGGTAACCCTTTTTCCATCATAGGCCATTGAACTGAGAGAAAGGGAAGGAAAAACAAACAAAAAAAATAAGAACATTTCAAGACTACCCAATAAATCTTGTGTGAGATTTAAAACTAGGTACATTTGTTGCTGTCTTGCCATCCCTACATTTGGATAAGAATGGTGCTATACTTTATGTATTATTATTCTTTTCTTTTAAGTGCTTTAGTTACGATTTATTTTTATAAAAACTTGGTTGCATGAAATAAACAATGGATTCATTCTGGACATTAGGGTTTAAATTTTTCAGGGCCAGCTCGGTCTAGAGTTATCCTCTAGAAAGTGCTAGCTAAAGACTAGTAGAAGAAGAAACAGTAGGCCCTCTGTATCCCAGGCATCTGTAACTCTTAAGTTGTGGAAGGTCTTAAGACCTCAGATCAGAATGGGGAAGCCCATAGATGGTATCTGTGGGGGCAAGGTAGCCATCTTGTTATAACTCCCTCCCTTTCATCTCTTCTCCAGAAGAGCCCAACCTGATGAATTATCTTGGTACATGCAAAACTATATACATTGAATATCAGCATCAGTAAAATTCATTTGCATATGATCTTATAGGACCAGAGGGGAGACAAGTCTGTTTTCACAGCTAGGGAGAGCATTTTGCTATAATTAATGAATTAAGCACACCAGCTATACTTGATACTTCTATACTTTGTTGAGATGGAATGGGATGGAAGCTCTAGTTTTGTCCATTATGGGACATACTGTCAAGACACATGTATCTTTGGTGCTATTGGGTCTATTTTTTCCTTTAAGAGAAAGAGGAGATAGATAGGTACAAAACAATCTATGAAAGGCTGTGTGGTTTTTGGAAAACACAGTACTTGGAATGGGAAGATAAGGATTTCAGTTTTCACTCTTAACACTTCTTAGCTTTTTTACTTTAAGCAAGGCACTTAACCTTGTGAACCTTGGTTTCCTCATCTGTTAAACTGGGATATTTGTACTAGTGCCTTACAGTGCTCTGAGGATCAAATTAGATATGATAGGTAAGGACATTTTTATACATGTATAAATTAAATTAGCATCATTATCATGAAGGATATTCTGTGGGGGAGAAATATGTAATTATCTGCCAAGCTCTGTCAACACATTCAAGTACTTAACCTATCCTTGGTCATTCAGGTGATAACATTCAGTTAACTTTTTCCAATAAAGAAATCACTTTGAAAATCTATGTCCTGTTAATGATCACAAACTAATCAGGTGAATGGTCTGTCTTGTGAAGTGAAACAGATTAAAAACCTACAGAGGACAAGGAATAAGAGTCCTAGGAACGATAACGGATGTGTTTTTCAGCTTTGGTTTCATAGTGAAGCATTTGGGAGCCAAAAGGCTTTGGGAGCCATTGCTTTAATTAAAACCCATAATTAAGATACATCATTTTCACCAAAACATGAGCATGGAGGAGGTGGCAGTAATGCCAGGAGAAAACTAAGATATCTCATGCATAGAGGTTCACTAGGACTTCAGTGTAGCACCAGAGAACCATGGTAGAAAAAGTCTCTTCTCTTGAGTTTTGTTGGGATGTGAGTTGATTGGTTTACCTTTTTAGCATTTTATTTCTTCCGTAAAGAAATAGAGTTAACACTGTTCTTTTTTGGAGAAAATATCACTTGCTTTTCTGTGAACTTTTAGAAGTTGTCTGCCATAATCTGTGTGTTTTCTTTTGACTTAGCCTTAGAGTTTTGGTACTGATTGACTCATCCAGGAAAACCTGTCCTTTCTTGAACCCTTTTGTAAAGTTTAGACTTTCTACCTTTTTTTCTAGATACTTCCTCTTTCTTCTCCTTTACTGTCTCTTCTGGAGTCTCCAAACTCTAGGAAGACTCGTACAGTGGGGGCAGGGGAGAGAAGGGAACAAGTTTTTATTAAGTACCTACTATGTCCCAAGCACTGTTCTAAACTCTTTACAGATATTATCTGGCAGGTGGGTGCTATTATCATCCACATTTTCCATTTGAGGAAACCTAAGTAGACCGAGAAGAAACTCAATTTCTCTAAAGTAGTACTTTAAAATGAAAACATTCAAATGCATTTTCCCTTGTTTCTTGTTTGGGCATTGACCAGTTGCTTAGACCATGTCTTAACTAGGTAACATTTCCTTTCCTTCCTTCACAACATTCCCTTGATTATTTTAATTGCAGACCCTTTGTAATAAAGGGTGTTTGACTCATTACATTGGAAGCCCATGTTTACATCCACTCTAGTAAAAGAAACAGAATGAAGATCTTACCCAAACTGATGTAGATTCCAGAATTTGGTGGCAGCCTGCCGGGGCCTTTGAGTGCTTTTGTATGCTTCTTCCAAAAAAAAAAAATAGGGGCTGTACATATCCCTGACTCCCCTCCACTCTTGCCTTACTGGATGGCATTGCTGAAGAAGGCCTTCTTCTCTCCCCATTTTTTAATACTGGTTGCAATGTCAATTATGAAAAAAGGTAGCTTTTTATTTTTACACTGTAAAGAAACTGGCAAGTGGGTCTTTGCCCAGGCCCATTAGGATAGTTTATCTTGTAGGGATAGAATTTTTCTGGTGATGTGGCAGGCCTGTTGGAGGGCAGCTTCCTGAACTATTGCCAGAACATGATAGACTGCTCTTTGGGGTCTACTCGGAGTGTGAAGCCATATCAGTTCTTCTTATGCTTTACTTGGCATTTCTCTGTGTCCACATTGGCTTTGGTTCCTATGGCAGCACCCAGTCAGTCAACAGGTTGTTACTTAGCATACCTTGCACTGTAGCCTGTGCTAGCTGGGATATCTTGCCAGCCAAAGAAAAAAACCCCTTGAGGTCAAGAATTGTACCCTCTCCCCCTTTCTTGGAGGTGATAGAGTGTCCTTATGTTCTTTGAAGACATAGTGGGCATTAATAATAAGTGTTTGAATTGAAAAGATTAAGTCAAGTCAAAAAGCATTATGTGCCAGGTACTGAGCAAAATTTGGGGGGAGGGAAGAAAGGCAAAATATAGCCCCTGCTCTTGAGGATCTCACAGTTCAATGGAGGAGACAACATGCACACAACTATATATAAACCAGATCTACAGGTGCAAATTAGAGATAATCTCAAAGGGAAGGCACTAAGGTTAAGGAGCCCTGGGAAAGGCTTCTTCTGGAAGATGGAACTTGAACTTAAAGGAAACCAGAGAAGCCAGAAGGTAGAGAGGAGGAGGGACAGAGGCACAAGAAGTGAAAATTCACAGAATGAAACAGGTCAAGAGAAGTTAAAAGAAAAAACTCAAGACTTTGCAAATTCAAAAAAAATTGTTATAAAAGAAGAGATGTATTGTCCAGTAAACAGCAGGGATACCAGAGATGTTGGATTGCATGGTGCAGTAAGAGAGAATAAGGTATAATAAAACTGGAAATGTAGGGAGGAGCTCGGTTGTGAAATCAAATCCAGAGGATTTTCCATTTGATCCACATTGAGGCATTGTGAAACCACCACATTAATTGAATGGATGGGGGGCAGGAGGAGGTGACATGGACATACTTGCACCTTAGGAAAATCAGTTTAAGCCCTGAATAGATGTACTGGAGTGGGGAGAGACTGGAGGCAGGGAGATCACTTGACAGGCTGTTGCAGTAGCTATGAGGTGATGAGGGCCTTCACCAGGGTGGTGGAAAGATCAGAGGAAAGAAGAAGGGGTAGCTGGGTAGCCCAGTGGATAGAGCCTTGGACCTGAGTTCAAATCCAGCCTCAGACACTGGCTTTGTGACCCTGGACAAGTCACTTAACTAGAGGGGGCATACATGAGAAATGTTGCAGGTAGAATTGGCAGGATTTGGCAACTGACTAGATTTAAGTGAATGAGGGAAATTGAGGAGTGGGAACCAGAGTTAGTAGGAAGATCGTGGTGCTCTTAAACAGTAATAGGGAATTTTGAAATTGGGGGGAAGCATTTAGGGGGAATGATCATGTACAAGCATTTCTGGAGAGTTTACTCTGGGCTCACCAAAGTGAAGTAAGTAGTCCCTGCTCTGGAGGGACTTAAATTCTGTCGGGAAAAAACATGTACACATATACATATATACCAAATAAATACAATATTAGATATTAAATGTTAAACAATAAAATTTTATTAATATTAAATATTTAAGAGGTAATTGGGGTACACTAGCATTTGAAGGGTCAGGAAGTTCTTCACATAGAAAATATCCCTTGAGTTGAGTTTTAAAGGAAACATGAGGAATGGAGGTGAGATGAGGGGAGGCAGTCATTGCAAAGACTTCCAGAGAAGAGATGGAATATTGTGTGAGGAACGACCAGAAGGTCCGGTTAGATGGGGTTGTAGTCTGGAAAGAGGAGTGATTGTAAAAGGAGGTTGGAGAGGTAGGTTGGGGCCAGGGTCTTCAGGCAGAGCAGCCATTGTTTTATCTTAGGGCAGGGTTAGGGAACCTGTGGCCCTCTAGGTCGTCAAGTGCAGCGCTACAATTAAAGAGTCTAATTTCCCCCTCCCTGTCCTAGGAGTTATATATTCTTGCCCTCTTCAAAGACTTGTATGTTTTGGGGGAGGATTGTAGGCTTAAAATGGTATTTTAATCTGTGGGGACATCATATAGTCATAGGATTCAAAGCATTTGTGGGCAGCATTATCATACCCAGTCATCCAAGTTGTTTTATACTCTCATCCTGGTTAGTTTCACTTGATGCCCAGTGTTTTCTGTACCAGCTGGTGAATGGATATTCTTTTAAAAAACTGACATGGGATCATTGACAGTGCTTGCGATAGCAAACACGCAGAACCTCTGTTTTTAAAGGGGTCGAAGAAGTCCACTACTGCAATTTGTACCTGATTGGGCATCCTCTGCCTACTATTAAGCACCTACAGTATGCCAGGCACTGTGCACAGTCTCAGCTCTTAAGGAACTGATAGTCTAATAGTAACAGTCTAAGAATAATAATGTACACACAAGATATAGACAAGATAAATTGGAGATTGTCAACAGAGGAAACCTTAAGGAAGATTGGCAAAGGCTTATGGTAGAAGGTGGGATTTCAACCCTAATAAGTTTGAAGACTTCAAGTGATGGTGAACTCACTACTTACTGAGGTAGCTTATTCTGGCTTTTGGATTCCTGTTAACAAGGTTTTCCTTATGTTGAACTGAAGGATCTCCATTCCACAGGCTGTTGGTTTTGACAAAACAAAGCTAATACAGAATTCTAGGCTAAACATCCTAGTTCCTTCAACCTATTTTCTTAGGTCATTGGTTTCTAAATTTTATATAGGGACTAATTCCCTTTATTATTCCTTCTAAATTGTCGCCTCCAAACCTTTTTGTAAAATAGTCTCTGGATAATTTTCTTAGCTCGTATTTTATTAAGTAGAATTAAGAATGTATTATTTTGTGACATGTAAGTTTTAAGATAAAAGTATTGTACCGTACTAATTTTTTTGCTGGTAAAAACCCATTACCAAAAAAGGATAATTAAATTTTATTATTGAAAATTTCACATGATTTGAACAGTTCCTATTATTTCATTTTTTAAAAAAAAGTTTCAGGGTTTTTTTTAATCAGCTTATTATATTATACCAAAATAAATAATGTTGAGAAATAGAAAATTTTGGCATTTCTAACTTCTACCCAGATAAGGTTATGTTTGACATACTTTAGATAGAAAAAGAACGAAGCCTGGAGTCAGAGGATGACTGGGTCAGCTCACATTTCTGATGTTCTTCATTGTATGACATTGGACCAGTCATTTAACCTTTCTAGGCCTCAGTATCCTTATTTGTACAAGGAGGAGGTTGGACTTGACCTCTGGTGTTTCCTCCAACTCTATGATCTTACAATACAAAATGCCACAAGCAACACAGAATTTCTCATTTAGGTCATGAGCCTATTCTAATTGACAGTGGTGGATC
Organism: Bettongia penicillata ogilbyi; assembly: GCA_023548195.1. Taxonomy (NCBI): domain Eukaryota; kingdom Metazoa; phylum Chordata; class Mammalia; order Diprotodontia; family Potoroidae; genus Bettongia; species Bettongia penicillata. Next base: position 1,927,041 of record JAJHZJ010000640.1, read on the forward strand.
ATATCAGCTCCAAGACAGGCCAATTTAGATTTGACTTCATTTGTGTATACTGGACCAGTGCAGTTATCTCTGCTGTATTCACTGTCCATGGGAGAGAGGTCACTATTGTTCTGTTTGTTATGGTTGACTTGATTTGAACTTATTTTTCATTTAAAAAGTGGATGTGTTAATGAAGGAGTTATCCATTGAAAATATGAAATCATTGTGGTCATGGCTGATCTGCACCCTCTCTATGGAAGACTGCCTTATGGCACCATGGTTCCAGTCTTTACTCCTTTTTCTATGCCTTCCTTTGGACATGGGCCGTTCTTCATTTTGTATGCTGTTTTGATTTTGTGGGCTGGTATGTCACCCTGTCATAAAGCCCCCCTAGAACCACCAGGCCTTCACAGCTTTACAGCTTTTTCACAGGGTCTTTTGTAGCTTTCATGCTTGACTGGTGAAATTGACTTTTTTTCAATCCCAAATTTAAGAGTTCACATTTACCGTATTAAATTTTATCTTACTACACATAATAGCCCGAGGTATTTTCAGATAATATTTCTGTTGTCCAGTGCTTCTGCCGCCCCTGCCAGCTTTGTGTCTTTGGTAAATTTGATAAACATGGCATCTCTTCCTTAAGGTCCTTAATCCATTAGTCACTATACTAGGTTCAGTCACTGGACAAAGTCTGAATAATTCTGACTATTAGGATTTTGCCATAGTGGACAGAAAACTGGCCTCTAAGTCAGGAAGACTTGGATTCAGGTCTCTTCACCCCACCCCCATCCTGAGTCACTGAGGAAGCTAATTAATTAATTTAGCATTACTTTAAGCAGCTGTCTAAAACCAGAGGTGTCAGGCCTTAATCAGATTAAAATGTTATTGGGAGATGTTTTGTAGAATAAATAAAAATACAACATAGATAATGTTAATTTGTGGTTTTCTAAGCCATTTTTCATCTCTGAGAGATCTGTGTCTCTGTGAGTTTTGACAGTCTCTTAAGTTGTAAAAAGGGTGCAAACCTACACTGGAAGAGGGGGTCCTTCACCTGGGAGTTCTTGATACTAATTAAATCACAGGTACAGACCTATGGCATTTAAATAGGTATGAATATTATATTATCATTTAGCCTTCACCTAAATGGAGCCTACATCTACTGGGCATTTATCCACAAGAATCTCATAGGGACTTTTTTTTTTTGCTGCAGTGCCAAAATGTAGGTTTTCAGTCAAGTATAAAAATATTGTGTCTTAGAGACCAAGGCATTCTTTACTTAGGTATGGTACTACAAAGACGGCAAAAGGCAAGTCCTTGCCTTTAAGGACCTTATTTCTAGGGATACAGCATAAAAACACAAATGCACACATGTGTGCACCTGTGTACACACACAGAGATTTGTAAATAAAAGGTAGATGATTCTTGTTTTTTTACGAGATAGGAAGGATAGCCATAATCTGAGTTTATCAGTAGAGGCTGAGCATAGGAGAAACTGAGGAGAGCTGAGGATTCCAAGGAGGGGAGGGGAATGCTGTCATCTCAGACATGGGGAGCAGTCTGTGCAAAGGTGGGACAGCTGTGTACAGGTTCGCTGTGTCTGTGGTGTCCTCCTGATACAAGAGTCTGTGAAATTGTCACAATACGTCCTGCAATTCACTCAGGAATCTACCTTGCTTAACTCCTTCTCTTGACTATTGACTGCCATTTCAGGAGGATCTTCCAGTCATGTTCACTTCATTCTAGATTCAATCTCCTCTCCAGACTTTGTCATCTCACTTCTTCAACCACTGACTTTATCCATATCCGCACTCCTCCCCCTTTCACTCCCTTTTATTGTTATCTTGCCTCTTATAAGGTGAGGTCCTTGGGGATGAGAAATGTGATCTTTCCTTGTATTTGTATCTTCAATGTTTAATGCAGTGTCCGGAACACAGTAAGAGCTTAATAAATGCTTTATCTTTCTGTCTGTCAATTAAACAGACCAGTGGTTCTCAAACTCCTCTACCCAAGTACCTCTTTACACTCTTAATAATTTGAGTACCTCCCCAAAGAGCTTTTGTTATGCAGATCATATCTATCAATATTTACGGTATTAGAAATTAAAATGTCTTAATATATATTATGAAAATAGTTTTAACCTTTGAAAGGGTCTTGGAGGACTCTTGGTCTCTGGACTACACCTTGAGAACTGCTGACTTAGACATAACATCTGATGAGTGTATCAGCCATAAAGATTTCTCCATTTTCTGATTTTACTGTTCTTTAGCAGAACTGTTGTATTCCCATCCTTCTCTTATCCAGTCTCAAGCTAGTTATTCTTCATTGTGCCAAGTGTGTAGACCTTTTTTAAAAAGACCATTCCATATAGTTATTCATAATATTGATGTGGAATTGAAATAAGCTAATATTTACTGAGTGCCTACTGCATGTAACATACTCTGCCTAGGATCAGGGAGATACAAAGGATGAATATAGTTGCTGGGTTTGGGGAGGGGAGAGAGAACAATTCAGTGGAAGGAATCTCAACCTTTCAGAGTAATAAAAATCATTGATTAACTTTACCTCATGGGGCAAAGTATAGCATCCTTTCAACCATGGCATTAAGATGACACTTTATCATTAATAGTCTGATAACATGCAACACCTGGTTCTGTATTGACAATCTTGTAGAACCAGTATTCCAGATGTATGTATTATTGCTTGCATTATTTTGACTGCTGAGCTCCTATCACTGTAATGCTTGTGAGGAAGCAGTGCGCATTGGAGTCCGGAGACCTGGGTTTGAATCCTGCCTCAGATACATACTGGATGATCAACAAGTCACTTAATGCCATAGAGCCTATTTCTTCATCTGTAAAATAAGGATAATAATATTTACACATTGCCAACCTCTCAAAGTTTTTGTTGGGAAAGCTCTGTACAAACTTAATTAAGAACCCACATTTGTATACGCACACATGTATTTTTTTTTTTATTTTACGTATCAAGAAAACCTGTATTCAGGTCTTCCTGGGCAAGTCATGTAACCCCTTAGCAAGACTCTTCAGATACCGAGTATGTGGCTATGGTTGATTGGTGGTTAAGGAAGTTTCCTTAACTTGAATTCCAGGCATAAGGAAGTCATAGTTGTGCATATGGTACATTCATAGATGGGGTGCTTTATTGCTCCTGTATTTAGAGTTAAATTCCTTAAGAGATGATGTCCTTTTTGTATCTTCCTTAGCATTCAACACAAAATGTCCCTCAGTAACACTCAGTAAAAGTTTGATTAAATTTCCCTCTTTCTTTCTCCAGTTATGTCTTGTCTTTTAGCCTCGAGCCAGGCTTTACCATTGATATCTAGGACCACATTGGCCTTCAACACGCTATTTATTGCCTGTGTTTATGTGTACTTAAAATGTGAAGTGCTGTTCAATCATGCCCCACTCTTGGCTACCTTGTGGATAAAGACATTGGGGTGGTTTGCCATTTCATTTTCCAGTGGATTAAGACAAACAGGTTAAGTGACTTACCCAGGATCACACAGCTAGTACATGTCTGAAGCCAGATTGGAACTCAGTTCTGACTTCAGGTTCATGCTTTGAATTCACTGAGTCGCCTAGCTGCTGCTAAACTATGAAGTATATACAACTATATCCAGAATTTGCTGGTATTCCAAGTATTCTGTCTATACTTATATTTATTCAAAGCTTTTCACAGGGTGTCCCAAAAGTCTTAGTGCAGTTTTAATCCTTTAAGAGCTTAAAATTGCACTAAGACATCCTTTATGTAAGCCCTTACAGAGGGCTTATTTTCCTTTGGTTTGCAAGTCCTCAAAGATAGAGGCTAGAGAACTACCCCTCACCCCTATCCTCTGGTGACTCCCCCACCCCTACTGTGGTCCAAATCATCTTGTTAGGTAGCTGTCTGCTGAAGGTCTCAGACACAGGTGTGGCTCATTGTTGAGTGATGGGAGACTTAGGCAGTAACACAGAAATCTGACTTCCCCCAGGCAGGTGGGTTCTAGACTCCCAGAGAACAGGATAGAACTTCTGACAACCCTCCTGGAGTCAAGACTTAAAAAAACTTTGGCAATCACTCTTTTCATATTAGGGCGTTCATATTGGGGATGACCTAGGCTTTGGCGCATATATTCTTTAGAATAAATTAGAGTTGATGACAGCTTCGTTGTACATAATATATTCTACATTATTTAAGGATTATGTCTGAGACCTCCAGTCCCCTCCTTCCAGGTGGGTCCCAGGAACCCTTCCCCTCCTCCCTTAGAGTTAGCTTCCCCTTCATCCCCATTTACCCCATCCCCCTTCTTGCTGGCTGCCTTCTCTCCTCCCTTTGCTCAAGGCACTCCCTACTTTTCCCTTATTCTCAGCTGCTGGAACGGCCTCTTTCCTCCCTTTCTCTCTCCCCCTTCCCGTTCCTGGCAGCCCAGAGACTTGATCTCAGGCCATCTGGATGGGCTGCTGGGTTAATGGAGAGTAGAGGGAAAGGGGACCCAACAAAAAAGCTCCTTTTCTGTAGACAGCATATAGGAGGAATGGTACTCAGGTCTGGCAAGCAGTAATCCTTTCAGGCAGTACCCATCCACTGGCTAAAAATTGTAGTCGTTTTTCAGATTTGAGGTCAGGGATGAAGAGGTTTTAAACTGTTCTAACCCTAATCAATCACAAGAAAATTGTGATTGGCAGAAAACAAGCAAATAAAAGAGCGTTAAATGGGAGAGTATCTCCCCTCCTTCTCCAGAAGGGGAATAACTAGAACTTTCCATATTTGGCAGTGTTAGAGATAATATTTTTAATCATCATGGTAGGTAGGGGCTTAGGAAGAGTGGAACCCATTTGGGGAGATTGAAGCTGGTGAGAAAGAGGCTTGTGTGATTCCTGAGGGGAGTGTATCCCCATTATCTTCTTTGGGTCCTTTGAGTCACTGGAGTCCATGATGAACCTGGATAGTTCCAAGTGTATATACCATGTGTACTTGAACTGTCTCTTCAGTTCTAATCAATTTAATTACTTGACTGTAGGAAGAGGCCTGCAAGTCCAGAGGAATGACTTCTGCACCTCTCTCTCCTTCCCAAAACATCCCAGATGGAATAGCATGAAGCATATAGATATAAGTAATGTATAAAACATATGACACGTAATATAGAAAGCGTTGAAAACACATTAAAATACTGTGCAAAAGTAGCATCCTCTGAAGCTGTTTTCTTAAGCACAGATCTGACCATGTGCTTACCCTACTCAATAAACTCCTGTGGCATCCTATTCTAATATTCATTTTTTGAAACCCTTCACAACTTGGCCTTAATCTCTTTTTCCAGCCTCATGTATTAACTGTTTTTAATACTCAACATCTCAGCCAAAGTGGCCTTTCTCTCTGCTCCTCAAGACATAACCCTCTTATCTCCCTTCTCATTTGCCTTGAGCACACTCCCTTGCCACCTCACAAAATCCTTGACTTCCTTCAAAACACAGATCAGTCACTATCTTCTACATCTCAACCTCAGGCAGACTGATGGAAGCCTGTGGGACCTCCCTCAGGATGATGGTTTTAAATATATAAAGTAAAATACATAGGATTTCAAAGGAAGCCAATTATATTGAAACAAAGTTTTTCCCCCTAAGTTCACAGACCCAAGCACCGCAAATCTTTTTGATACCTTTCCTGAACCTCCCCTGAGAGTGCCCTCAATTATTATTTTGTATTAAACTATCACATATTTGTTTTGTATTTATCCTGTGTATGCTTATGTCTCCTCCGATAGAATATAAGCTATTTGAGAGTAGATCTTGTTTCATTTTTCGTCATTATATGCCAGTGCTTCACACAGTTCCTGACAGTGGGTACATAATAACAAATGTTGGTTGAACTGTGTGATCTCATTGCTGTGGTTGTCCCTACAAAGATGCGTATCACAGCTCTTTCTTGTCCGACCATCCTGTGTGACTTTTGTACGTGTCCTCCCATCAATTCACGACTAGTAGCACACTAGAGGTCTATCTCACTTTCAGTTCACATCTCCAGGGATACTCATGCTGTCTACTGGTATCCTCCACTCTAGATATATGACTACCCTATCTTCTTTTTCACTCGTACATTTCCCTGGTGACATCATTTACTCCAGCTCTTAAATCCCTTACTTGTTAGATGTTGTAGCATGCTTATCATGTTTCTCTCCTTTGCTCTGTGGGTTGACATACATTTTCTGGGATTTCATGATTGTGGGTGTTCCTTTCAGTGCAGATCACAACACCAACATTGTTTAGTAAAAGGTCTTTGCGGCTTGCCAGGACCAAAAAAATCATGTGTCCAGTCTTATGACAAACCATTAAACAAATAAAGTTATTTGATTAGCTTTTTTTTCTCTGTATCACTAAGGGTTTTATGCAACTTAGCACCAATCTGGGGTAGAATCTACAGTATTTTCATGTACAAGATAGCTAGACATCATTTCTTTAATGAGAGTCCTAACAGCAAGAATATGTTAGTTGATAAAATTAATCCGCTTTCCTTAAGGCAGCAGATTTTATAAATGAAGAAAATATTTAGCATCACCACTTGTAGCTCACTGCCTCCAAACAATACCATTGTGATTGTTACAAATGAAATTTCCAGCTTTCCAGAAAGCACAATGTCCAAGCTATTCCTAGTTCAAAATTTAGTCAAATTGATTGCTGATGAAACGTTCTACAAATCAGTTTCTGGCAACTGGAATCTTTCTGGAACAAAAGCCTGGATTGGATATTACCATAAATGGTGCCTGCTTCCATCAGCATCTCTCAAGATGTTTTCCACAACCGACACTGCATATGTAGGCTTCAATTTAAAATTCTTTTGATTTTAATGAATTTCAGAAGTGTGATAAATTCAAGGAATGGACTTCCAGCAAAAGAAATTGAGGATCTTGGGGAAGTTGTCATATAGGGAAAATCTCATGCCTTTCTTGTTTATGAGTAGGTGGGCATTTGTGTGTGTGTGTGTGGGTGTATTGCTTGTAGAAAGTAGAGTGGTAGTTTTTTTCCCTTGAGTATGGGAGATAGTTTTTATTTTGTAAAAAATTGTAATGTCTGATTCTACTACCCTATTTTCCTATTCTACTGCTCTACTACCAACTTTGTTCTGGCTGTCTGAGCATCATTTTAAATTTTCCAAGTCCAAAATGAGCTCTTTCTCCAAATCTCCCATCTGTTTTCTGTAAAAATAAAATTTTATTGATTTTTTCTTACATCACCTATTTTTTTCTTTCTTTAAGGAATATATTGTGATGGTGTTGGTATAGGCATTGAATTTGTTTACCTATCTATCAGATATTTTGTGAATTTTGTGTGTTTTTTAAAAATTGTACTTCCCTTTCTGTTATTGCTTTCTGGATTTTTCATTATATACAAATATTATTCATTATTGTGGGTTAATTTTGTTGCTGGGAACTTTACTTAATGAAGCTCATGTCTTTATAAGTGTCTTTGCTGATTTCATAGAATTTCTAAGTAAACTCATTGTCAGCAAATAAAATTCCCCATTTCTATCTAGGGCATCCAACATGCTGCTCCAGGCCAGGCTTATTGTAGGCTAATAATAAATATTTGTTTGCACTGAATGATATTGAAGAGGATGTTGAAAGATTTTGGAAAAATGTTATGTTCACATTTACTTTCTTGATACTGGAGGGCTTTCTGTTTTCAGTTGATGGAACAAAAGAAGGCAGCTGGCTTTGGCAGATGTAGTGACTATTGAAGTGGAAGGATCCAGGACACAAAATTACCTCCAGGGTCTTCCTTACTGGAGTCCCTGGAGTTTACAAATGGTGGACTAGATTGGCTCTGTGAGTCTTGACACCTGAGGGATAGTCACACTTCCTTGTCAGGAACCTTGGTTTTGCCTGATTGGTGGACTAGTCCAGGCTGGTGGCCGTGTTTAATCTTTAAAGATGGAAGAGTTGCTTAGATGAAGGGAAGGTGGTCAGTAGCCATGATTTAATATTCTCAGGAAAATGACAACTCGATTACTATTATTGTTAATATTTTTATGCAATATCTCTGGGACACTTGGTTTACTGAGTATATAGTCATTTGTTTGCAGCTGCCTAAAATGAAGGTGCTTTGCTAGAAAGGGAATTATCAAAACTGAACTGTTATTCTTTTAAAAATTAATTTGCTCCTCATCATAGTTAACAGACATTTTATTTATTGCCTGTTATATCAGAACTCCTATGTTGAGTCCTAAGGATGCAGCTCTTTCCTTTCTGTGCTTATCTAGAGACAGGTCCATTGATACTCTTTTGATTTTATGTTTTTTTTTTAATTGGAGCTATGATTTCATTGGCATGTAGCACACTCTCCACACCAGCAGATCTGTACCTGCCACTTCAACTTGTGTCAGGAGGGAATTCATTGCCTTGAGAAATAAGAGACGGAGTGGCTTGTCTAGTCACATGACCAATAGATGTTAGGTTGAACTCTGGTCTTTCTGAATGCAGACCAGCTGCCTCTCCTTTAGAATACTTTCTCCTGGCAGTCCAACCAAGTTCCTTCTCTTGGGAATTTATATCCCAAAGGACTAATACCTCAGCCTTTTGCCTAGAGCCAATTTGAGTGGGGGATTTCCTGTGAGGGATTTTGCTAAGTTGTTAGCAAAGGAATATATTGCAGCTGTGAGGGTGAGGGTCAGTTGTGCTTGAGTCATGTCTGAATCTTTGTGACCCCATTTGGGTTTTCTTGCCAGAAATACTGGAGTGGTTTGATATTTCCTTCTCCAGATCATTTGACAGATGAGGAAACTGAGGCCAACAGGGTTTACCAGGGTCACACAGCTAGTAAGTGCCTGAGACCAAATTTGATCTCAGGAAGATGAATCTTCCTGACTCTAGGGCTAGTGTACTACGCATTATATCACTTAGTGTCCATCTCTTCCTGCCATTAAGTTTTACCAGGACGTCACAGGTTATTAATTCCACCTAATGTCTATATTGCAAGATAATTATTCATTAACATTTGTAAGACATCTGAATGGTACCATCCTGGGACATAAAACCTAATATTCCTGCCGTCCTTTCTATAAAGAAATACTTCCCTTAATTGATCCCCCCTGACCTGTTTACAAACTTTTGTCTGATTCCTCTTGTGCCTAAAACCAGAGGGTTACCTGGGGTCTGGAAGAAAGCTAAGACAGATAGCCATGGGAGAACACCTTGGTGTCCATTGCCTTCAATCCCATCACCCTCTTCTCTCTTCTGAGTGTCCGAATCCTAATCTTTCTTCAAGGTCCTACTCTCCTGTAGGCCTTTCCTGAGTTTGCAATCCCCTGTAGATGCCTGTAGAAGCCTAAACTTTTAGAACTTGAAGAGATCATAGAGTCCTAATTCTGTTATTTAAAAGGTAGCATTCAATTAAAACTAAGGCCCAAAATAGTGAGGCACAACTTAACTGAAAGTTTTGGAGAAAGCACCAAGCTTGGAAATGGGAAAGCAGGGTTGGACTGCTGTTGGTAATGATGACTTTGGGCATATCCCTGAACATTTCCAAGCTTCATTTTCCCTACAAGAAAAATGAGGAAAGTAATTCTTGCCCTTAACAAGATGGATGGTCAGAATCCAATGAGAATAGATGTGTAACTGTAACTATAGAGCAATTTATGATGGCACCTTGGTGGTGTAGTAGCTGTAAGTGGCAAAGAAGAAACTAGAATGAGATCCCCCAGTCTTGGCCCTTAGTGTACTGTATACCTCTACCAGATTGCCTATTCTGTTTTCTCTGAAATCTTACAGCATTTATTCTGAACTCCTTCATTTAATAAATGGTTATACTCAACAATCAATAATATTAAGCATCTGCTATGTGCCAGGCTCTGTGTTTTGCACGGGGGATACAAAAAGGCCCTGTCGTCAAGGAGATTACCATCTAATGGGAGAGATATACAAAGCAAGCTATTTACAGGATAAATAGGAAATAATAAAAGAGGAAAGGCATTGGAATTAAGAGGGGTTAGGGAAGGCTTCCTGTAAAAGGTAGGGTTTTAGTTGGAACTGGAGCAGAGAAGGGGGAGCATTGGCCTGAAAAAGTACAGAGCCAAGATATGGAGTGCCTTGTTCTTAGAACAGTTTATATGCCAGGCTGATGTCACAAGATCGAAGAATTTAGATCTGGGAGTAAGGTAAAGAAGACTGGAAAGTTAGGAAAGGGCTAGGTTATAAAGGACTTTGAATGTCCAACAGAATATTTTGTATTTGACCCTAGAAGCAATAGAGAGACACTGGATTTTATTGACTAAGGGGAGGGTGATATGGTCAGACCTGCACTTTGAGAAAATCACTTTGGTGACTGTGAATGAATGGAGGATGAATGGGAGTGGGAAGATATTTGAGACATGCAGACCCACCAACAGCCTATTGCAACAGTCCACATATAAGGTGCTGAAGGCTGCTCTAGGGTAGTGTCAGAGAAGAGAGGGGGCTTATACAGGAGATAGTGCAGAGGTGTGATTGACAGGCCATGGGGATAGATTGGATGGGGAAGTGTGGGGGAAATAGTTCAGGATGACTCCTATTTTGTTAGCCTGAAGACTGGGAGGATGGTGGTGTTCTCTACCATAATCGAGAAGGGGATAAGGGAGGGTTAGGGAGAAAGATGATGAGTTCTGTTTTAGGATTTTAGGATGTCTATTGGGTATCCATTTTGAGATACCTGAAAGGCAGTTGGAGATGCAAGATTGGAGTTTTGCTGAGAAGTTAGAGCCACATTTGTAGATATGAGAATCATCAGTTTAGACATGGCAATTAAATCCTTGGGACCTGGTGAAATCTCTAAGTGAAGTAGTATAGAGAAGGCAGAGAAGAGGGCTACTCTGGGTTGAGGGTGTGATCTCAAAGAAGATTCAGCAAAGGAGACTATGAAGGAGTTTTTATTTTTTTCCCATCTTAATGCATAGCTTTTGTTTTTACATTTCCTCGATTTCTGCATATATCCATTTCCCCCTCCCCAACCTGGACATCTTTTGTAACAAAATATTTTAAAAGGCAGACCTTGACAGAGTCTGATAAAATAAACAGTATACCACACCCATTACCCTCCCGCTCTGTCCCTCTCAGACTTCTGCAAAGAGACAAGGCAGGTGACTTTTCCTCAAGGACAATCTTTCAATAAGCTTTTATTAAATTTTTATCATGTGCTTTCTTTGAGGTGCTGCAGTTACAAAGACAGGAATTAAGCATTCTTATTCTCAAGAAATTTATATTCTATGGAGGGAGACCATATATGTCTATGTAGAAGTAAATACTAAAGAAATACAAGGTAATGGGGGGGAGGGCTGGAGCTCAGGTAGATTAGTTAGGAAAGGTTTCTTGTAGAAAGTATTGAATTGAGCTTTGGAGGAAATAAGTAAACAATGGGGACATAGGCAGATACACTCCTTATCTTGGTTTTGAATTATGTGAGTTTTTAACTCTCCAACTAGATTGTAAGCTCCTTGGGGGCAGGGTCACTCAGTATCTTTGTTGAGTTGCCTCTTTGTTTCTTATCTTCGCAGTGCCTTATATACACTGTAGCCTCAAGTATTTGTCCATTAGTTGATGAATTACTAAGAATTTTGACAGTCTATCTTAAGTGAGGAGCGAGAATAAATGCTATAAAAACAGCTCTGGAGATTAACTCTAGTGTCTTCTAAGTCCTCTATGTTCGAAAGAGTGAAATAACTCCTAAGCATGGTCTGTCTCCAACCAGGGAAGCAGAGAATCAGGCAGCTATCCAGCTAGATAATCAGGTGACTTGCTGGGACAAAATTTTTTCAGTTCTATGCTATCCAATTAGAAGTTGTTTCAGGGGGACCATTGTATTTATAAGATGAGCTTCTTCATTAGGTTAAGAAAATTCTTTATGTAGCTTATAAGAAAACCCTACTGTCTCCACTGCAGAGATTATTATTTAGGGGATGTAGGGCAGTTGAGGAACAAATAGAAGATTATAGCAAGTCTATGGTGTGGTCCTCCACTTGGGCTGTTGGGTGTTAGCACAGTATCTTCTTTACCTCCTCTGATGTCTCTTGCACATTAGTATTCTGATGTGACAGAGGGGACCTTAGCCAATTCCTGATGAAATAGAATGGACGGATTAGCTATGGGGCATTGTAATTTCCTTTGATCATCTAATCCTACTGTAATTCAGTGGAAGATTTTTTTCCTTCGTTTTGTTTTGTTTTTCTTCTTTTGTGTAATGTCTTAGTCATTGCTTGTGCTTTTTTTTGAATCTCAGTATAATATTGTAATTTGGAATACGTGCATATTTATAGCCACCATCTGTGCTGCATCCATGATTGAATTTTGCCCCTTTTGACCATGTTTCCTTTGCCTGTTACACTTTGGGAGGAATTTAGTGTGAAGAAGAAATTGTCTTCCCCTACCTATTCCCCTTACTCTTGGTCTAGAAGTTAACCTTAAATTTGAATTGGATGGCCATACTGTTGGAAATTCAGAATGAGTACTTTAAAAACCAGTTTGTTTTATCTAGCAGTACTGTTTCTCCATAGCTTTTATGCTAAAATGTGGAAACTGCAAAGCAATTTTGTTGTTCCCTCTCCTTTCAATCTCTGTCCCTTTCCCTCTTTGACGATGTGATACTTATGGGCACTGAGGACAGCTCTTAATTTCTCCAGAGTCTTGGAAAACTCTTTGAGTGCAATGAAGAAGTGAGAACTATGTGGTTACTTACTTGTCACCCTCTGAGATTTAATGACATAGGAATTCACATCTCTTAAACTGCTCTTGCCCAGCCTTCATTTAGAACTTTAGGGTTCCAACTTTTAATCCACTAGCTCCTTAGGAGAGAGGTAGGATTGTAGCATTTAGATCTGGGAGGCAGTTGGATATAATTGAATCTAATCTCCCTCATTTTACAAAATTAAGAAACTGGGCATCAGAGAAATGACATTTGACTCTCCAAAGTCATACTTCATTCTCACTGACTCCATATTCAAGGTTCTTGTCATTCTGTTAGAATGGAAAAATCTTGATCTTTCCTCCCTCAAAATGAGGGGCAGGGGATCCCTGTAAATTCCAGTTAATTTTGGTAACTACCATCAAAAAGTTTCCAGGGGAATATATGGAGAAATTTCGATCACCTCACTGGCTAAACATGGATGTGATTGTCACTAGTCCCCAGCCACCATTGATACGGAGCCCCTTGGAAGATAACCTCCAACTATTGCACCCTGACAAGTTTTTCGTAATGTTTTTTTCATTTGGTCCTTAATGTTAAGTGGTTATAGAACAGAAGACTTGTTCTAAATCCAGCAGATGGTAAAAATCTGTTTTTATCCACGGTGATTCTAAAGTGTTTTTTAGAAGCTTTTTTGCCACATAATAGTACAAACCTTCACACATTCAAACTTGGGTATCCTAATAAAACCATCAGTAGTGAAACTATAGTTCTTCTTTCCACATCTCCATTTCACTATATTCGTGAGTTGGCATAAGAAATTAAATGAGAATTTTGGGGGAGTTTTGTGGAAGCTGGAAACAACACGTGACAGTCAATAGACAATACAGAAAAAGTTTAGAAATTCAGAAATGCATAAAATAGATGAACAGTATTGTATAATATCAACATATTTTATCTTTTAATGCCATAATAGTTGGTTAGCGGGCAAGAGCTGGATGACGATAGGAAGAGAAGCAGGAGAAAGCAGTGTCACAAAAACCGGTGAAGAAAGAAGAGGTTTTCATAGAGATTTATAGGATTCATAGAGAATCATATCATAGAGAACAGGATGATGGACAGTGTCAAAGGCTCAGAGAGGTCAGTAATGTTGTTCGTCCATTAAAAGGATCAGTGGCATCACAAAGGTGTTGTCTTGACTTTTGGGTGAATTGTAGCCTCAAAATCATCAGCTTCAGTCCTTCAGTCATCCAAGTCCAGTGACAAGACAAAAAGAAGATAATGACGATGGCCCAGGATGCAGGATTAATTAATCTTGAGGATTTAGAAAAGGCAGTTAGATTTGGTAAATAAGAGATCTTGAGTAACTTTGGAGAGAACATTTTTGGTTGAATGAAGTCAAAAGCCCAGTTCCAGAAAGTTCAGAAGAGACCAAAAGGATAGGAAGTGGAGGCATAAATTGTAGATAATCTTCATGAAGAGTTTAGCCATGAAAGGGAGAAGCGTAGGATGATAGCCAGTGAGGCTGGATCAACGGAGACTTTTTTAAGGGTAGGGGAGAAATAACCTTGTTCATAGGCATTAGAGATCCAGCCAGTAGATAGGGGAGACTGAAGATAGTCAAGGGAATGGGAATGACAGAGGGGACAGTCTGCTGAGTTGATTGATCCCCATTCATTTTCTCTTCACTAACCAGTTGTCTCCTACTATGAAGGAATGAGTTGAGGAGACACCCCATGCACAACTTGTTGAAGAAGGAATAGAAGTGGCCCAGAAGCTGGTAGATAATAGCTACCAACTACTGGGTGATAAATATAGATTGGATGAACCTTCCCTAAAAGGAGAGGTTGCTGAGTATTGGGCAGAGGGAGTGCCTGGAAGTGGCGGTAGGGAGAAAGGAGTATTAGTATCAGTCATTGGAGGAGAGGGTATGGATGACAGCATAACAAGTACTGGAAAAGATGGCAGAGAAGCTATGTCATCAGCAGGGCCCCCGGTCTCAATGAGCCTAAACATCTTAAATTAAACATGTCAAAAACAAAGCTCATCATCTTTTTTAAATTTTATTTTTTAATTTTTAAAAATAACTTATTTTTCCAAATTATATGTAAAAGCAATTTTTAACATTTGTTTTTAAATTTTTTGAATTTCAAATTCTGTCCCTCCCTCCCTCTCCACCCCCTTCCCTGAGATAGTAAGCATTTTGATTTAGGTTATTCGTTGTGTAATCATGTAAAACATATTTCCATAATTCATTGTTTTTTCCCCTTCTGTCCCTCCCCCTTCCTATTACTGTAGAGAACCACACCAGCTTCTTACTTATTCAAACCTCAGGCTCACAATCTAGGAGTCTAGATAGATTCCTCGTTATCACTTCCCATATCCAAGGAAGCATTGGAGTAGGGAGATGTTTGAGGTGGGCTCCAGGCATGAGGTGATGAGGGTCTGCATTAGCAGTGGTAATGGCAGAAGAAAGAAGGGGGCTTAAGTGAGAGATGTTGCAAAGGTGAAATTTATTTAAGTGCAAGAAGATGGAGGGAGTGAGAAAGGAAGTGGTTTAAGGTGGCAGTAAATTTGTCACCTATAGAGCAGGCAGAGCATAGTCTAAAGGATGGTTGCTTTAAAGTGGGTTGTTGGGGAATATTTGGAGGTGGGGAATAAAGGAGTAGTCAGTGGGGACTTGGTGAATGAAATATGGTCTTTGAACAAAGGCTGGCTATGTTGTTTCAGAATCACTGGTTTGATAAAGGTCTGGTGAAAGATCCTAATTAACCATCGAGGAATTAGTTCAGGTAGGTTTTCCTTGTCCCTAGTCATTTAGCCTGGGTTACATGTACTGGAAAAAATGGGGAAGGGGGGACAGCACCCAGGAAGGTGGAGAGGGTAATAGGAGACAGAAGCAAAGGTTGGCCCAGGGAACCTGGGAGACCTGTTCTTTCCTTTTTTTTTTTTTTTTGGATAGGCATTGATGTCAATAAGACATGATGTCAGGGCTAGAAGTAGACTAGATAATCTTCATGAAGAGTTTAGCCATGAAAGGGAGAAGTGTAGGATGATAGCCAGTGAGGCTGGATCAACGGAGACTTTTTTAAGGATAGAGGAGAAATAACCTTGTTCGTAGGCAGTAGAGATCCCAGCCAGTAGATAGGGGAGACTGAAGATAGTCAAGGGAATGGGAATGACAGAGGGGACAATCTGCTGAGTTGATTGGTCCCCTTTCATTTTCTCTTCACTAACCAGTTGTTTGAGGAAAGCAAATTGGATTTATTGACTGTTGAGGCTGTATCCTAATAAGTAGATATATTTTGACAGAAAAATTTGATGTGGCATTCAGAAAACAAATGCTTCCATTTTATTGACAGTTAGATTAATCATTAATGACTTGTTCTGGGACGTTATATAGGTCATGTATCTTGGGGCATTTTAATCTACTAAATCCCAAATAGAATTTTAAACTTAAAAAAAATTCTCTCTGACCATTTTTTAATTCTGGAGCTATTTAGCCTGCAGTCTTTTCTAAGTCATCTTGTTGTCCCTTGTATTTATTTATTTTTTATTATCTTGAAATGTAAGATATGGAATTATCAAGAAGTTATGTTTTTAAATGTGAGATAAACCAGTGTGTTCCAGAATGATATTTATCTTGCAGTTAAGGGTAATCATCTGCTTGACCACATTAACTTAATTCTCTTGAGAACATTTTGGAATCACTTACTATATTTACTTATCACACTATGATAAGAGTTTGTCAGCTCTCCTCCCATTCTCAGAATAATGCCAATTTTCAACCTACTCAAAAGCAACAAACATAACCCTCCCCAGTTATCAAACACCAAACAAACTGCCTAAGAAATGATGATGATGATGACGACGATGACGACAATGACAATAAATTATGACCATGATAAACCTGCCTGCCTTACATATAGACTCTGGTCTCACAATGGAAAAGTATGTTCACATTACATTTGATTTTTCTAATCAGACCAGGAGGATTTAGATGATGAACTACAGGTACAGTTAGGACCACTAAGAAGCTAACCCTAATCTTGATTATCTAGGAAATAATTACAAACTAGTTGATTATTCAGATGTTGCCTTCTTTTGCTTCCTGTTCTGTCTTGTTGTGTGAATTTCAGCTGGTCTTCTTTGGGCTTGCTCTTCTACGAGAGGGTGCCCATGAGGAAGAGATGAATTTTTTTCTTTTTTACTTTCAGTGTTCCACAGTCACTACCGGTACAACCTAGATTTTTTCTTTCTCTCCCTTCCCCTCCTTCTCTACCCTCCCTCCCTGAGACGGCATACAGTTTTATATACATTCTGCACATACATTCATTGAATACATTTTCACGCTAGTCATGTTGTAAGGATTGGGAGAAATCATATAACAAACCAAAATGTGTTACAAAAGAAAGTGATCTGGGTCAAAGGGTATGCACATTTTTGTAGCTCATTGGGCAGTACCAAATTGCTCTCCAGAATGGATGGATCATCTCATAGCTCCACCAACAATGAATGAATTAGTGTTCCAACTCTCCCACATCTTCTCCAACATTTATCATCTTCCTGTTTTGTCATGTTAGCCACTCTCATAGGTGTGATGTGGTATTTCAGAGTTGTTTTCATTTGCATCTTTCTAATCAATAGTGATTTAGAGCATTTTTTTATATAACTATAGATATCTCTAATTTCTTCCTCTGAAAACTGCCTTTTCATATCCTTTGACCATTTATCAATTGGGGAATGACTTGTATTCTTATACATTTGTCTCAGTTCTCTGTATATATTTTAGAAATGAGGCCTTTATCACAGACACTAGTTGCAAAAATTCTTTCCAAGTTTTCTGCTTCCATCCTAATCTTGGTTGCGTTGGGTTTAGTTGTGCAAAAACTTTTCAGTTTCATATAATCCAAATTATCCATTTTGTACATCGTAATGCTTTATATCTGGAAGAGATGAAATTTAACCCAAGGAAGCTTTTATACTTTTTAACTCAGATAAAAAGTTAAAATGTTACGAAATTGTATACATCTCCTCTCCTCTGTTCCTTTCTATACCATAGTCTGTCTGCATGAGCACATAAAATGACCATCCTGTAGATTAGCTCAGCTTGAGTTTGTTCCCTGAAGCAAACAGGTTACTCTGATCATTCTTTGGCAGCACCTAGAAATGGTGATGGGGGGTGGAGACTGGGGAGTGTGTGTTTGTAGGGGAGGGATGTTCACAGCTGTACACTGGTGCCAGGGAGCTGACCCAAGAGTTAGGAAGAACTAAGTTGAAGTCTTAACCTTTGCCTGGCAGTGATTGTGTGATCCTGGAAAGGGGCAGTTTTATTTCACTTGTTAGAAAGCAGTGCAAACTTTCCACCATGGAACACTCTTAAAAGTGTTTTTTTTTTAATGTAGAATACAAAGATAGGTGCCTTGGAATCTTCTGTCCCCTCTGTCTTATTGGTAGTGTGGCAAGACAGGATTTTGGGAGGTAAGCTATTTAGAGCCCACTGAGAAAGCTGTAGAGTACATATGTGGCAAGATATTGTGGTGTTCAGTGTGTATGGGGGTGTGGTTTGTTTCTTTTTTAAAATATTGTTTAATCATTCAAGATTCATGCCTTCTCACCTCTCATGTAGTTAATAAGAACAACTTCCTGTATTGTCCGTGTCCAAATTAGCCTCATTCTACATTTTGAGTCCATTTTACTTTTCTGTGAGAAGGTTGGTGATGTATCTCATCATTAATCTTATGAAGTCATGGTTAACAATCATGCTGATAAAAGTTCGACACAATAGTATTCCATCGTATTTCTATGCCATAACTTGTTTATCCAGTCCCCAATTTATGGGTGCCCTCTCGTTCCCATTCTTTCTCACCTCAAAAAGAGCTATAAGTACTTTTGTATTTCCTTAGAATTCTTTTTGCTCAGGACAAATCCTCCCTCCCTTATATACTCTTTCTCTGATTCTCCCTTTCCGTTTTCCCCTTTCTCTCCTATTTCCCTGTTGAGTGAAATGCATTTCTGGGCCCACCTGTGTGTGTGGGACACACACATGTATTCTTCCTTCTTTTGGCCAGTTCAGATGACAAGGAGGTTTGAGCGTCGTTGTTTGTTTCCTTTACCCCTTCGTTATTTGTATAGAAGTCTACTTGGGTACCCTGATTATGTGAGATAATTTTCCTTAGCCCATCTTTCCCTACCTGTCCAGTGTGTTTTCCTTCTCCTTTCTCCTATTTTTAAAAAAGATTATCATGACGTAACAACCACTTTAAAGATTTGTCTGTTTGGACTCCCTCATTGAACCCTGATGATGATAGGGTTCTGAGGCTCTTCGTGTGTCACCTCCCTATAATTAAATGTAAGCAGTTTGTCCTCATTTATTCTTTATTATTATGCATTCATGTTTACCTTTTTATGCTTTTCTTAACTCCTGTGTTTGAACTTCAGAGTTTCTGTGTAGCTCCAGTCTTTTTATCAGAAACTCTTCTATGTCATGTAAGATTCACCTCCCCCTCCCCTTTACTTAGTTTTGCTTGATTGTTATTTTTGGCTATAAGCCCATTTCTTTTGACTTCTAGAATATGATATTCCAGGTTCTCCACTCCTTCAAGTGGTGACTATTAAATCATATGTAATCCTGACTGTCAGTACTTAAATTCTTTTTTTATGATTGCTCACAAAATTTTTTTCTTGAATCTAGAAGCTCTGAATTTTGGCTGCAGTGTTCCTTGAAGTATTCCTTTTGGGTTTTCTTTTAGAAGATGACCAGTTGATTATTTCTCCTTTGCCTTCTGGTTCTAATAGCTCTGGGCAATTCTCTTTTAAGGTTTTTTGAAATATGTTGTCAGGACTCTTTTGGGAGGATCTGTTTTTCAGGTCAGTTGTTTATTCTGTGAGATATACCTTACATATTCTTCTGTTTTTCAGCCCTTTGACTTTTCATATTTCTAGTTGCTTCATGGAAGTGTTGACTTCTATTTGGTCCTTTCTAATTTTCAGGGGATTGTTTGGGCAAGGTTTTGCTACTTCCTGTGCATTAATTCCTTTTAGAATTCTTTCTTTCATAACTCTCATTTATTTTTCAATTTTTTTTCAAATATTCTCATTCAGTTTATAGAAAACATTTTAAAAAGTATTTTAACTCGTGCTTCAGCTCTTCCAGTAATTTTAATTGAGTTTGTGGCTAGGCTGTGTTTTTCACTTGTAGATATTTTTGAGTCATACTTTTCTTCTTTGTGTTTTGAATGTCCTGCCACCAGAATAACTCATTATTTGCTCCCACTTTCCAGCCTCCTTTCTGACTTTGAACTTAATGTTTGGGCTGGGCTTTGCCACTCTTCTAAAGGGAGGGTCTGGGCTACTTGTTCTACTGCTTTCTTGGAGTATTGAGTATTGTGTTATACCGGGATCTCAGAGACAAGCTGGGAACCTGTCATTGCTCCCAAAGATCCAGGGCAAAATCTGATTGTTGTCCCCCTTGAGCTCTGTAAGTTTCAGGACCTGGATTTGAATCTGTGCAAAAGTAGGAGATGGATTGAGCCCTTATCAGCTGGCTGTAAAATTCTGTTTGAGAGCTCCTTTTTGGTCTTGGTTTCTTGTCCTGGTTATTTCTCTGCACACTGGACCAGTTGCTGGAAGTAAGAGTCAGCTCTGAGCCTAGTTAGTGTCTGAGTCACACAACTGCTCCTGCTGGCTTCTGAACCTCCTCCTTTCTCCATATACAGCCCACGGTCTCTCAATCCAGGAATATACTCCCTGCTCAGGCCCTCTTGTCCCTCTGCCCTGGATCTGTCACCAGGAATGGGGTAGTCCTCAACAAAGCTGCCAGTTGACATCAGTCTCCAACTGCGGTGCCCTAGGATGAATCGAGGACCCCTTCTTTCTCTAGTACATGGCCTCTTCAGGCATGCTGCTGGTCTGACCTTGTCCCCAGTGTCCATTGAACGCCCTGTCTTTCTCTTGAAGCTGAACTGGGCTAGACGATGAATTCACGATGAATTTCAGGATTTGAGTTAGTGCATTTTCTTGATCTGTTTGGAGAGAAGTTTATGGAGGGGAGCTTACTACACTGTTTCCTAATATTTGACATATTGGCTCTGCCTCCCAAATGCTTGTTTTTTTTCCTTTTATATTATTTGTTAAATGCAGATATTGTTATAAGAATGGTGCTATAATGGAAACAAAGGCTGTATAATGAAATTAAGTTATAGTGAGGGGGTCATCTTTTGACTTCCACACTGAGATCACAGCTGTAAAGCAGCTTATCTATTTCTTCTATATCCCAGATCATCAATATTGCTCAGGTGTGTGGGTGGTGGAAAGAAGACTTTAATCAGATGTTAGGAGTAATTTTTAAAGGAGTTACTTATTAGCCAGAGTAAACATTTGAGTGATACAATTCTGAGCTGGAGTCCTGGGAGGTACTGCTCTGGAAGGGACTGTGAGAGCCATCTATTCTAATCCCCTTATTTTATAGTTAAGGAAACTGAGGTCCAGAGAGGTGCAACAGTATACCTATGGTCACACAGGCAGAAAACATCAAAAGCTGCATTTGAATCCATATCTTCTGATTGCAGAACCAATGGTTGCTAAATACTGAAACTTGGCTGTTTTCACTTATTATAGACAGAGTTGACTTTTCCTCTTTACAAAGACTCATGTACTCTCCAAATAACTTGGTATTGTAATTAATCACCATTCAAACTTTTACAGTTCTCTTAGGAAATGAATTGTGGGTTTGCCATATCTTCTGAAAGACCTCCAAAATTATGTGTCATTCTTTTCTCCCCCACTGTCTCTTACCCTGTTCCTCCATGGCCATTCAGTCAGTGCCAAGTCCTGTCACTTCTACCTTTGCAACATCTTTTGGAAATGCCACCTTCTTTACTCTGAGCCTGCCGCCACCCTGGGGAGGCCCTATCCCTTCATACCCGGACTATTGACATATCCAGGTGATTGGTCTCCCTGCCTCAAGCCTTTCCTCGTTCCATCCCATTCTTAGATTTCAAGTTGATCTTCCTCGGGTGTAGGTCTGATCTTGTCACCACTCTACTGAGTTAACTCCAGTGGCTCCTCAGGAGTTCCAGGATCAAATTCAAAATCCTCGGTTTGGCTTTAAAAGCCCTTCATAACCTGACCCCTTCCAGTCTTCTTACATTTTACTCACCTCCATGGACTGTGCAGTTCACTGACACTGCCCTTCTGGCTCTTCCTCCAACATCGTACTCTTGACTCTGGGCATTTTCACAGGCTGTTTCCCCATGGATAGAATTTACTTCCTCCTCATCTTTGTCACCAGGCTCTCCTGGCTTCCTTCAGTTCCTTCTGAAGTTTCCCCGACAAGAACCCTTTCCCAGCCCCTCTTATTGCTAGTGTCTTGCTTTTGAGATTACTTCCAATTTGTCCCATATATATCCTGTTTGTATCTAATTGTGTTCACGTTGTCATCCTGCCCTTCAACTGGAGCTCTTTGAAGTCAGTGACAATGTTTGCCCTTTTTGGCCTCCCCACTTAGCCTAGTGCTTGTTTGGCACATAGTAAGTGATTAATAAAATACTTGTAGACCTGACTTGAAAACACTGTGGCACAGTTGGATTGGGGTTCGGGAGAAGGTGGTGAGGTGAAGTGTACCACCTCTTTGTTCATTACAAATTGCTTTTTTCCCCTCCTAATTACGCTGTATAGTAGGAAAGCTAGAATTCACACAGAATCAGATTGGGAAAAAATGGAATCTGGAATACAAACTTCTTTTCTCCTTTTAAAGAAATTGAACAGCTCAATTCTAGCACAAAGAGTATGAAGGGCTAGTTACATGAATGGGAATAATAATTTGCAAAAAAAAGGTTTTCTTGTTATTTTATTCCCTGTTTCTTTGTGTATACTCAATAACATATATTTTTATACTTGTTTTAATTCCTGATGTATTTGTTTCTGTTTTAGAAAACAGCGGTGAGTCTCTTTACACAGGCTAGAGTCTGACCTTAAGATTCACTGAAGCCTTGTACAGTGTTGACCTGTGAATGTGTTGTGCAGGGTATCTCCCCAAAGTCATACTTTTAGGTAGCATTGTGCCTTAGGTCAAGAGGCAGCTAGGTGGGTCAGTGTTACTGTTTGACTTTCATTCTCAAAGAGGACCATGACATCTGGGAGGTGATGCCATGACATGCAAGCGAATTTGATGTGAGGGAGAGCTGTGCAAAGTCACCAGCCTCACTTTCTCCTGCAGAGCCATCTGGGCCCAGTGGCAAGATATAGATCAGGACAAGTACCCAGGATGCAGTGGTAGACCTTGGCCTTTTTAAGCTAAGGTCTTTCCTGGGTCTCGGTTTGACTGAGGCAACACCCATTCAGTGATAAGGCTAGGTAGGAAATGAAACAAAGAATGGTGGCCTCTTTTACATGGTAAAAAAAAATCAATCTGGGATGGGAAAACACTCAGGGTTGGGTCAGTGTATAGAGTGTTGGATCAGGAATCAGGAAGACCTGAAGTCAAATCTTGCCTCAGACTTTTATTTAGCTGTGTGTTGCCAGGCAAAGTCAACTAGCTTCTCAGCTTCATTTTCCTCATCTATAAAAATGGAGATAATCATAGCACCTACCTCACAGGGCTGTTGTAATAATCAAATTAGATAATATATGTAGACATTTTTTTAACTTAAAGTACTACATAAATGCCAGCTGTTATTCCGACTGAACAGAGTTTTACTTAAATTAGTGTTTGAATGACTGGGGGATACCAGTGATCTTTAAAATCTAAGTAGTTTTAGGATCTACAGGGATTAGGTCCAGGTGGTAATGTGAAAATGGAATTTCCCAGCATGGGAAAGAGACAGAGGCAGAGAGGAATATGTTGTCTGACCAGGGGAAAGTACAGATGGTGTTTATTTGGAATCTTAGAAACATGTTTTTCCTTTCTCTTTTCGCTTAGGTGTTGAAAAATTTCTTCTTACTTTGGAAGGCTGAATGGGCTAAACATGAAGAGCTTGAAAGCAAAGTTCAGGAAGAATGATGTAAGTACCCTATGACTCACAGTCTGGCTGTTCAGTCTCTGTTAGCTTGTACTGTAAGACTAGTGCTTCACTCCCACCTTGATAAGGCTTTAGGTTAATAACGTCTGGAGAACAGGAGCATTCCACCCATCACCGCCACTCCTCAAACCCTCTCAGGGCAAGGTTTGTGAATGACATGTTGAGTTCTTACTGTTTGAGAATGATCTGTAGACCTTATGAGAGAAGGCTGGAAAAGTGCCACTATTAAAAGGAAGAAGAGAAATTGGCAAAAGGTTAAATCTCTCTTATGAAGGGAGACCTTTTTAAAGAGAAAGCTGTTTTCGTGGGAATAGACTGATGACTTGAACGTCAGAAATCCGTGGTATACTTTTGGCCTTAGCCAGAAAGCTGAAGTTGATTGAATTCCATCAATTTATTATAATTGAACATAATTAAAGATACCAAACCCTCCCCTGATTTTTGCCTGGCACATCTCAGCCCTTCCCCATTGTCCCTTTAAAAAAACAAAAAGGTAGTGAATTGGTCATCCAGTGGAGAAAATAGGAAGTGATCATTCTCAGAGAGATGAAAACCAATCACATTTTTGCTAAAGGTCACTTCAGAAATCGGATTCAGAAGTCTCTGTTGGGACTCCCATCTGGTATCTCTTGGGCAAATTGTGTTCTAAATGTCTTGAACAGAGCTGTTGGCTAGGAGGGGTCTGTGGAAGGGAATTAGATGGAGGCTTTGGAATGAGAGGCTTGCTCAGCAGTCTTTTAACTTTATGTAATTAAGGTGATTGTGAACCCTGAATTTTATTGCTTTGCCATGAATTATATTTGACAGCTTGGCACGGCTGCATTGATGCAATAGGTGGAGATTGTAGTCATTTGTGGCTGATGTGTCCCATGCACACCCTTCTTTGGCAGTAGCCTATCCCCCGAGGCTACATCATGACTTGTAATTTACAGCCCTGATGGATTCTCTGTATGCTGGGTAACCGCAAAGTATCATTTTAATTCTCTAGATGATCTGATTTTCAGGTGTTAAGTGCCCATTGTGTGTGCTCTCTCTTCCCTAGTGTGCTTTACCTCATCTGTAGTCCATATGACCTCTGCAAAAACTCTACTCTGATACTTGATAGTCCTGTATAACTTAGTCTCTTGAAGGCTTTGGCCTTGTCATTTTTGGGAAGTCTTTAATAGTTTGAAAAGACTTTTGAGAAGGGACTTAGCAGTGGACTGTATGCCTTTCATTCAAGGACTTTTGAGAACTTCATCCATGAATTGTTTGGTCACCTCAACTCTCGGGTCATCTAGAAACTTGTAGAGGGGTTATGATCTGTACGTACAAAGAAGTCAAGGACGCTTGAAGAATTTTATGTGACAGTGCAGTGGAAAGAACACTGGATTTTGAATCTTACCTCTGCTGTTCACTGTCTGTGTAACTTTGGGCAAATCAAGTAAATTCTAGACCTCATTTTCCTTATCTGTAAAACGGTGGAATTAGATTAGGTGACTTCTAAGGTTTCTTCTAACTCTAAATTTGCTGATCATATACCTGCCTTGATTACTATAATTACTTAAAAGGAAAACTGTCCAGTCCAACAGCTATAGAAATACAGATCAACTCTGAACTCTCTCTACAGTCAAGGAAAACTCATATTCTGTTAAAGTAAAGCCTGTTGGAGCAAGAATTCATCTGTTTGGGTTCTTCTGTGGTTAAAAATTTTTGAATGGGGGCGATGATGTGTCCAATGTTGGAATACAATAGTAGTCCGAAAAGAATACCTTAAGAATTAAATCTGTACCAGTGGCTAAATAAGAGAAACTTCTGAAACTGATGGCAAAAAGTACCACAGTATTCAGTAGCTGAAGTTAAAAAGAGAAATTTAAGTGAAGATTTAAGGGGAGAGAGGACAGAAGAAAGGACTCAAGTGAAGTCAGAAGCTTAATTGGGTCCTTCTGCCCCTACATTGCTGCCCAAAGCCATACCATCCAACTGCTAAAGAGAGATAGTGGTCATTAAGAAAGCTTTCGTGGTGGCCTGCCAGCTTGTTAGTTGGGCATATGCCAGCCAGCTAGTACAGTGGAACTACAGTATATGGGTCTTTGGGGTTAGATTTGGATATATGAAACAGGAAAGTATGGTAATCAGGATAATGCAGGGCAGAAAATAAGATGAAAAAGAATTCATTTAAGTGAATAGCCAAGTGTTTACTTTCTTGCTGTGTGATGGTTACTCTTAGGGAACTAACTAAATTACCAGCTGTACAATTTTCTTACCTATGTTTGTATGAGGCAGTTGAAAAATGTTTTAAAGTACAGGTTCTTTGTGTCCTGGAGGGTAAGAAAAGAAGAGGACAGCAGTTCATATCTGCATTTGTGAAGAAGAAACAGCTGCCCTGTTTGCTGCGATTCCATTTCTGTGGCCAGATTGTTAATGATCATGTGGAAATAGACGAGGACCCATTTGGGCAATCTAGTGAAACCTTGGACCCCATTGCAGAATGTTTTTAAATTCACAAAACAAAATTCATAGGATTACAAAGGCAACCAACTCTATTGAAAGACAGTTATCAGAATATTAATTTAAAAACCCACTTCCCAGATCTCAGGTTAAGAACCTCTGCTATAAAGAGTAAAGATAGACACACATGTACCTTATGGTCATTTTGTTGAATTTATCTATATGCATTTCCCTGGTATGCATTATTATGTGGGCACATTTATTTGCATGTCATATTGTAGTGGAATGAGGTAGGCTTTGGGCTCTGTGGTGAGAATGGATGTTGTTAGAATTTGGGGTCTGATGATAGGAGGCCATGGCTGAGCAACATTAGGAGCTCTTATTTGAAACTATGCACTTTGGGGCTTTGTGGATTAATAAGGAAGCAAATTAAACTTGTGTTAGAGTAGAATATCTGTCCTTTTGAAGTAGAGTATCATTCCAAACATATTTTCCAATTTCCTGTCCCTTCAGGATTACCCATTCTGTTATTTTTAGGAGATGTTGCGTATTGATGCCTGATACTTGAACAATACTGAATATTTTCTGGGTGCTTTTTGCACACTCTGCTAAGGTGGGTTGGACTATTACACAATCCAAACTAGTCAACATTTATTAAACACTTATTTGAAGATATGTTAACACGGGTTTTTTTTGATTTTCAAAGACTTGAGGGAGGAGGCACTGAATAAGCAATTATTTAATACCTACTATGTGCACAGGCTAATTACAAATGTCATTTGGTCCTCACAATACCCATTTTTTGTTGATCAGTAGTTTTTCAATCATATCTGACTCTTAGTGATGCTACTTGGATTTTCTTACCAAAATGCTGGACTGACCTGCCATTTTCTTCTCCAGATTATCCCCATTTACAGTTGAGGAAACAGGCACACAGAAGTCAAGTGCCCAGGGTCACACAGCAAGTTTGTGCCTGAGTTCAGATTTGAACTTGGGTCTTCTTGTCTCCAGGCCCAGCACCCTATCCACTTTGCCCCCTAGCTACATTCTTTTATCTGCCTAGCTTTGCCCTGATCAGCAACATGACTTTTACCTGCTCTTTTTCCAGGGTAGGTTGATCCTTTTTGATCAAATAAATTTGGAAGCTTAGTGTGGCAATCCTTCCCCCACCCCCTTAATGCCAAACTGAGTACACACACACACTGATGGTGACAGCCCATTGAAGCTCAAAAGATACTTTTCCCTTCTACCCAACTGGAATTACAGGCAACACTGGACTTGTTAACTTATTTTACAGATGAGGAAACTGATGCCCATACAGGTTAGGTTACTTGCCCAAGGTTGCACAGCAAGTTTGTGGTAGAGATAATTGGAAATTGGAATTCAGGTGCCCTAATTTGAAGTATTCGTCCTATTATACTATACTTCCTTTCATGACAACAAAGCAGTGGTTCTTAGCTAGCCGACTCCTTTTCTTGCGATTCACCTAAGGACGCATCTGTTATGGAACCAACATCCTATTCCTACATCTTGCAAAAAGGGCATAGGATAGTCGTGAAATGAACGCACTTGCACTGAAAATTTACTTCTAAAAAAAAGAGAGCAGTAATGAGGGATATCACTTGGACTTTAATTTTGCCTTTGAATGTATTATCCACTTCTGAAAATCCAGCCATGCAGAGAGTTTGTAATGCATTTCAATTTGTTTAGAGAGGTGGTGGTACAGAATAAAATTGGACCTTTAGGCGTTTAATACTAAACTTCTTTGGGACATAAGAATCCTAAAGTGATAAGTAAAGGAATACCATGATAACAGATAAATTAAACTTCATTTGTCAGGTTCTGACTTTTTTTTTAAAGTAGAAACAAAACATGATAAAATTGTGAGCATCCCTGAATCTTTCAGTCAACTTATATTTACTGATAGCGTACATCAAACCTTATAGGATATGGAAGGGAAGCAAGACTAACTGAGACAACTCAATTGCAGAAAATGAGATTGCATGGAATGTTCAAATTCCAGAAAGAGCTGCTGAGGCCATTTAATCAAGTTGTACAATGTGTGGTATAGACTTGAGGCAGTTTCCTAGGGCAGGAGTCATCAGGGTACGTCCATGAAGGACATGGGATTTGAGGTGGGACTTGTGGATGACACAAGAAAAGAAAGGATCACCTCGTATCTAAAATAGGTACACTTTTCTGTGAACTATATCTGAAACACAAACTGGTGATACTGGAGAAACCCTGGAGATTACCCTTGGCATGGCATTGAAAGTCTTTTAAGAGAAGCACTCTACTTTCATTGCAATATTTAAAATGACTGTTTTAGTTTTGGCCTTATAAAAATGAGCAGAAAGTTCTAAATCATAATTATTTAAGCATTTTATGATTATAGTCTGAAAGTGTGCCTTTCTACCTCCCCCTCCCCCTTTTAAATATTTGCAGCAGCTAGTATATGATTCAACATGGAAAATTAGCTGTCATCATCATAAATGGAGCCAAGAAGGTTGGGATTTCCCTTGGCTAATAAAATGCTCAGACTTCTGGTATTTCTCTGTAAATGCCAAATTTTGTGCCTTGAGGGATGGAGGTTGGGAATGAAAAATGGGGTTCAGAGAAAGAGCTTTGCAATAAATCTTGAAAAACTGACTCAAACTCAGTTGAGGTGATAGGGTGCTTCAGAGTTTATTTGGTGTGTTTATAATTTTATTAAGCGAGATGGAATTTCTGAATTATGAACCTCTTCGTGACACTAAAGACAATTCTTATTCCATAAAAACATTGGCTAGTACACATTTCTAGGTTATGCGGAAGCCCAAACTGGTTATTATTTTCAGAGCAGGGTAGCAGGGAAACCTTTTAGTTAGGGAATTTAATACTAAGAATCTTAATGAGCCAGAGAGATTTTACTGCCACAGTCCAAGTTTGCTGACTTTAGTGGTGTTCCCTTTTAGGTCTTCCTCTGGCATTTCCTTCAAGACTGATCATTGTTTATCATTTCTATAAATGCCCAAAGAAAACAAGTACAAAGTAAATCAAGGACAGTGATTCTGGTCATGCCTACTTCATAGCATATTGTAGGGAAAGCATTTTATAAAATTTTGAAGCACTGTGTGGATGGGAGAAGGGATTTCTGAATGCCAGTATCCCTCATTTTGTGAATAAATGTGTTCAGTTCTTTTTTAAAAAATAAATTTTGATTAATATCTTTTGTGTTTATAGCTACTTTTCCTACTGTTTTCCTCTTTCACCACTACCACCCAAGAGCCATCCCAGATAATAAAAAAGAAAATTCAGCAAAACTAACCAAAATATGGAAAAATCTCATCATATACAAGATTCCCCATTTCTCCCCATGAACCCCATTTCTGTAAAGAAGTATGTAAGGGCAGGATATCTTCTCGTTATGTTTTCAGTTTGGGTTATTCCCTCATTCTTTTCCATGTACATTTTTCTTATTGCTTGAGGTCACTGTGTACATTGTTTTTCTGGTTCTACATAACTCCCCTTTGTATTGATTCATAAAAGTCTTGCCATGCTTCTCTGTATTTATTGTTTCTTTTAGCACAATGATATTCCATTACATTGATGCACCAGAACTCGTTTAACCATTCCCCAATACCTGAATGATAGTCCTTTGGAACCATAAAAGATCTGGCTAATGCTTCTCTTTTTAAATTCATTTTTAGATTATTTTTCATTTATCAAATTTTTTCTCCCTTTTACTTCTCCCTACCCCTAAAAAAAGAAAAAGAAAAAGAAAAAACCCTAGTAATAAAGAATGATAGTCCGGCAAAACAAGTACCCATATTGTCTAAAAATGTGTATCATTCTGCATATTTAGCCCATCACCTTTCTGTTAGGAGGTAGGTAGCACTCTTCATCATTGGTTCTTTGGAAACATGGGAGAAAGTTGGAGGGGAGAAAGGGTAAAGAGGAAAGAAAAAGAGGATGATAACTTTTGTGAATAATTGTGAATTCAGGGAGCTCATACAGGATGGATCCAGTCTACTCTTCCATTAAAGGTGTGCTTGGGAACATGACGAGAAAAGAATAAATAAACATGCGGTCAATTACCAGCCCTGGTAGAATTTCCTTCCTTTCCTTTCTCTGCCTTCATTGAATTGATAAATTGATTTTTTTCTTGGAATACCAGGCCTCTTAGACACTAAAATAGTTTTTATTGTTTTAATGAAAATGTTTTCAATTTCAAAGGGATGTCTGGAAAAGATACTTCTCCACATTTTCTTTGGGTAAGAGCTTGTAGAAGATCTTGATGTCTAATTCCTCCATTTGTCTTGGATTGCCTAAGTTTCTGGTTGCCTGGGAAGCATTGGGGATTGTTATAATGTGAGAACAGAAAAAAACAGCCCTAAGCCAGGTGTTGCCTTGGTTGGTATTTGTTTGGATATACATTCCCCAATGCTGAGAGTGTTTTGCTGATGATTTTTTTCACACCCTGCTATGTTTTTAGAAAGGGTTTTGTTATCTCTTTTGCATATCTGTCTCTTCTTGGAAATGGTTCACACTGAAAAATCAGTCAGCAAGTATTTTTAATTTATTATTTATGTGCTAGGTGCTGTGTGCTTGAGCACTAAGTATACAGAGAAGGAGAAAGTCTGAGGAAAAACCATCCCCCCCACCCCTGGGGTATTTCCAAAAAAATTTATATATTTGATTCAGAAACTTGAATTTTTTTTTTCTTTTCTGCTAATAATGTTTTTTTCTTTTTCATTTTGGCTACCAACCTAATTCCCAAACATTTGGGCTGGTGAGCATGATACAGCATGCTGGATTACATTAACTTAAATGATAAGTTTCTTGCTAAATCATCGGATGGGAAAGCTAAGCCATTCAGGGATGCCAGCCAACTGCATTATCAGAACCTTCCTGTTAAAACTCATAATATATTGGGTGGCCTGTGTGTATTATGCTATATATTTTGCAGAGGCCTGTTTTAAGTATTCTGCTTTCTAGAACTTTCTGGTCTTGAATTTTTTTTAGACTTATTATTATTTATTTTATTTTACATAATTTATATCAAATGTTAAGAACTAGAGATTTGTAGGGCCACAGATTTAGAGAGGGAAGGGACTTCAGAGTCCAGTTTTCAGAGTCCTTTTACAGTTGAGGAAATTGAAGCCGTGAAAGGTTAAGTGACTTGGCCAGGGTCACACATGTGAAAGGTTGGGTTTGAATTCAAGTCTTCTGACTCCAAAATCAAACATTTTCTACTCCACTGTGATAACTATGTCTCTATTGTTATATCCAAGTGACTAACACAGAATTATATAAATAGTAGGTACCTAATGTTTTTGAATTGAAAGTAGAGACTGTGTCAGTTTATTTTGTGTTTCTTCATAGGTACAGGCAGGGAAGGAGTTGTTCAGCCCTTTTAGTCATGTCTGACTTTTGGTGATCCCATTTGGGGTTTCCTTGGCAAAGATACCAGAGAGCTTTGCCATATCCTTCTCCAGCTCATTTTACAGATGAGGAAGCTAAGGCAAACAGAGTTAAGTAAATTCCTCAGGATCATATATCTACTAAGTTTCTGAGGCTAGATTTGAGCTAGTAAGTTTCCAAGGCTAGATTGGAACTCAGGTCTTCTTAACTCCAGGTCCGGTGTTCTATCCACTGAGCCACCTTAGCATTCCAGGAAAGGAATAGGTCTAATGAAAGCCTTTATTAACTTAGAAGGACCAATTGTATCAAGTGATAGAATTTTAAAATAATTCTTTGTAATTTTACTATAATTTCTATATGTGTAAATGTGCTTTTAATACAAGTATTTAAAAACAAATGTTATAATTTTATTAAAATTAAAAAATTAAATTTTATTAAAATAAATATTTTCATCTTACTAGTCCTATTTTCATTGCCTATGGGGGAAAAAAGTGCATTGTCAATTGACATCATTCTCCATCTGCATTGCTGGACTGAAGAGGCAGTTGAAGCAATCAATGAATATTTTCCTCTGCTCGGTGCTATAGTATTTTTTGCATTCTTTGGAGAAGCCATAGATGGAGTTGATGCTGGCATACTCATAATTGCCCTGAAGCAGGAAAGAGTTCTGGGATGCTGGATCTTAATGATCAGCAGTAGTCAACAAATACTTTCCAAGGACAGAAAATTAGTTTCTCTTAAGGAGGTAGCCCCATTATAAAACACACTGAGCAGGTCATTGCCCAGTCTGTGGATGGTACTGCAGCTCTTGGATCATCCAGGAAGATAGGATGGTGCAGGGTGCTCTCCTAATACTTGAGTCTTAGGAATCTTGATCTCTATCACTTGTACATTCTGGATTGGTAACATGCCCTGTGCTTCCAGCACCTGCCGAGTGATGGAGTCCAGGTTGAACGTTGGCTCTTAGATATAGTGGTACCGAAGGGCCTGACTTCTCCTGGCCTGTGCCCCTCTCCTTCCATAATTACCTGAATATTCAAGGAAGGCCTTCTTGATATTAGACTTTGACAGATGGATAGGAAAGGCATATCAGTAAATTGGGGATTGACCTTTTTTTGTGGACCTCTTTGACAGTCTAATGAAGCCTATGGACCCTTTCTCAGAATAGTGTTTTTAAATACATAGAATTTCAGAGGAAACCAATTATACTGAAATAACAGTTATTAAAATATTTCTTAAAAAGTTCATGGACCTCAGCTTAAGAACTCTAGAGATGAAGGGAGCAACATAAGCAGGGAAATGAGCATTGTGTGGGTCAGAGAGAGAAATTGGCAGTCGGGAGGAGGTGGAGAGGGAGGATAGCCAGGATAGCAGAAGCAGATGGTTCCTGTTGGGGAATGGCAGGAAATAGGGTTTGACAAGTAGGGGTGGGGCCAGAGCCTGTAAAGCCCAGAAAATGAGGCAAGGGAGTTGAGATTTAATGTGGCAGTCAATGGAGGATCATTGTAGGCATTTGAGCAAGAAACTGACATGATGGATGCAGTGTTTTAGAAAGATTAGTTTGCTGGTATGGTATACGGTGCATTAGAGGTTGGAGAAACCAGAATTAGTGAGACCAGGTAAAGGTCATTGTAATAACGGAGGCACAGTGTCAGGAACCTAGACTTAAGGATGACAGTGGCAGTGGAAAGGAAGGGATAGATAGCAGGGATGTGAATTGACTAATTTGGTGATTGACCAGAAATAAGGATAAAGAAGATGGGTAGATTTAATGATAATTCTGTGTATATTCAAGTTGATATTCAAACAGGAACCTTGGAAGGTGCCTTGACCATTATTTTCTCTCCCATTCTGATATGAGTACCCCAAGCTAATCCTATCCTGATTATCTGAGAAATTCGGTGGTAGTTGAGAAAGGGGATTATTAGGCTAATATTTCACTAAGCAGCTAAATGTTTAGAATCATCGGAAGAACTTTTTGATTTAAAAAAGGATAGTCACCAGCTTAAAAAAAATCTTTGCAAAATAGTCCTTTGGGTAAAGTGATCAATATCTATTTTCCCCCGTTTCCTGGGGGAAAATATAATGTTCTCCTAATCAAGCAAATGCCTATATTGTGGAATGTATATTTCTTTCCCTAATTTCCTTGGATGATTGACAGATAACTACTTAGTATCATGGGAAAACTCTGACCATAACCAAGTCTACTTCTGCTGAGCTCTAAAAAGATTCTTAATTAGCTGTCTGAGAGTAGTTTGGCTTAGTGAGATAAGAAGAGTGGAAAGCCCACAGATAGAAGTTGTCAGACTTGTTTTTTTTTTTTTTAAAGGGTGCGGAGGAGGGAAACCCAAAATGTAAATTGGGGTCAAAGGCTTAAGGGATCTTGGGGTTGATTTTTTTTCTTTCTGTAATGTCACTATTCTTTGGAAGGTTAAGGGTACAGTTTTCCCCTGGATGATCATATTCATTAGTCTCCCTTTTGTGATCTGGCCTGTACTGTCTGAAATACATGTAAAGGAGATTACGAAGAAGAAGAATGCTAGCTCATGGGTACAGAGCTTTTCAAAGTTTACAAAGCATTTGTGATTATTCTTATAACATTCTATATATTCTTATAACTTGTTATTCTCATTTAGGAGGAAAACTAGCCCCAAGAAATCAAGCAGGAGGAAAAGACACGGGCACTTTACCCAAAAGACTATTTTGCAAAGAATTTTTTTTTCAGCTGGTGACTGTCTAAGGTGGTGGTGGTGGTGTTTGGTTGTTTCAGGCCTGTTATTTAACTCTTTGTAACCTGATTTAGGGTTTTCTTGGCAAAGGTACAATAGCAGTTTGCCATTTCCTTCTCCAGCTCATTTTTCAGGTGAGGAAACTGAGGCAAACAGGATTAAGTGACACAGTGAGTGTCTTAGGGTGAATTTGAACTCGGGTCTTCTTGACTCCTAGGCCTGATGCTCTATGTATTGCAACACCTACCTGCCCAAGCACGATGTCGTACACAGACCTAATGGAATATTACTGTATTGTAAGAAATGGTAAACATATTGAACATGGAAAAGTATGAAAGATTTGAGTAGTACTGATGCAGAGGGAAGAGAGCAGAAGGAGAAAAATAGTGTACACAATGAATACATCAATATAAATAGAAAGAACAACCATTCAAAACTGAATGCTGTGAAATTGTAATGCCCTAGAGTTGTGAGAAGACACAGCTCCTTTGCCAGAAGTGAGGGATCAGGGGTACGTAACTCCATGTAACTCAGAATTTTTGTTTAATTTTTTAGAAATATTTTCTTCCTTGCTTCATCTTTTACTATAAAGGATAACTACTTGGGAGGCGATAGGGTGAAAGATATGGTGGGAAATATAGGTGATATAAAAACCATAATCAGTAGTTTATTTTTTTAAATTACATGAGCAGGTCAGTATCTCATAGGATGAATTGGACTTGGTGGGATGGGATTTATTACCAGATTGTGATGTAAAAGTATATGCTTTGCTCAGAAGAAAGAGATACAACAAGAGTAGAATATGGTACCCTTGGACTGTGTTACTTTTTTTTTTTAATATATTTTTATTGATAAACTGCATTTCTAAAACTTCTGGGGTGAAAGTAGAGAAAAGCTACGGCCTGAGGAATTTGGATCACAACTGGTCTAAGATATTTCATAGCACAGATATATGTCACAGATAACAAACCAGAAAAAAATGTAAATGGGAAATATTTAACTAAAAGTACAATACAGCATAGATAGTGTTAATTTGTGGTTTTCCAAGTCATTATGTAACTCTAGAGACCCATTTCTGTTTGAAAAGCCTACACTTGTAATCCTAGCTACATAGAGGTTGTGGCTGGCGAACCTCTTGAGCTTAGACGTTCTGAGCTGCGGTGGGCTCAGCGGGTTGGGTATCTGAGCCTCTGGTGCCTAGGGCCAGCCAACAACATGTCTAAGGTGAGCTGAACTAGCAGAGATTGAAAATGTATCAGGTTTAAAGCTCCTGTGTGATTAGGCTTGTGAGTAGACTCTGCTCTTCCAGCCTGGGAGAGATAGGGAGACCCAGTCTTAAAGTGGGAAAAGAAAAGGAATATTTTATAACCCTTTGATGAAGGCCCTATCTCTCTGAGATCTGTACTTGTATGAAAATTCACAAACCTGAAAGTGGATGCATGTTCACAAGCATTTAAATAGTATCCTAACAGTGATAATTAGAAACAAAACCCCCTATTTTTAGGAGTCTTCCCTCTGCCATCACAGATTATAGCCCCTAAGAAGGGAGGAGAGAATGGGAAGCACAGGAGGGAAAGGTCAGATGGGGGACCCCTCTGGTCTTTCACTGACTTCTCCAGTCAAAACTCAGGGCAGGGCTGATTGGAAAACCAGGATTCACAATTGGGGCTTCCCCTGGGAGGTATCCCTGTTTTCCCCGATAATTTGAGAGCTACCAGGGGCAGTCATTTACTGTTCCTTCCATCCTCACTTTGAACTGGGCTCATCCTCCATGTACCCAGTGTCCCATCTCCTGTTCCTACTTTGAACTGAGTGAGCTCCCCTCTTGTAACCAATTTAACTAATTTTTGGGGTGAAAAAAGGTGAACCTGAAGAGGAAAAAGGGGGAGGAAAGCATATTGACAGATGGAGGACATCTAATAACTGACTATACTACCATTATTTATTTTAAAAAATAAGGAATATTCATATATGCAATAGTAATAGATACTTGTGTGGTGTTTTACTTGTGTTACATTATACTTCATATATATTCTTTCATTACAAGGCTGTGCATGCAGTGGTACTCATCCTACTGGATGTTGAACTTTCTGAGGCAAGGGCTGTGCCTCTAAGCTTCTGTCTTCTCCATTTCCTCACACAGCCCCCTGTATGTAATTCTTTCTTTGTAACCCTGGGTAAGTCACTTGACCTCTTGGTGCTTCAATTTCCTTTCTTGTAAAATGAGCAGGTTGAAATAAATAGTTACTGAAGCACCTTCCAGTTCTGGATTTAGGATCCTGTACTGCTTTTAACATGTTTGTTGAATTAGTGAATGAGAGCGAGAGAGCGAGAGAGAGAGAGGGAGGGAGAGGGAGAGAGAGAGAGAGAGAGAGGGAGGGAGAGAGAGAGAGAGAGAGAGAGAGAGAGGAAGAGAGGGAGAGGGAGGGAGAAAGAGGGAGGGAGAGAGAGAGGGAGAGAGAGAGAGAGGGAGGGAGAGAGAGGGAGAGAGAGGGAGAGAGAGAGAGAAAGAGGGAGAGAGAGAGAATGAATGAGAGTTTTTCTCTATTTTTCGTCTAGATGTTATAATAAATATTATTAATCAATGCCATTATTTCTTCTTACATGAAAACTGCGTTCCTATAACTTACGTATTGTTTTTCTATAACTTATTGAGTACTTAGATAAAAGTTTTTAAACACTTGCTTTGTGCTGAGTACTGTGTTGCGATCTGCAAGCAAGACAGTGTCTACTTTCCATGAACTTATATTCCAATAGGGAGAAGACAATGCAGAGGAGAAGAGAACTGGAAAAGGCTGATAGTGAAACATAGGCTCCCGTAGTTGGGAAATGGTGGTAGGGAAGTTCTCCTGTCAGAGTCCAGGATGACTCCAGGGGCAGAGTTAAAAGATTGAGATGGGGAGGGTAAGGGTGAGAGTAGAGCTGAGGATGATGGCAACATGGTTTAGAAAGGTGGTTCGTGAACGAGTTAGTCATAAAAAATGGAGTCTCCTTTAACGTCTACTAGTTCACCCTCAACCTGCCATCCATGCACTGTGTGTGGTACATTGGAACTTTCTAAGGCTTTCTCAGGAGCTCTCAATAAATGGTTCTTGAAGTGGGAGGAGGGAAAATCACTTAGCCTAATTCCCATACTGTGT
This sequence comes from Bettongia penicillata ogilbyi, assembly GCA_023548195.1. Taxonomy (NCBI): domain Eukaryota; kingdom Metazoa; phylum Chordata; class Mammalia; order Diprotodontia; family Potoroidae; genus Bettongia; species Bettongia penicillata. The sequence continues at coordinate 1,964,384 of JAJHZJ010000640.1, forward strand.
ACAATGTTTTGGCGACATGCCTTGGGAACGACATTCAGTCCATTGATTCCAATTGTTTTGGCCATAAATTGGTAGCTTACATTTGTGTAGATCTTTGAATGCATGCTTTCATTTGCTCACAACCTGCCTGATCTTTAAGAACAGACTCAGAAAGGAGGTTGGTGCTGCCATCCCCATTTTATCAGAGAAATTGAAAGATAGGGAAACTGTGGTTCACAGCCAGCTTTCACCGTTCTCTGAAGAATTGAAACCAGCCCTGGTTATCCAGCCTCAGGTTTGTTGTACTGTTTGGTTGTTACGCTCTGGGGAAGGAAAGTAAATGTCTGGGTCCTTTTTCTCTGTTCTCATGAGTAGCAATGCATACTGACTAGCGTACTGGCCTTGAAGTCAGGAGGTCCTAAGTTCAAATTCTATTTCATCTCAGACATTTACTAACCATCCCTGTGACCCTGGATAAGTCATTTAACCATTGCCAGCCTCAGTTTCCCTATCTGTAAAATGGGAATTATAATATCACCTTCTTTCCAGGACGATTGTGAGAATCAAATGATGCAGTATATGCAAAAAGCATTTTGAAAGCCTTCAAGAGCTCTATAAATATTATTATAATCACACCATGCCACTTCTCCCCTCATTAGCCTGGGTAATTGGTACTGCTGAGATAGCGTTTGACTTGTCTTAGTACAACAATATGGAACCTACCCTTGGCTCTTGGGCCACTCAGTTATCAGCATGGATAGCTCTGGCCATTTTTGATGGGTGCAAATAATAGATATGGTTTCCTCAGGGAGTGCTAGCCATCTTCATGTTCATATCATCTGCATATCTCTAAACAATCCTTATGTTAGTGGGGCTGAGAGGCGTTTGGACGTGTTTCTAAAACTGCCTTAATTAGAGTAGAGGGAGGCTGGGGCTGATGAACTTGGACAGCAGGTGTAAGATGAAGAAAGCTTTGTAGCTCCTTGGTGTGAGGCAAATGTGCGTCTGATAAGTTACTGATTATCTTGGCTAGCGAACAGGGGTTGTGAGACAGGTTTCTCTGTTAAGCCTCACACCTGAATAATTAAACATTATTATGACTCCAGATTTTCCTTTGGGGGCCCAGAGCCTCCAGCTTTGCAGTGCTTGAGTACTTTTACATTTGGAAGGCTTTCTTGTTCTCTGCCCCCAAAAATCAGGATCCTTTGATCTATGCTGTCCTTTCTTTACATTATAAAAGGAGGTGAGGACAATATTTTTCTAGAGTAGGGGTCATTAACTTCTTTTTATATCATAGATCCTTTTGTTAGAATTGGGAAGCCTATGAACCCCTTCTCAGGATAATATTTTTTAATGCATAAAATAAAATCCATAAAGTTACAAAAAGAGAACAAGGGTTAATTTTAAAAAGTGTAATTTTTTTCCTGTACAAGTTCACATATCCCCCTGAAATCTATTGGAGGATCGTGGACCTCAGGATAAGAACCTCTGTTCTAGGTTAATCTTTGTTCAGAATCAGCATGATTCTTACATGCGTAGGCATTTAATATTGAGGGTTTGGGTCAATATGTCTCTTTTGTAGTCTTTTTCCCCAAACTTTTTTTTTAATATAAATTTATTTATTTAACTTTTTAGTTCATTTTCACAAAATTTTGGGTTCCAAATTTTCTCCCCTTTTATCCCCTCCCCCCACCCCAGTACACCGAGCAATGTAATTTTCCCTATCACCAGTCTGCCCTCTCTTCTATCATCCCTCCCTTCTCTTGTCCCCATCTTTTCTTTTGTCCTGTAGGGCCAGATGACTTTCTATTCCCCATTAACTGTATTTCTTATTTCCTAGTAGCAAGAACAGTACTCAACAGTTGTTCCTAAAACTTTGAGTTCCAAATTCTCCCCATCCCTCCCTCCCCACCCATTCCCTTTGGGAAGGCAGGCAATTCAGTATACGCCATATCTGTGTAGTTTTGCAAATGACTTCGATAACAGTCGTGTTGTGTAAGACTAACTGTATTTCCCTCCATCCTATCCTGCCCCCCATTGTTTCTATTCTGTCTTTTGATCCTGTCCCTCCCCAAGTGTTGACTTCAAATTGCTCCCTCCTCCCATTGCCCTCCCTTCCATCATCCCCCCCCTTGCTTATCTCCTTCTCCCCCACTTTCCTGTATTGTAGGATAGGTTTTCATACCAAAATGAGTGTGCATTTTATTCCTTCCTTTAGTCGAATGTGATGAGGGTAAACTTCTTGTTTTTTTTCTCAGCTCTCCTCTTTATCCCTCCACTAAAAAGTCTCCTGCTTGCCTCTTGAATGATATATAATTTACCCCATTCCATTTCACCCTCTTTCCTCCCACTACATTTCTCTCTCACCATTTACCTTAATTTCTTTTAAGATATGGTCCCATCCTATTCAATTCACTCTGTGCTCTCTGTTTCTGTGTGTGCGTGCATGTGTATATGTGTGTGTGTGCGTGCATGCGTGTACGTGTGTGTGTGTGTATGTGTGTATGTGTGTGTGGTCTCACCAATTACTCAGATACTGAAAAGTTTTAAGAGTTACAAATATTGTCTTTCCATGTAGGAATGTAAACAGTTCACTTTTGGTAAGTCCCTTATGACTTCTCTTTGCTGTCTACTTTTTCATGCTTCTTCTCATTCTTGTGTTTGAAAGTCAAATTTTCTTTTCAGCTCTGGTCTTTTCATCAAGAATGCTTGAAAGTCCTCTGTTTCATTGAAAGACCATATTTTCCCCTGAAGTATTATACTCAGTTTTGCTGGGTAGGTGATTCTTGGTTTGAGCCCTAGTTCCTTTGACTTCTGGAATATCTTATTCCACGCCTTTCGATCCCTTAATGTAGAAGCTGCTAGATCCTGAGTTATCCTGATTGTATTTCCACAGTACTGGAATTGTTTCTTTCTAGCTGCTTGCAATATTTTCTCCTTGACCTGGGAATTCCGGAATTTGACCACAATGTTCCTAGGAGTTTCTCTTTTTGGATCTCTTTCAGGTGGTGATCGATGGATTCCTTCAATACTTATTTTTCCCTCTGGTTGTAGAATATCATGGCAGTTTTCCTTGATAATTTCATGGAAGATGATGTCTAGGCTCTTTTTTTGATCATGACTTTCAGGTAGTCCCATAATTTTTAAATTGTCTCTCCTGGATCTATTTTCCAGGTCAGTTGTTTTTCCCATGAGGTATTTCACATTCTCTTCCATTTTTTCATTCTTTTGGTTTTGTTTGGTGATTTCTTGATTTCTCAGAAAGTCATTAGACTCCATCTGTTCCATTCTAATTTTGAGAGAACAATTCTCTTCAGTGAGCTTTTGAACCTCTTTTTCCATTTGGCTAATTCTGCTTTTGAAAGCATTCTTCTCCTCATTGGCTTTTTGAACCTCTTTTGCCAATTGAGTGAGCCTATTTTTCAAGGTGTTATTTTCTTCAGCATTTTTTTTGGGTCTCCTTTAGCAAGGTATTGACCCATTTTTCATGCTTTTCTTGCGTCTCTCTCATTTCTCTTCTCAGTTTTTCCTCCACCTGTTTAACTTGATTTTCAAAATCCTTTTTGAGCTCTTCCATGGCCTGAGCCCACCGGACATCCACCTGGGATGTCTGGGATACAGAGGCCCCAACCTCCACGTCTTTCCCTGATGGTAAGAATATTTCCTCATCATCAGAATTGAAAGGCGGGAACATCTGTACCCCATGAAAGTAGCTTTCTATAGTCTTATTTTTCTTCCCTTTTCTGGGCATTTTCCCAGCCAGTTACTTGATTTCTGAGATTCCTCTGCACCCCTGCCTAGATCCGCCCAGCTAGTGCTTGGGGTCTGAGATTCAAATGGGCTTTCCGCGGCAGGCACGGCTGCTATTCAATGTGAGCTTAAGTTCTGGTGCTGGGGTGGGGGCAGGGCCGCCTCCCAGGCTCAGTTCCCTCAGGGGGGTTTATGCAGAGACCTTCAGTAATGGCCCTGAACTTCTGCCTGCTGCACTGGGAGTCCTGGGCCGCCGCTGCCTCTGCCGCTGCCTCCCGAGGGGGCCCGAGCCACAGAGACACCCTGCTCTCCTCTCGGCCTGCCCAGGCATCTCTCTCTCACTGACCTGTAGCGCCTGTGGGTGGAGGGACCTTTCCGGCCACTGGAGGTTCTGTCCCTGAAGCCTGCTCGGATCTGCTCCTCTGGGGCCCCGCGGCCAGGGCAGCACAGGGGTGGACTCCGCTGTCCGGAGCGCAACGGACCCCTGGGGACAGCTCTCCAGGGCTCTCTGGAACGGAAATCTTTTCCACTGTGTTTCTGCGCGCCTTGCAGTGCTCCAGAATTTGTGGGGAGTTCTTTTTGCAGGAAATATATGGGCTGTGGGTTCGGAGCTAGCATACGTGAGTCTTTCTACTCCACCATCTTGGCTCCTCCCCTCCCCAAACTCTTAATACAAAGCAGACAAGAATGTTTTAAAATTCACATTAAAATCATATGTTTGCTTCCCACTTTAGTCACCAGTGGGGCTTTAAAAAACATATTATGTAGCTTAATTTTAAAGAATTTTATGAGGGCAATTGTCTGACCTCTTTTCAACCTTCCCTCACTTTGGCCTCTCTAGAAAAGATATATTAGGAGATGAAGCTAGCTTTTCAGGCAAGGTGTTGAAAAGCATCCAAACCAGATAAACAAGGTTTATTTTGGTTAGGACTGGCATTGTGAGATGTGTGGAGTGTTCAGGGAATATGAGCACCTCTGGTATAAGGGCTTCCCAGTCCTTTTCAGGGCTGCTCATGCACCTTTGGTGTCCACCTCCCACCCTGTTCTCACCTCTAAGAAGCTATTGCATATGCAGTGGTCATGCCCTGGTAAAACCATCTTGGCAGATGGAATAAAACAGGTTGAAGGTAACTTAGAGGCTTCCAACTCATCCATGAGATAGGGGAATGTCTGCTGCAAGTAGGTGAAGACTTTTCCTAGTGGAATGGGCAGATGAGAACAATTTGTTCCAATGGCCATGAAGGTGACTGAAGGAGCTGTGGAGCGCTGACATCTTGGTCAGACACCGAAGATGTCAAGGTCATCCACTGCATCCTAGACCATCGCCAGTCATCTACTCTTGCCTCTGGACTTCGGTGTCTCAGGAAGAGAGAGTGAGGCTGACAACTTTGTGCAGCTCTGCCTCACTTAAATCCACTTCATACACAAGTTAAGACATGACCCTGTGATGTCATTGATGCTCTTTGAAAACAAAGGATGAACAACTGGCATTGTGGCTTAAGGCAGTGGGCCTCGGTTGTCCCTTAGGAGCATCTATGTTCTTGGTACTTATTCTGGCCTCTCATTACCTGTCCTACATTTCCTGTAAGAAGAAAGCTAAAGAGTTGTCGGCTTATCTGGGCTTCTCACTCGTCTCATTTCCTGTTGATGTGGGATATCGTACAGAATGGATACAGGGTTTGAATATCCCCTATGCAGCTGAAATGGCTTACTGAGTATCCATGATAATCCTTCATTAGTGCTTCCCCTCTGATGATTATCTCCACTTTATCTTGTATCTATCTGGTTAGTAGACAGTTATTTATATAATATCTTCCCATTGGAGCGTGAGCTCTTCCAGGGGAGGAACTGTTTCTTTGCCTTTATTTGTATCTCCAAGCATTCAATATCCAGGCACTTGTATCAGCAGGCATTCAATAAATGCTTATTGACTGAATGTTATAGATCGGAGAACTATAGCTGCCTCAGACCTTGGGCCGTCTAGTCCAACTCCACTTCATGGAGAAGGTGGTTGTGACCTGATTCTTGAAGGAAAGAGGGAATTCTGTGAAGCAGAACCCATTCTGGTTTACAAAGACTTAGAGACAGGAGATAGCATCTTAGGTGCTATCTCCTTCCTGTAGAAGAATAAAGTTTAAAGCTTTGGAGAAATGTGAGTTACCATTATTAGTTTGTGAGATCTGAGTACCACCCCATTGCCAACCCCAGCTTCTGCAAGGAGGAAGGCTCTCAGCTGATTTTTTATCTTGCTTTTGCTTCTGATAATCTATGCTTTCTGATATACAAGAACATGGGGGACAAGAAGATGTAGTGGTACCTTTCTAGAACCCAGTATATATCAGGAATCTGGTAAATAGTACATTATATTTATTAAGCGTGTGCTACTGGGCAGAAAAATGATAGTCATTGCTTTCAATTGGCTTACTCTCCACTAAGGGGAAACACATGTTCACAAGTAACCATGGTGTAAGTGACACGTGAGTGAGAAAAGAACATAGATGTACAAACAAAATGGATGAGAAATTTGAGGAGGAAAAAGTCTACTTCATGGAGTTGGGGGGGGGTATGTGATTCAAATTTTATAGATGGAGAAAAAAGTTCAGTGAATAATAATATTAGTTTACTTCTATGACATATACATAAGCACATATATGTGTATATGTTTTATAAAATGCTTTCCTTCCAAAAAACTATAAGGTAGTCTATATTATTATGAATAAATCCAGTCTCTAAGATACTCACTTTCCTAAGTTTGTGTAGCTAGGGAGTGACTGAGTTTGGGATTCACATAGTAGGCACTTAATAAATACTTGACTGACTTCCATCTGTTGCTTGCTCTACTGTATGGTGCTGGGTCTCTGAGTGTAATATTGTTAGTCTCATGCCTCTTACTCAGGCAGTCAGGGTGACGATGAGGGGCCTGGCTTATCAGCAGTGACAGGCACATTGATCATTCACTGCTCCTTCCCCTTCTGTCATAACTGTTGGGAAGGGGTATAGGGGGGAATCGGGGTGGTGGTGATGAGCTGAGAGGATGACAGAAGGAGAGCATGATGGGAATGGTTTTGACACTTCAATAATGATACTGAACATTCCTGTGCTTTGTCAAAGTACTTTGAATATCTCTCATGTAGCTTTTAAAATAGCTTTGACACATGAAGAAGCTGAGACGCAAGGAGGCCATCTACGACCAGCCAACGTCACCCAGAGAGTTACAGGCATGACTGGAGCTAGAGCTCGGTCTCTGGATTTCTGTGGGGTCCATAACACCATGCCAGGTGAACGAGACAAGAATAGTGTAGATTGTAAGCTCTTTGAGGCCAGGCAGGTTTTTCTATCCCCAGAGCCTAGTAGAATACAGGGCACCATAGTGAGTGCTTAGTAAACACTTGTTGGATTGAATTCAGTTTTAGAGTAGTGATTGGGAGCTATGGGGCATCTTTTGGGTTCCTGTACAGAAGGGAACCGAGCTATCACTTAGTCTTTTTTTCCTAAATTCCAGGCATGTGTCTGTCTAGAGCTTCCCTCTTTCACTGTTGTGAATTCCAAGAGAGCCCTTGCTTTCTCTTAAGGTTGTGTCTATTCAAGCATCACCTCATTTCATTTCGTAGTGGCATCAAGCTATCACTTAGTCTTTTTTCCTAAATTCCATGGCATGTGTCTGTCTAGAGCTTCCTCTTTCAATATTGTGAATTCCAAGGGAGCCTCGTTGCATTCTCTTAAGTTTGTGTCCATTCAAGTATTACCTCATTTCATTTCATAGTGGCATTTTTTGCTTTTTCTACCTACTAAGGGATCAGATGCTCAGCAAGGCAGGAAAGGAATTTATTGAGTATATTTTTAGAGAATAAGTATTCTAAAGGTGTCCATGAAAGTTGGGGTTTTTTTAAATGAGATCTAGTCTTCATTTTTTTCGAGTCCCCAGTGAGCAAAGTCCTTCTACTAATGCAGATCTTGCACTTAGAAGGGAAATGTCTTGTCTTTATTTTTCAAAATTCCAAAAGCCAGGATTTTTCACAACTCATTTTCATGACCCTGAGACTAGCTTTCTATCCACTGTGCCACTCAACTGCCCTGCCTAGTTAGGGAAAAAGCTCAGCAGAGCCCAAAGATAGGAAGATACACGCACAGGTTTGAGCACCCACTGGTGCTTTCTGGAGTCTCTTCTCCACGGCTTCCGTTGTATGTCTCTTGGGGATAACAGGGATGAGGCTGGCAAATGTCATTGGTGCTTGGGTTTTCACTAGTGGGAGTATGGGAGAGTAACAGCAGGTATGACTAAGGTTGCTTAAGGCCACTCATCCCAGTCCTTTGGGATTCAGAAAGTCTTGAGACTAGAGTGAGATAGGTGAGGTTTACCTATGGATGTAGCTGCTTTGCATGGTTGTGGTGGGGTTGGGGCCTCAGTTTTGTCCCTTTAATGTACATTGGTGTGTTCTAGAGAATAGTGGTTAAGAAAATTTTGGTGTCTGTACCTGTACCAGTTCTCCTCACTGTCCAGGAATCAAATACATTTGGATATCCATGAGAAGAGACTGTGATGGATGGTAGGGGAGAGAACACACACACACACACTCACTCACTCACACACACTCACATTACACACACATATTTATTTTAAAATGTAGCAGAAAATAACCACATAATATGTTACTATAAGTATATATAATTAATACAATCATAATGTGAATATAATGATATATTAATATACTAATTATATTAAAGTATACCTAATATTAATACATATGTGTGTTTATTTTAAAACATTTATTTTAAAATGACACAAAATAATATATTACTATATATAATTAATATAATCAGAATATATTGATATAATGACATTAATATGCAAATTATATTAAATTATACCTTATACACATGTGTGTGTACACACACACAGATAGACAATTAGACAAGAAATCCAGGGTCAGAGAAAGCTGAATCCCTGGGGAACACTTTGTGTTTCTCTTGCCCCAGTGATGTGTTAGTGCCCGTGACAGACAGATTCTAGCAATCAGATCCTGTGGGAACCTGAGAGGGTGGCTTATTACCCCATATTTACCTCATGTCAACTCTGCCAAATTTCTTTCTAAGGAAGTTATATTCCTTTTCTCTATTTGCCTTGATAGTTTCTAGTAGGTCCCACAATGATATCATTAGCGTGGTTTTTTATTTTCCTTTTATCCTTACCCAATTATTGTCCACTATACTTTTCCTTCTCAGGTTCGTGGTTTCACATAAAGATGTGACTACTTTCTTCACAGACAGTGCTACTCCTGTACTTTCTTGTAGGATGTTTTTATTTTGAATGATACATACCCTTTCATTGACGTGTTCAAGACATGAACACCAACTTCCATCTTGGTGTTACCCATAAGGTAAATTACCTTCTGTCACAATCTCAAGTAATTGACCAAGAAGACCAGAGATGAGAATGCACAGTGTTGCAAGTGTTGTGTAACTATTAATGCTGTAAATTAGCTGGAATAATGCTAAAGGAAAAAAAAATGACTTAAATATTCATACTTGTATCCTTAATATTCAGTTGCTAGGCACATACCCCAAGGAAGTCAGAGATAGAGTGAAAGGTCTCACATGTGACAAAATATTCATAGCATCCTTTTTTTTGTGGAAACTAAGAACTATAAACAAAATGAATGCCTGTTGCTTTGAGAATGACTAAACCAAAGGCCATGAAATAGCACTGTATCTTAAGAAATAGTAAACATAAAGTGACACATGAAATAATGCAAAGTGAAAAGAATAAATAAAAAATATACCAGCTACAACAATGTAAACGAGAACAGTCACAAGGTGATAAAAATACTAAACATTTTGTAATTATAATATTTAAGCTTGGCCCCAAGAGGAGAGGAAAAAGTGTACCTCCTTCTCTTTGCATATTTAGGGTCCCCTGGTGTGCCACATTGCATATATTTTAGTTGATGTTCTTCAGTTTTGCTGAAATGCTTTTCTGTCCTATTTTTAAAAAATTCTTTGTTAGAAGATAAGAAGTAACTCAGCAGGAAAAGGGGATGGAGAGCTGTTTGGAAATGAAGGCGTTATAAAAACACAACATATCAAAAAATGTAAATGCTGCCCCTGTTCCCTTTGCTTTCTGTTTATTCTGGCGTTCTTGTTTATTTTGTAGCTATTAGAAGTAGGAAGAAAACTCCAAAGCCCTTAGAAATTGTTTATCTTAACTGTGCACATCTGTGCACCCACAAGTCGTGTATTTTCTTGAGCAGCGTTTCGGTCTTAGTTTTCACCCAGGAGTCCTCCCAGCACACCTTCAGTCCCTAGCTTCCGGAGCTAATTACACTATTGCTGTCCTCTTGCATGCAAGCTGGCCCTCCAGTTGAGTAAAAGATCCTTCTAATTGTCTTTTGACCTGAAAGGAAATTTGAGCTGAAGCTTCTCCAATGCTACTGATTTTAAGACTGCCCCATCTTGCTGAAAATATGCTCTCTACACTTGGGCTTGGCATGTGTGTCTTTTTTTTTAACTTAAAAAAAAAGTGTTGTGGTAGCATTGGAATGTAATTGTTCTGCCACCGTGTTTTTTCCCTGTCCATACAAGGGAGTTTCCATGCCTGGAACTTAGATTTATAATCCCTTCCTTGTTTTTGTAAGGCATCCTAATACACTTTTTTTTAAAGTGACTTGACCTTGACATAATTCCTAATTTTTTTCTCAAAATGTTAAAATTGACCACTTCCGCTGGCATCGACTTTGTGAACCAGAGGAATGTGTGAATCCTCCAGTGCTAACAGTTATTCATTAAACTAAGGGGAGACCTTTTTTAAGACAAAGACATATGACATGTCACAGGGCTGCTTATTTTCTGCCTTTTCTGTTCTTTTGACTGCAGTTAGCCAAGGTTGTTACTGACCGATGGCTTTGGAGGCATAGATTGAAATAAGTTCCCATTTTGAAGACAGTTCCTAATACTTGGGCTCTCAGCTTATAGCACCAAGATCTAATAGCAGTGATCTTCAAAGCTCTGTTATATTGGATGCAGACTTAACTTTCTGCCCTTAGGGAATGTTTTTTCTAGAAATAGTTTTTTTAATTAAATGACTTATTTAAAACTTAACTTTGAGTCTCAGTAAAATTGATATAATTTGCTTACTAACTATTTACATTTAAATTAAACTAATCCATAGAAGATCCTAATAGCATGGTGTGGAAAGGGTATTGACTCCAGAATCAGAGAACCTGGTGCTTACTTCTTTTGTGACCTTAGGCAAGTCACTTTATGTATGGGCCTCAGTTTCCTAATCTGTAAAAATGAGACCTTTTAACTATATTAACCTTTTAACCTTCTGAATGCCATCCCTGTGTAAATGCTGTGAATGGATTTCTAGTCACTCCAAGTCTCTGTTCAGAGTGTTTGTTTATCCAGTCATTTTCATTCACTTTTAACTTATATAGATGTAATTTTTGGGGACATCCATTCTTTTGGCTCTCTTCTAACCCCTTCTTCTATTTTTTCAGTTTCCTTTTGTTCACCATATTTGTAGATCTTACTTACCTTACAGTATTCCATTGTATTTATATCCCAAATACCTTTAAGTTGGCAGATTCAATTGAGTTGAAATTAAACTAATTTGAAGAATGTTGATGGTGCAGCACATCGACATGAGTAGCATATTCTGGGGCACTGGAGTTCTTTTCAGGGGAAATTTTGCATTCTTGACATGTAAAGTCTGATCCCTTTAATTGCCTTCCATTGCTGAGAGAGAGTGGCTCCTTTGCCTTGAAGGGCCGAGGCATCCCCATTAAAAATAAGAGTATACAATTGCCGGGTCTTAATAGGGCTGTTTTACATTGTTGGTGTGAAAGGACTTTAAAAAAAATCAGACCTGTGATTTCACTGGAGGGTAATTTGGGGGAAGACTTCATCTACCAGTGGAGATCAGTATCTTCTCACCTAGAGGTGAAATGCCTTATCCAGGTAACACTGCCCCACCTCTAGCCCCTCACAGCCAGGATGTGAGACTAAAGCACTCCTTGACTCCAGGTTCCCAGGGCTCCCAGGCCAGCTCTCTTTCCATTACCCCTTGCAACCATTCTTTTCAAAGGCTCCATGTAATTATGTTCTCCCTCACCAACGAAAAGAAAAAGACAGAATTGCTTTGTAAAAGTGGTGTTCAGTTTGCAGTTGTGTCCATCTCTTCATGACTCGTTTTAGGGTTTTCTTGGCAAAGATACTAGAATAATTTGCCATTTCCATCTCATTTTACAAATGGGGAGACTGAGGCAAACAGGGTTAAGTGACTTGCCCAGCATCACATACAATGTTATTTTTTACATGATAGTTTATAGCATTCTACATAGCCATAGCTGATACACTCAATTTTCTCCTACCTGGATGGGAAAGAATGTAACTACTTATAGAAGTGCCACCTATCGTCCTGATGTTATATAGTGCTTTATTACATATTTATATTTATATATAATACTTATATTTAAATAGTGATTTACGGTTTGCAAAGCACTTTATAGATCTTACTTGATCCTCATAAATGACCCTTGAAGGTAGATAATATTATCCCCATTTTTACAGATCTGAAAACTATAGTACAAAGTTAAATGATTTGCTTAAGGTGACAAAGTAGTAAGTATCTGAGGCTGAATTTGAACTCAGTTCTGTCTGACTCTAGGCTCAGAGCTCTGTCCACACTGTACCACCTAACTGCCTCTTTCAAGTAGTCACAGGTAGGACTGGGAAGAGAACTGAAAATCTCAGGGGTAGGTCACTTGGTATACTATATAGTGCATAACTGTAGGGCAAACAGGATCATTGGGTTAGTCATCAGGAAGCCCAGATACTCTCACTGAATAGCTGTGCGACCTTGAACATGTCACTTTATCTCTTTAGTCATCTACAAAATGAAAGAGTTAATCCCAAATGTACTTTTAGAGTTCTAGTGGGTTTTAGTTCTAGTACTTTTAGTGGGCATCTCAACTCCCCCTCTAAAACTTCTTGTCCCAAACCATATTATCATCTTGAAAGGAAAGTTCAGACTCCCCACCATATGATGATACTTGAAGGGGTTGTAAACAGACATGAAAAAAAGAAGTGTGTGTCTGTCTACGTATACATACATACATACATACATACATATAAAATTCAGATTGTTAAGAATCCAAGGGCCACAAAAAAAACAAAAATCAGGACATATCTTATTCATCCAGATCCTCCCACAGTACTCAGCTGAAATGTTTCCTCCTCTTGACCTTGTTCTCTGTTTTGTTTTTTTGGTAATCTCTTCTGATTAAGGCCAAACAAGGCAGAAGGAATGTCATCTTGGTCTATGAAGTGATTATAACGACCCCCCTTAGGAAATAAATCAGTCTTTTGTCGGTTTTGTTTGAGCTCAAAGCCACAGTGCAGACAGGAAATACTCTAGTCTATGAACTTGTCTCCAAGAAAAAAAAATCAAAAGCTTCTCAAGAGAATGGGGGATGGAGTGTGGGGATGGGAAATACATTTTTTTTAGAAGCCTCCATGTGTAGCATGTGTACAGATTTACATGTGAGGGTGTATTGTGAAAAAGGAAATTAGGCAATCTTGTACCTAGAAAGTTAGTATACCAAAATTACTTTTCAATTTGTCAGAATATAAACTTAAAAATATTCATTTAAACCACCTCTTAGAAGAGCAGCCTACATGTCGTGTTTCTTGTGACTTGAGGTCAGACAAATAACTGACCTGCAGCGTTCCCCAGTGTGCTTTGAATCTTATTAGATTGCCATTGGGAAATATCTGACAAAATAAAAATGCAATAGAATATAATAACATTAATGTGTTGTTTTTTTAGTAACCTACAGCTGACAGGGATTCTTATGAATGGTTCAGGGCCCCTGGTTTCAGCTTGAGTTTGGCACTCCCTGTGCTAAGCAACTCTGGGATGCTATAGAGAAGGTGCTGACCAAGATCCTGTCCTATCTATTTGAATCACATTTTGAAAAGAATTAGACATTGAAATTGGAAGAAATCAAGGTTTTAGTACTCTGAAAGGATAATTCATGACAAGAATTATCAAATGTACAAGCTGCCCCTTTCTTCTGAGCACCCCCTTAAAAATGACAGAACAGAACAGCCATCTACAAGTGGCTTCCTGATGCTTTGTGTGTTCTTTAGAAAGCACGTTTCGTTGGTAGCAAATGCCTTGGAATTTTATTTTTGAATGTGTTACCATGGTTTTATTTTACCAAACTTTATACCAAGCTTCATTCGAGGCACATTTTTCTTAATGCAAATGAGGAGGAAAAGATTTAAAATAGGAACAAGGAATATTAAGCTGTGAATGGAATTAGAGGAGCTTGGTCTTTCCTATTAGATCAGACTAGATCCTTTGGTTTAAAAATGTTACTGATTTATGGTTAACGAACCTGTTGAAGCTTTATTTGGTATAGTGATAGAACTGGCCTCTGAGTTAGAAAGGGGCATCTAAGTGGCACACTAGATAGAGTGCTGGGCTTAGAGTCAGGAAGACCTGAGTTCAACTATAACCTCAGATTCTCATTAGCTGTTATACCCTGGAGAAGTTACTTAGTTCTGTTTGCCTCAGTTTCCTCATTTGTCAGATGAGTTGGAGAAGAAAATGGTAAACCATTCCAGTATCTTTTCCAAGAAAACCCCAAATGGGGTCATAAGGACATGACTGAAAAATGACTCAACAGCAACTGAGTCAGAAAAATGTGGGTTTTTCTGCCTCTGGCACATGTTGGTTGGCTGTATGACCTTGGGCAAGTTATTTGACCTTTCAGTAATCCAAGTAGTTCTCTAATGATATTAACTGCAGAGCCGTAGCTATCTGCATTAACAGAGAAGGAGTTTCTTCACAGGGTGTTCTCCCTACACTCATGAAATCAGTGGTAATATTAATTATGATATTCTGTATTTACATAAAGCTTTAAAATTTGGACTTCAGTTGACTCACAATTGAGGGTGACTGTGAGTCTGTGTTGTTGTCTTTGCTTGTCCTTCCCTCTTGAAGAGGACCATGAGATCAGGGAGGCAATGCCGTGACATGCAAGTGAATTGGATTTAAGTGAGGGAAGCCTGTGCAAGATCACCAGCCTCGCTTTCTCCTCTGGAGCCATCTGGGTATAATCAATTTTATGGATGAAGAAATTGACTTTCCTCATTTGAGAGAAAGGTAATAAGCAACTAAGTTTATAATATTATTATTATTTTTATTTTTATTATAAGCTAAGGCTGGACCCCCATTCCTCTGACTCAAAAACTGATACTGTTTCCACCAAACCGCCCAGTAAATTCAACTAGCATTTTCCAAGCAGTACAAACGTGTTTTATAGAGTCTTGCAAGGATTTGGGGTTTTTTGCTTTTCTTTCTATTGATTTTTGAAAACTTCCCTACTTGTTGAACATTAATTTAATATAGGATAGTGTAGCCTGATTAGCATTTAAAATGTAAATAAAGTAGCATTATAAAATTCCCCAAACTGTGAGGCGTTGAAATGAAAGGCATTGGATTATTGCCTTTTTTTTTTTCACTTGATGGTAATTAGATCTGGTGGATGGGCAGTCATTATTCTGGGTTTTCGTTCATCAAGGGGAGAAACAGATGGTGATTTATGTACTCCACATTTTAAAGGAGGTGCTTTGTGATTCCCTGCTGCGCTAATGTACAACTTGATGGTGAAGATGGATGCCTTATTTCTTATACATGGGGAAAATACAACTTGACCCCTGTGCTCTTTGGTGAGGAAGGGCATCTCCCCTTACCCGTCCCCCTCGAAGCAGACATCTGGATAACAGGGGCTCCATTTGAGACCTTCTGCACAGAAGCTAAGACATGGGCAGTCCTTAGCTTGTGAAGAAAAAAGTACAGACTTATGTAGGGATAGGGATAAAGACTAGAATTGGGATTTCACTGAGATAGGGAACTTCTGAAAGAGGAAATTCATTCAGCCAGCATAGGTCACCACCTTCTCTGCATCCTATAGTCTTAAAGTCTAAAAACAGCAATAACCCTGGAGCCTTCAAAAGTTAAGTGACTTGTCTAGGTTCACACAGCCAGTATATGTCAGAAGAAGGAAATGAACCCTAATCTTCCTAGCTCATTATTCATATTGCCTCTCATAGACTCAGAATCTGTTCTCCCATCTTGAAGAAGTTGCTAGGACTGGCAGTAGGTATAGCAGCAGCCTACATAGTCAAAGTAAGGGCTCTTGTCACAAAATTATTTACCCTGCCACTGGCCACAAATTTTCCACCTACTCCAAATTCCTAACATTAATTATTCCTTTGATTATGGCTTTGAAGTTTCCTAGGAGAGTTAACAAATTAAGTTAGTATTACCCACTGACTAGTGGCTAAGTCCACTTAAAAGATTTTTCTGGGGTTGGTAAGATGAGGCAGTTAGGCTAGTTCAAGGGTGGGGAACCTGCAGCCTCACGGTCACATGGGGCCTTCTAGGCTGAGTCCCAGTTTTACAGAACAGATCGTTTTATTAGGGGGATTTGTTCTGTGAATTATGGATTTGGTCAAAAGGCTTCACTTGAGGACCTAGAAGGCCCCATGTGACCTTGAGGCTGCAGATTCCCCACCTCTGCACTAGATGGTCTCTAAAGTGTCTTAAGTCCCTTTATTTGATGGACTGTCTATTGAGTACTTACTGTGTACCTGGTACCATGGGGAATTCAAGTAGGAGAAAGCCATGGTCCTTACCTAGTTGGGGAAGACTTCCATAAGACACTGAGCAGCTTAGCCCCATGTACTAAGTGCTAGGTGCAGATATGTAAAGGAGAGGAGACAGAGGACGGCCAAATTTTGTTTAGGTGTGGGGGAAGGAGGGGAGGAGGTGAAGGAGCCGGAGAGTCGAAGGGATTCCAGAGCTATATTAGCCACCGTCCATTGACTCCTTGAGTCCTCCTGACCCAACCTGAAGACCTGTCAAGTGCCTTTTTTGTATCCCTCACCCTGCCTTGGTTTAAACATGCTGGTTGGCTTACTGACCTTCTATGGAAGGGGACAGGTTTTACCCTAAACCTTCCCTGAATGAGTTAAAATTGCACCACAACAAAGTTCTCTTTCTCCCGGGCTCATTCTTTTGTGATACCTTCCCTTAGTGGTGGTAGAATAGAAAGAGCAAGAACTTCTGAAGTCTCAGGACGTGGGCCCAAATGCTTGTAATCCTGTGTGACCTTGGTCAAGTAAGGCACTTGTCTACCCTGAATCGGCATTTCCTCTGCTTTAAAATGAAGAGTTGGACAAGGTGACTTCTCAGGCCCTTTCCATCTATAGAGCTATGATTGCCTCTTCTCCAAACTGCCACAATACAAAAGGGTGACCACTAGTCAGGAAACTGTCTTGTGAGTTTTCTTCTATTGTCTTTTTTTATTTTATTTTATCTTCATTCAGATGGTGGTCTGCCTCTACTATGGTCCTCCTCTGATGCCTCATTGTGGCATAGCAGTGACCCTTGTCCTCAGAGACTAGACCAGCAGATCATAAACACTCCAGCAGGTCCTCCCACACTGAAGGGCTTTAATTATGGCAGTAGCTAAGGTTTTCACCACATTGACTGGGGGTTCATGGTTGTTCCAGCCACACTGCAAAGTCTCAAAACGAGAAGTTAATTACCGTTTTATGGGACAGTGGTGTCATCCACACCAGTTGAATCAGGGCTCCCTAAAGTGCTGAAGAGATAAGGGATTAGCTTTTCATATTTGCATAGATGCCTGGTGTTGACAAACTCTGTAAGCTCCTTAAGAGCAAGAGCCTTGTGTTAGCTTTATTATTATCTTTCTCTGTTCTATAAGATTTCGAGCTGGAGGGCCTTTAGAGATCATCTACTCTTGCACTTCTCAGACTTTTGGGTCTCAAGGACCCTTCATATCCTTTAAAATTATTAAAGACCCCTGGAGAGCTTTTGTTTAAGTAGGTTATCTCTATCGATAATTGCCATGTTAGTAATCAAAACATCTTAGTATTATTATGAAAATACTTTAGACCTCTGAAAGGGTTCCCAAGACCCTTTGAGAAAAGCTGATTCAATCTAACTTTCTCAAGTTAAAGATGGTGAAGTCTCTGCCTTCCACTTACAAATCCTGTGTTCTTCCTCCTCTACGTTGCTGACTCATTTATACTGTCCTTCTCCCACTAGAGTTATGAACCAATTTTATGTGGCAGAGACAGTGTCTTATCTGAGTATTTATTTCCCCATCTCCTAACACCTTTTTTCAAAGAAGGCACTTAATAGCAATGTTTGTTTTAATTGCCCATCATGCCCTTGAGTCTAATAGGTGAGGGTGTTAGATGCCTCCCACACTTTGGAGAAACAAAGGGAAGGTTCCCTGGGCTATCTGCCAAATCTTTTAAAAATGAACAAATAGAAAAAAAAAGAGAGATTAGGTAGAATTGGCAGGATTTGGCAACTGATTGGATGTAAGGGAGATGGAAAGAGGCAGAGGTGGTTGAGGTTTCAAGCCTGGGCAATTGGTACCATCAACAGATGTGGGGAGTTGGTAGGAGGGTCAGGTATGGGGGAGGGCAAGGATAGAGGGTCCAAAATGATGTGTATTAGGCAGCTCCTTCCAGTTTTGGACAGCTCCCATCATTAGAAATGACCTCCTTACGTTGAGCTGAAATCTCTGTAACTTTATACCTTTTTGGTCTCTTGTGTAACTTCACGAGTAGATATTTAAAGATAGGTCTCTTGTTCCCTGGGCCCCACACTCAGAGCCTCTTCTCTCTAGATTAAGCATGCCATTTCAGAGACAGAGGAAACACCTGGATGTATTGTGTTAAGGAAAGAAATGGAAATTATTGTGTCCCTCTCTCCTTTATGAAAGATACTACAGTGTAGTGGAATGGATACTAGATTTGGAGTCAGAAGATGTGGGTTTGAATCCTGGCTGGGTTACTTTGATCAAACCACTGCATCTCTCAGTGCTCCAATGTCCTCACCTTTAAATCAAGGTTTTAGACTCTGTAAATTCAGTTCTTCTCCATGGCTGTCCTCTTTAAGGTTATTAACAACAGTTCTGTTGATATGTTTGTTTAACAACTTTTTTGTAGTTTCCTTAAGGTGAAGACTAGCTTTCTTTCATCTTTCCAAATAGCAGGTTGTCAGATTAAAGCAGTCATCTACTAAAATTTCCAGATGTCTGCATTGTAAAGGTACAGTTTCCGTTAAGTCTACGTACAGGTGTTGCAGTGAATGAAATATCAGGCCTGGAGTCTAGAAGACTCATCTTCCTTACTTCAAAGCCATGCAACCTTGGGCAAGTCACTTAACCCTCAATTTGCCTCAGTTTCCTCATCTGTCAGATGAGCTGGTAAAGGAAATGACAAACCACCCCAGTATCATTGCCATGAAAACCCAAATCACAAAGAGTTGGACACAATTGAAAAATGATTGAATACAACTGTAATAATCTAGAGTGATAGGAAGAGGATGTTCAAATGGAAGAAAATGACAATCTGTTATTGAACTCTCGTTTATAGAACCTTATCATTGTGCTTTAGGGGAAATCCACAAAACATTAAATGTGTTTTGAATGTCTCTGTGCAAGGCACTGCACTTGTTATTCAGGGATATTGTAAGGATATTTTATAGGTACATAAACTATGTCCCTCCTCCTCAAGGAGCTTATAATTTTTGTTTTTTTAAATTAATTTATTTGTTTTCAGTTTTCAACAGTACTTCCATATGGTTTAAATTTTCTCCCCCTTCCTCCCTACACCCTCTTCAGGATGGCATGACATCTTAGATGGGCTCTACACATACATTCTTATTAAACACATTTTCACATTAATCATGTTGCATGGAAGAATTGAAACGAATGGGAGAAACCAGGAGAAAAACAGAATGTAACAAAAGAGAAAATAGTCTGCTTCATTCTGCGTTCTGACTCTATAGTTCTTTCTCTGGATGTGGATGGCATTTTGCATTGAGGCCTTTGGAAATGTTTTAGGTCCTTGCCTTACTGTGAAGTGCTGAGTCTATCAGAAACAGTCCTCACACACTGTGACTGTTACTGTGTATAATGTTCTCCTGGTTCTGCTCATTTCACTTGGCATCACTTCGTATAAGCCTTTCCAGGTTTTTCTGAAGTCTGCCTGTTTGTCATTTCTCATAGCACAATAGTATTCCATTACATTCATATATCACTATTTGTTCAGTCATTCCCCAATTGATGGGCATCCCCTTGATTTCCTGTTCTTGGCCACCACTATAAATATTTTTGTAAATGTGGGTCCTTTTCCCATTTTTATGATCTCTTTGAGATACAGCCCTAGAAGCAATATTGCTGGGTCAAAGGGTATGCACATTTTTATAGCCCTTTGGGCATAGTTCCAAATTGCTCTCCAGAATGGTTGGATCAGCTCACAGCTCCACTCACTAACAAGGAGCTTATAATAATGCGGAATTAAGACACATGCTTCTGGAAGTTGTAACATATATGTAATCAGTACCAAAAGAGTATTCCAGAGAGAAATTGTCTATAATCAGTACCAAAAGAGTATGCCACATTTCTGGGAGAAATTCAGGAGGAGGGAGGGAGTGATTACTGTGGACTAGGTATTCTGAAAAGATTTCACAGAAAGTGCAATAGTTTGTTCTCAGAAAGTTTAAACTGAAGTTTGAGAGACAAAAATCGTTCTCAAGATCACGTAGATTAAGAGCTGGAAAGAAGACCGAGATACTATGTAATATAACTTCTCCCCTCTTGTTACAGTTGTAGAAACTTAAATAGCAGAGAAAATAAGTAATTTACATGTGCACACATCATGTTAGACCTGAGATTCAAAGCCAGGCCCTATGATTCCAAATCTGGTGTTCACTTCACTGAAAGGATTTTATTTTACACACTTTAAAAGCAACGTAATAACAAGTATAAATAAAGCAAACAGTGGTGCATTATTGGTATAGAATTCTGTGGATGCATCATCTGTGTCAGAGTGGAGAGGGGGGATAAAAGATTCTCTCATCAGTCAACTGACATTTTAAAAAATGTACCAGGCATTGGGGATACAAAGGAAACAAAAAAGGGGGTGGGGTGGGGTGGGAGATATTTGCCAGCTTGAGTTTAACTCAACACAAGAAATAGTTGGTGACTTAGAGAAGTGCTGTCTTATGGATTTATCTGCTTTGGGTATACTTTTCTGGGAAAATACTTCTGTTCTAGGCCACAGTTTTGCTTTATTTTAAAAAAATATTCTCTCAGTTTCTCTTTATGTAATGGGATATAGTTTTATTACAGTGGGGCTTAAGTTCATCCAATATATTATTACATCTAAACCATTAAGTTTCTATGATCAAGTTTCTCAGTATTTTTTTTAAACTATCCATTTAATGAATCGTTTTAGAGATTCACTTGACAGTTTGTATTCCTAAACCAGCCCAATAGTTCTCAGAATATCCTTAAATAGTCAGAGCAGACACTAGTTAGACTTGGATATTAACCCCAGATTTTTAGAGTATGAGGAAACTGCGTAAATGAAGCATTAGATGTTATTTGTGAACAGCAATTGTTAAATGGATCATGGGCCTCTTGGTGAGCGTATCTGGCTGAGAAACCTGAACAGTGATTACTCTGTATGGTTTGCAGTAGAGCGATTTCACTCACTGGTGATATGGTATAACTTCTTAGAAGTAAGAAATATTTGCCTAACAGTAATTATTGGACAGTAAGCCAAGCAAGAACCCCTGCTTTGAAAGTCAACATTTGTAACAATAATTAACCCCATCTAGTTAAGAACTAGGCTAGAATACTTGATATAAGCTATAGCTACCTCAGACACAGAATTCTCAGCTTCCATATTGAGGTTTCCTTTCACCTCTATTAAAGGCATGGGTGACATTTGGTGATTGGGTTATATACACACACACACACACACACACACATGCACACACACATAGGTGCATATATATAGTTTATAATACCTTTAAGCATATGTAGATATATAAATGATAGATATAAATATTTGTGTACATATATATATAATACATATTCTTGGTCTAAATGAATCAAGCTTAACAATTAAATATACAATTATGAGAAATATGTGTGTGCATATATACATTTTCTATAGAAATATCATTACACTGTTCTAATCACTTTTATTCTGATTCTAAGTTGAAGAAAATATATGTTAGAAAGAAAAAGAAAAGAAGAAAAGAAAAAAAGAAGAAAATAATGTTAGAGCTATAAATAGACAAGTCATGAAAAGGAAAGGTAGAGATGTATGATGGTGGAACAGAGAAAACTGGTTTAGGGGATATGTGGCGAGGGCCTGAGCACAGAATTCTCCCAACAAAATGTTATCTTAGTGGAACTTGACTGTGCTACCCAAGAGATCAGGAGAGGAAGTTCTTCCATGTTCTTTGGGAAGAAACCATCTAGTCCAATTTCTCATTTTGCAAATGAAGAAATTAAAGCCTAAAGAGTGTAAGTGACTTGGGTAAGATCATGTCAGTAGTAGTAATTGGCAGAGTTGGATGGAATTTGAACTCAGTTCCCATGGCGCCAAGTTCAGTACTTGAAATGGAAGATGTTATACATTGGGTATTGTGTAAAAATATTTAATGGAATTAGCTTCCTGAAGAAAAAGAACTGTTTAAAAAAATACTTTTTCAAAATGCATTTATGTAGAGTTGGTGTTGATCTAGCTTCAGTACAGAGCAAATAAAGCAGCTGTAGTTTGTGATCTGAAGGAGGAGTAGAAAATTGTTCCTTTGAGGGAGCTGGAGAACTGGAAGTTTGACATCTGCAGTTCTAGTTTTAGTTAATAATAATGATGATGATGATAAGGCATTTATGTAAATGTCTTTTGATAAGTTCCTATATTAGCACCAAGAAAATCTTCTAGATCCCAAAGTGGTGGGATGAAGATAATTAAATATATATGAAAATTGAGGATCCTCAGAGGCTCTTTCACTCTTTTTCTTTTCCCCCTTTCTGTGGTTTTTACCCTTGTTTTCCCTTCCCCTTATATCCACTCACTTGTGCCGCCTCTATTCCATTCTTCTGGCTATCTGAAAAACTGGGGAGCAGTTCTAAAGATAGCTGAGGCACTTCTTTAATTTGAGTGTCTAACTCTGCTGCTGTGGTTTTTCTTCAGCATAGTTTTAATTAGGTTGATTTACTTGAGGGAAAAGTTGAAATGCAATAAGGCCCAGGAACATGGGATTTTTAGCCGTTGTCTGTTTCCCTTTGTGAGGACTGAGAGATTCTTGTTTCCTGCATAAGGAAGCAGTAAGCCATACCCAAAGAGATCTCTTAAAAACAAAAAACCATCAGCTAACAGGTATTTATTAAGCACCTTACTGTTCGCCAGGCAGCATGCATGTTAGGCACTGGGAATAAATAGAAAGACAAAATGGACATAGCCCTCACCTCAGGAAGCTTACACTTATTTGGGAAAAACAGCATGCCCACATATTGTATATCTTGTACGTGCAAAAAATATATTTACAAAATAAATAATTGGGTAAAGCCCATTTAAGACTTGTCTTTCAAGAAAACTAGGGAATCTTAAAGGTGAAGATAAGGAGGGATGGCATTCCAGGCACAGATAAGAGATGGAATGTTGGATGTGAGGAACAGAGAGAAGGCTGGTTTGGATGAACCATAGAGCATAGGGCGGGCTAGGGGAGATCTGAATTCCAACTTTCTTTACCCTTGAGAATCTTCTTGCTTTATCTTCTGTGATTCTATGGCAACCACATTCATTTAATTTGAAGAGTAGGAGGAATTATAGGAAATATTGCAGTGGGAGGAAAACTTACTTTCTACTACTTCGTGTATCTTTTGGGTGAAACATCAGCAACCAAGACTTTAAATCATCCAGCAAAGTCCTTGAGTTGAGTAACAAACATTGACAGAGATTATGCCTTACAGGGTGGGGGGGAGTAAGGCTAGGTGAGGAGAAGAGGGACTTCTGAGGGAAGTTTGCTGAACATGGAAGGAATTCTTTCCAATTAGAGACACATTATCCTTAGGGGGTAAGTGCAGACTTGAATAAATTGAATCTAGAACTATGGTTCTGTGATCTTAGCTCTCTCTAGTCTTCCCATTCCTCCTCCTTGGCTGTTTTGGGACATCTTGCTGTCTGATCCGCCTCTCTCCCCACCTCCACATACACACATACAGTGCCGTGGCAGGTCAGTGAATGAATGCGTTCATTAAGCATGGAACCCTGCCCTGGAGCTCAGCTTGATTGGCCACTGAATACAAACTCACCTAAAGCAACTGTATCTAGCAAACATGTTTCATGTCCATCCTCCCCATTTTTATGGATCCTCCTCCCCACTTTTGTTCTGGGAATCAATCAAATTAATAGCATCATTTCTTCTGAAATGGACTACCCTAAGGCTCTCCAGACAAAAGCCCTTCCCTCAACCCCACTTGTGTGTGTGTGTGTGTGTGTGTATGTACACTCTCTTCTTTGGGATGTATGGCACATTTAGGGAAGACTAACACCTCTGGTGTGAGGGTTCACTGGACCGGACCCTTCTCAAGCTGCTCATCCACTTGGGTGTCCACTTCTCACCCAACTGTCACCTGTAGCTCCAGCAAGCTATAGCATGTGCAGAAGCCACCCTCTGGAAGAATCATCGTGGCAGATGTGCTAAACCAGGTTGAGGCCTCAGACTTGTGGATGAGTTAGGGGTATATATGTACCCTTTGCATGTGAAGACTTTGCCTGGTGCAATGGACAGATGAGAACAGTTTGTTCCAAAGGCAGCTGAAGCAGGTGCCGTGGAGCACCTACAAGCTTGATCAGGCATCAGCTGCCAAGGTCATCCACTGCATCCTGGCCATTACGGATTATCTCAACTTTTGTTCTTCCATTAGACTTTGATGACTCTGGAAGAGAGAGTGAGGCCAGTAACTTTGTGTAACTCGGCCTAACTTACATCCAGTTCACACGCAAGTCAAGACATGACCCTGTGATGTCACTGGTCCCTTTTGAGATTGAAGAACTAACCACAGCTTTCTTTTCCTGTCAGAATACAAACTCCTTGCAGGCAGGGACTGTGTTTGTTTTCCTGGGGTACCTGTTATTGAGTGTCCTCATAGTAGGTGACTAATAATTGCTTTTTTAATTCATTTGTTCATCTGATATTTGAAGGGCTCTTATGCGGAGAAGAAGGATTAGATTTATTCCACTTTGCCCTCATAGCAGCAAGACTTTAGCTTGAGGTCAGGAAGAAATTTCCTCACAGGGCCGCCTGGGGATATATAGTGGTTTCTCCCTCATTGGAGATCTCTCAGCAGCCTTTATGACTTCTTCTGTACATGTTGCAAAAGATATTCTTGTTCTGGATTAGACTGGGCCAGATGGCCTCTGAGCTTCCTTTCAACACTGAGACATGCTCTGTGATCTCAACCCCTTTACTCTCAGGAGTGACTATATTTTGATGATAACAGTGATCCTTCATATTTCTCTGGTGTTTCAACCCTCTAAGGTAAGTAAGTGCAAGTGTTATTGTCCTTAGAGATGTACTTATGGTTGTAGTGTCACTACTAAGTGTCAGAACTTGAACCCAGGTTTCCCCCAAGTCCAGTATTCTATCTCACCTCAGACACTTGACACTCACTAGCTGTGTGACTTTGGGCAAGTCACTTAACCCCAATTGCCTCATCCTGGGTCATCTCCAGTTATCCTGATGAATATGTGGTCACTGGATTCAGATGGCTCTGGAGAAGAAGTGAGGCTGGTGACCTGCACAGGCCTCCCTCACTCAAAAAAAAAAAAGTCAAGTGCAAGTCATGTCATTATTTCTCTGATGGCATGGTCTTCTTCGGCAACGAAAGACGAACACATCTACCAATCAATGCTTTTGTGTGTAATAATGGCTGGAATGCTTTTCGCCTTTTCCTTGGCAGAGTTGTAGGATCTTCTCCCAAGAGAAGTGTCCTTTGCTTGCTTGCAACAAATATGCATAGCCTTAATTTGTATTCCTTTTGCTTATATAGTCTACATACTTTGTCTAGAAAAGTAATGAATTCCAGTGCTGAAATTAATAAAGCGAAAGGCACCCATACGTTTCTTTTGTTGAGAAATATTCTGCATCTAGGTGGGTGGTGTTGGAGGAGGGCACTAAGTTTTGGGGTTTTTTTTTATGAGCTCACATATGAGCAGTGTAATGTATTTTTTTTTTTGCGTACTCTGTAGTAAATGGGATTTGTTTGTTTTGAGGACCTGAAAGACATTAATTTTTATTTTTCTAGCCCCACCCTCCCAACTGAGAGAGAAAGAACGTCACTGTTGTGGTCACCAAAGAAATCAGATTTTAGCCTGATGAGGTGTTGTATGGACTTGTTGTATGTATGTGTATGTGGGGGTTGGCTTTGAGAACATGTGTTCATTTAAGCATTTTTGCATGTCTTTGGGGGGAAATGGAAATTTGCAGTTTTGATGAAAGCCAGCTATGCTACATTTTGAATGTACCACTTTCCCTTCCTCCCTCTACTCTTTTTTCTTTTGGAGGGAGGAAGCTTTAAAAGATATTTTGTGAAAGTAACATGGCTTGAAACAAGGAACCTGACTTGCCAATAGGAAGCAGAGCCTGGGACAAGGGAGCTGTGGATTCCCACTGAGCTCACCACCCTCTTTAAACAGTCTTCCTTTGGTTTCTATGTTCATTTTGTTACGCCTACCATGTGCCTGGGAAGGAGAGAGGGGCCCCACTGAAGATGTCAGTCCTTTGTGTAAGGAAAGCATTCCTTAGCACTATACACCAAGACTCCTTCCTAATTAGTGTAGATGTGAACAGAGCTTGTAATAATGAGCCCTGGTTCCCATTTTGTAACCACTCTGGACTGTACTTTACATTCCTGACCTGTAATGAAGCTGTTCCCAAATTCAGTACCACCCCTTCTCCCACCCCCACCCCCCACACCTCATTCTTCTTCTCCCAGGCGGGGAAATTGTTTTCATGAGATAGGCTGAAGGCTGAAACACAGAAATCAAACATTCCCCCTCCCTGTCACTTTTTAAAATTCTTGAGTTCTTAGAGGTGGGAATGGGCACAGGGGGAGGTTACAGTGGAGAGAGTGTAAAAAGACTACTCATGCTCCTTCCTTTCTTGTTCACTTGTTTACTTGTGCTTAAAAATATGAGCGAGGGCTGTACTAGATAGAGAAGGAATAGTAGTAATGAGCTGGATATTTGAAAGAGCACTTTAGGGTTTTACAAAACATTTTATACACCATCTTCCACTCTCTCTCATGTAGCAGTTGAAGTTCACTGTGAGATATATTACAGCTACATGTCATCTCCTTGAGTTTAAATCTGGCCTCAGACTTCCTAGCTGTGTGACCCTGGGCAAGTCACTTGACCCTGTTTGCCCCAGTTTCCTCATCTGTAAAATGAGCTGGAGAAGGAAATGGCAAACCACTCCATTATCTTTGCAAAAAAAAAAAAGCAAACCCAGATAGGGAATCAGGAAGAGTCAGGCATCACTGAACAACAGCAAATGTTCCAATTAAAGTTTCCTGTAAGTTCTCAGTCCTTTTATTTCGTTGGAGCTGCACACCAGTCCTGAGAAGTAGGTTTTGGAGAAGTTACCAGCCTCCCTTTCCCAGATAAAGTGAAGCGGCTGATGAGTGACAAGAGCTGAATCTTATGACACCAAGTCCAGTGACATTTCCTGTAAACCACAGTAAATTGGTGACTAAAACACAGTAGAAAAGAATAGTTAGAAGAGGTATGGACTCTTTCTACTGGATGTTTCTGCCTCATAGACTGGTAGATAAAGATCTAACAAGGACCACCGTATAGTCCAGTCTTGTAGATGAGGAAACAGAAGCCCCGAAGATTCAGTGGTTTCACCAAGGTCACACAGGTCTGTTTTGGTTGTTATCCAGCCATTTCCAATCATGTCCTACTCTTTCATGACCCCATCTGGGGTTTTCTTGGCAGAGATACTGGAAAGATGCACCGTTTTCTTCTCTAGCTCATTTTACAGAAGAGGAAACTGAGGCAAACGGTTAAGTGACTTGCCCAGGGTCACACAGTATCTGAGGCTAGATTTGAATTCAGAAAGATGAGTCTTCCTGCACTGGGCCACCTAGCTACTCTGTCACTTGGGTAGTAAATACAAATCCAGGTTGTCTCTACTTCTCACAATTGAAATTATTTAAGAGTTGTACCATGGTATTTGCCCTTAGCAAGGAAAGGCTGGTTTATATAGTGTGTTTGAATTTCACAAGTCTTGCATTTTGTGGAGTTAACCTTCTCCGATATTATTCTGTAAGCAGCATATGATCAAAGTGGACAGCCTTCGTGAGACATTTACCATCTAGACTTGAGATGCAAACAAGAGCAAAATTCATTGTTCAATATTTCTGGCCCTGATCAACAGGTACCTTAACTCTCTGACATATTATTTGTAAACTGTTCAAATTTGGAACGGCCATGTGGTTATTACCAAGGTCCTTTGCCATTACTGTCTTTCTCGTCACTTCCTAGAAGTCATTCTCAAACAGAAGCCTAGATCCTCTGACATAGACCTTTAGTTTCAAAGGTCACCTTGCCAATTCCTTCATTTTACAGATGAGGAAATCAAAGCCAGAGAAGTTAAGTGACTTGTGTCATGGTCACACTGGTGGTCATTACAGAACCGGAACTCCAACTCAGGACCAAGTTCCATGCTCTTTCTACCGCCTTCATGGTGCTATTTTTGGATGATGACTTTCACTCTCTACCCTAGGTGCTCTCCTCCAACTAGCAGCTTTATCCTTCAGGTTCAATGTTTAGTAGAGAATGAGGCTAAAATGTCTAACTGCTGGCCGAATGAGAATGACTAGAGATTCCACGCTCTATGTGTGATTGGTAAGAAGAAAGGAACATTAACGAGTTACTCTTCAGCAGAAGTCATGTGTATATTTCATTTTAAAATGCTCATATGAATTTGTGGGCTCATTGCAAGCCAATCATGCCCCCACCCATTTTAGTCAGTGAAGAAAATACAAATCTTATACTTTTTGGAAAATTTTGTGAAAACCCTTGAAACAGTTGGAGACACTTTTTGGTTGTCAAAATGCCAGGGTTGGGGATCACTATTTGGGGAGGGGAAGGAACGAGAAGAATAAATTTCTAGGCTTGGGGAAGATTTCTTTAGTAATAATATGCTCATCACCAATACCTCATCTTTCACTGCTTGACACTCCCTACATTAGGTAATACTAGGAGGAAATTCACCAAGAATTCTTCCTTCCAAAGCCTTCCCGTCTGAATAGGCATCCTTGAGACACATAGACTCTGAATGCATAGTGATAGACACAGATGGAAAGATAAATGAGATGACCTGTTTACATTATAATAGTAAAGGTTGTAAGTGTTTTTGGTGGACTGCTGATTTGGGAAGAATTTGAGAATTACAGAAGCTCTCAATTGGAAAGAACCTCCGAAGTCATCTAATCCAACTTTCTGCCTAATCAGAAACTGCTTCAATGATATATTCAAATGACTGCTCCCAAGCTTCCTCTGGAGTGCTTCCACTGATAGAGGACTCATTACCTCACAAAGTAATCCATTCCATTTGAACAGCTCTAATATTTACATAATTTTTCCTCATATCAAGCTGAAAACTGTGTTTGCCACATCTGTCTGTTGTTTTGAAATTTCTGGGAACACCTAAAACAAGTCTAATCTCTTTCATATGAAAGACCTCCGAATAGTGAAAGGAGCCTCAGGGTATGTATGTCGTTGGGACAACTGTGTTTGAACACTGGATTTTTTACTTATAGCTGCTGGACCACAAGGAAAGTGATTGCACTTCATTTAGTCTCATTTGTTTCAGCTGTAAACTGCAGAGGTTATCTGGGGTTCTTTCTACTTCCCTAACCCCGTGATCCTCTAAATACCAAAGGAAGCTAGCATTCTTACCCCCATCCTACCCGTTTTCTCTTCTCCTGACTTTACATTTCCAGTTTCTTCAGTCAATGGGATTTCTAGTTCATTCATTATCCTGGTTGCATTCCTCTAGGTCCTCTCTCACTTGTCAGTCTTTCTCCTAAAATATGGCAGCCAGAACTGAATTAGATTGTGTGTACTTACAGAATCCAAGCAAGTAAAATGTAGATCTGCCAATCTTAAATAAGATCTCTTATTTAAGAAATCATGCTTTATGCCAAGAAGACCTGAGTGCAAATCCCACCTTTGACACATTCTGGGTATGGTCAGAGTCTCAATGTGTTACTGTAGGCAACTCTTTAAGACTCTTAAGTTGAAGAATAAGTGATGACTTGGCTTTGATAAAGGGAATTTCCTGATGTGGGAATTCCTGATACCAATGCAATCACAAGTAAAGCCCCTGTCCCCTCTGCCCAGTTATTCCCTGCCCACCTCAGGACCTGAGGGCCAGACTGAAGAGACTGCATGTAAGCCAGATGAAAGAAGGGCTCTGAAGCAGAAAATTAAGTCTCTGGGCCTGACAGCTTCATTCACACAGATTCCCGTATTTTGTGTATGAGTGTTTCTCATCAGCAGGAAGATGTTAGGGGATGTTGCAGGCGTGGTTTCATTTCCTTGGCTTTTTTTTTTTAATGGGAAAAATGATTTTTTGAAATGTGTTTTTTCAAAGCCAGATTTGTCATAGGTCCTTAGCCAAGTTGCCATGGTTGTGGAATGCTTGTGGGTTATTACTTGTTTTATTTAATGCTACATAACCATGGCATGCTGGTCCCATGGGGCCTGAAGATGAGTGATCTCTTCCTCTGGGTTCATAATATTATAATAACTAGTTTTAAGGGTTTTTTTAAGCTTTTTAAGGGTTACCATGGGCTTTTCCTCCCATCTGAGGTAAACGTTATAAGTTTTGTCATCTCTGTTTTATAGATGAGGGAACTGAAAGTCAGGGAAGATGTGACTTGACTAAGGTCACATGTCAATCTAGTGAGCAAGCTGAGACTGGAATTCAGGTCTGATAGTTACTTGCATATGTGTTTTAACTCTCCTTCTTGAGGGCTAGAATTTCTGTTTTCCATTTTTCTACCCTCCTTAGTACCTACCCTACAGATTTATTAGTAGGCATGGAGTAAATATTTGTTCAGTTGACTTGACCAAAACAGATGCAAACATAAGTATACCTCCTGTAACTATATTCTCTTTCTGGGAGTTGCTGTTAGTACATTATTGAGCCTTGTAGCCTTATGGGAACTATGAGCTCCTGACCTTTTTGCTTAATGGAACAGCAAGAAAGTGGAGAAATGGGTGAAAATACAGGCAGGGGATAGTTCAGCTTTCTCAATAGATCCTTAAGACTGTAAGGCACCTTAGAGGTCAGTCTCTGTTTTCAGATGAGCTGAAATGATTCCTTCCTGATTACAAACTAGCCAGGATGCATAGACAGGACTACAGTCTCTAGATTCCTAGTCAAGTATTTTGTCTACTTCACCTGAGTGATCAGTTTAAGCACGTTAAAAAAAAAAAAATTAACTTCCTCTAGTAATTTATGCCCCATGGGAACTTACAGCCCATGGGCTGCGTTGCCTAATTGTCCAAGTGGGGTATCAAAGTGTGCTTGTGTGTGTACACATGTGTGCATGTGTAAATGCATATGTTTACATATGTTTGTGTATATACATACTTATTTTTTGTTTGTGTGGTTTATTCTTCAATGACCATTAAAATATACATTCGCTGAGAGGACAGATTGTTTTCTTTGTATTTATATTTCCAGTGCCTAGCACGGTGCCTGGTATATAAGAAGCACTTATGGGCTTTTGATGGATGGATTACAAATTTAGTTCATTAAATTATCAGGTCATTAAGATATTACCTTAGCTTTTCTTAGTAACCTTGACTTACATTATTTTCCTGGGTAATCATATGTCTGTACATTTCTAATATAACTACATTATACCATTTTTATTAACACTAAAAATAATTGCGCTTTTCGCTTATTAACATATTGATTTCATCGATGTAGTAATTTCTTCTACCCCCTACAGGCCCCAACCCATGTATACCTTCTTTTTTCTTGAAATTCTTCTTATGTGAAATCCCCTACAGGGGTTCAACTTAACATGAGGGAGGCCTTCCTTGCTAGGTGTTTGAATATAACACAGATGCCATTGCAATATTTGACCTATCCAGTTATCCTGTACTGTAGCTACACACCTGGCCCACCTCCTTTTCTGGGCATGTATGGCCTTGATGATGTTTATGTTTTAAAGATTAGGGAAGAGGGTCATAATGGTGAGGTGATGTGCCATCAGTTACATGAGTAAGTCAGCTATCATGTATTATGTGCCTGATGTGCGGTAGCCACCCTGTTAAGCATTGCAGAAACCAGAACGGACATACGCAGACACACCAAGTAAATATCAACTCACCTGACATATCCTTAAAGTAAGGAATAAGATGCCCAGGTACCTTGGTGAGGTGTCTCAGTTTAAGTACCAAAAGTACTTGGATGAACTAGATTGTTAGAGCAAACTTGATCATTTTTGTGAGCCCTTTATAAAGTAGAAGATCAATTTAGAACTCACATTATAGGAACAGCTGACAGAGATTCTGATGAAAGGATCAAGGGTTCCAGCTAATCTCCCTGAGGAATCCCTCTAGAGAGAAATATGTACTTTAAATTCAGCCTTATTCTTCTGTTTCCCTCTCTCCCTTTACCACTGACTTTTGAACTTTGGCAATCTGAAAGACTTCCCACTGACATTCTAGTTGCAGCCCTCATATATTTGAAATAAAATATTCCCCATCTTCAGCCAAAATCTGTCACATACCTTCCCACCAGTACATACATAATCTAGGGGAAAGTGGGCTCAAGCCTAAAGATCACCCATGCCAAAGGGTTAATTTCTCCCCTTTGTGGGATTGTTTCACAGATAACACACAGGAGGCGCTGGAGGTTTCAGTCTCCAGCCTCTAACTCTTGATCTGGTCACACAGGCAGACAGCTTTGGAGGGGTTAATAATCAGCTTTATTGTAGTCTAGTCCTCTCAGATGGTTGCTGGGACAGCCAGGTCCTACAGCTTTCCCTAATCACCCTTCTTGAAGGAGCCTACAAGAAGGGGGGGAGGGGCACTACTCCTACACTTGTGCACTTCCGTAAATCCCTTAAGCCCTCAATGGAGGCCACTTGAGGCACACACAGTTTCCCCGATGTTTTAAAGAAGGCATCTTGCCAGCATTAAGCTCACAGGTTAAACTTTAGCAATATCATCATTTTGTTCAAGCGTAGTAAATATTACATTATGTCACCACCTTATCTCATGGTGCAGCCTCAGTAGGACTGTCAGTATGATTCTGGAACCTACTGTCCAGAGTCATTGAAGCTGTTCTAGGAGTTATTATCTAACACCTGGAAACTAGACATTCCTACAGTCATGGATCCTGAAAAACTAACTCTAAGAAGGATAACAAAATCCTCTTTACATACAGGGATGTCCTTAGGCATGGTAGAACTTTGTAGAGCTGTGTCTTCATCCATTCTCTCCTTGGCTCCCAGTGAAAATGGTGCCTTCTACTATTCCAGGAATACTGCTAGGATATTAATAGGAAGCTAAGGGGTTCTTCAGACCCTTGTAGGGCATGTGGTCTCTTTGCAGTGAGTGGCCATGGGGAGAGAAACCAAGGTCAGAGCTGATATTCTCCCTTTCTACTCAAGCAACTCCTTCTCTGTGGGTTTAGCTGGAACTCTCTAGTGTCTTCGTTTTCTACTTTGTGAGATGCTCCAATAAAATGGGTTCTGAACTAGTCTTCTGTTTTGTGGAGGGCCCCACAGGACATGCATGACCAAGTTTCTTCTTTTTTTTAAATAATTTAAATTTATTTATTTTTATTTTACAACTTTCATTTCTACAAGCTTTTGAGTTTTAAATTTTCTCCCCCTTCCTCTCTCTCCCTTCCACAAGATGGCATGAATCTGATGTAGGCTCCTCATATCCATTCATATTAAACGTATTTTCACATTAGTTTTGTTGTAAAGAAGAATTATAACCAATGGAAGGAACCATGAGAAAGAATAAACCCAACAAAACAGAAAGAGAGCAAATAGTATGCTGGGATCTGCGTTCGGTTTCTGTAATTCTTTCTCCAGATGTAGATAGCATTTTATGAAATTTATAAAATTTTTATAAAATACAACTGTTAGAGGCTGAGAACTTGAGTGCCTCCAGTGTGTTGAAGTTGTCTTAGAACCTTGCGTTGCTGAGAAGAGCCAAGTCTATCAAAGCTACATGAATAAGTTTCTTCAGACAAACCAAGTTCATCCTAGGATTTTTTTGAACTTGATATAAACTTTATTTTATTTTTCTCTTCATTAAGGTACCTAGACATCTCATCATTTACCTTATATGGAATGGGGTGGGGTAGGGTTCCTTGATTGATTTACTCAATCAACACCCCCTTTATATTTGTTACTTCTAAAATTTCCAGTTTTTCCACTTCAGATAGCTATTTTTGCTGAGGATTTCTTTTTTAAGGCCATTTTAAGAGAATGTATTGACTTGGGATTTTTTGCAAGATTTTCATCAGCATTTATAATAATAGCTAACATTTATGTAGCAGTTCAAGGTTTGCAAAGTTCTTTACAAATATTATCTCATTTGATTCTCATAGCATCCCTGGGAGGTAGATGCTATCATTGTCCTCATTTTACAGATGAGAAAAGTGAAGCAGACCTTCACTTTTAGTGACTTGCCTGATGTCACACAGTTCAACAAGTATATGAGGTTAGATTTGAACTCAGGCTTTCCTGACTCCAGGTCCAGTGCTCTATCTACTGCACTGTCTGTTTACTTGGCTAATTTTTACATTATAACAAAGAACCCAGAAACTGAGTAGCTGTGATACTTCCACTGTCATTGTCTTCTGTCTCTGAACCTGTCCATTTCACTAAAGCTTAGCAAACTTGGCTGTCTGTTAAATAGAAGGCTGCCTTTTTGGGGCTTAATAGATTTGGGTAAAACTGACAAGAAAGATGTCCTAGGTAATCCTTGACTCTCTCTCTGTGACTGATTGAGTCAGAAATTCCTAGGACTGTTTATTATCTTTAAATATTGTAGGGTATACTAGAAATAATTGCATAAACTTTATTTTTGTTTAAATTTAGTCGCAGCTTTTCAGGCATGCATGGTACGAAGTCATCTGCTCTTTAGAGTACTTTTAGAAATCATGTCCTTCCTGTAGAAGTTATTTCTAAAAAGAAAAAAAAAAGGGTCAAATATTGGATCGTAAATTTAGAGCTGGAATGGATCTTATAGACCACTAATTCCATCTCTTCCATTTTACAGATGAGGAAACTGAAGTCCAGAAAAGTTAACTGACTAACCCAGAGTCACTGGGTGGGATTAGAACTCAAGTCATGACTCCAAGCCCTTTATCTTATCTGCTTCATCATATAACTGCCAACCAATGTTGGTCCTTTGCAAAAGGATTGAAACTAAACATTTTTCAAAATCATATTTAGATCCTTCTGATTATTTTGTACCTATGTGAGCTATGAGTTGGAAATAAGTTATGAGATCTTCAGGCTATAAATTAACTTTTGTAAGTTCAGAGACCACTATTGTGATTATCACAAAGGTAGCAAACCAGCAGAGTGACTAAATACATTCATTTATATCCGAAACAAAACATTCTGTACTCAGTAACACAATTTCCTTAAAGTTTTATTTTAGATTTTAAATAAACATGAGACTTCCCTTTTATAAGCACCTTCTTCTTTCCATGGATTAAAAGCTCTCTGAGGGCAGGGTCGATCATTTTTCTTCTTTGCATTCACCACAGCCACTTCTCTACTGTGCACATTAGTAGGTACTTAGTAAGTGCGTTTGTAAATGTGTTCTTTATTTTAAAAAACCCTTCATTCAAACTAATTCCACAAACGTTGCCTAAGGAAAGGACCCTGCTACTTCCAGTTTATGGCAGAGGTTTGGAGTATTTTGCTCCAGGATGTGTGGAGTGAATTGATAAAGCTCAGTTAACACGACCTCCATTCATTTTTGACTTCATTTGTCACTATAGGAGTACTTGCCCTCATCTTTACTGTCAAAAAGGGAAGAAGCAAGAGAGATTGTTTTTATTTGGAATTACCCAGCAGCTAAATGCCTAACAGCCATAAAAACTTTATCTTTGCAAACTTCGTCAACCATAACTGTAATTTGACTATCATTTTGAAAGAACGCGATTGAAAACGTTAGGTAACCTACTTGCTTTGTGAAATTTCTACTTCTAGAATGGAAGATTAATTGAAATGATGAATGGCCAAATTAAAAATAAATGAGTGACTGGAGCCCAGTCCTTAAACCTCTCGTGACCCTCTAGGAGGTTAGACAGAGCAAGAGGAGCTGCCCTGCCTTGTGATGGCTTTTCCTGGGAATGCCTGTGGAGCCTTAATGCTGCTGTTACTGCTACGTTGTCTCCTAGGACTCTAGCAGATGATGAGTGGAGGCCCCCAAGGAAGTGCCATGGATGAGAGGCACAAGAACGATGCCTTCCCCTCCCTGCGGAGACGGAATGGGCCAAAAGGGCAAGCTGAAGATGCTGGTGGCCCAGAACTCCAGTTAACAGAGAGTACATTTTTTTTTTTTTTACAAGGGAAACTGAGATTTTTTTTTTGCCTAGATCTAATGCTCTTTTCGCTATACAATCATGAACAAAGTTGTTAGTCGACCATTGCCCAGGAGGATGCTCCTGTCTTCGTGGTGAGTGGGTAACGAAGAGACTTTTTTGCCTCTGATGTGCATAATTTTGCATTTGTTTAAAAATGATGGAACTAGGTCTGCCAGATTAAAATAGTGAAATTGCTCAAGAAGGCTCTTCCAAAGCAGTCACATGACACTGTAACTTGTTTGGGAAGTGACTTATTGCTTGATGCTTTAATGAGTAAATTCAATTTATATTATTCTTTAAATCTGGAAACAACTATGAGGATATCAAGGATAATTAACCTAAAGAACATTCTATCAGTGACCTCAGAGCAGAGAAGTTTACTCCAGAATGGATTTTCCTAGCTTAGTGTTATCCATTGTCCCTGGTGAGGTATAGAGGGTGGTGTAGGAGAGGAGAAGTAGTTCTGTTGTGTTCAGGAGGCTCTAAAATGTCTATCTCCAGTCTACTTTCTGTGAAAGAATAGTATAGCGAGAAAAGTGGTGCTTTGGAGCTTTGGACAGCTAGATGACAAGGTAGATAGAGCACCAGATGTGGAGTCTGAAAGACCTGGGTTCAGTCCAGCCTCAGATACTTACTAGTTCTGTGACCCTGGGCAAGTCACTTGGCCTCTGTTGTCTCAGGTTCCTCATCTTTTAAATGGGGATAATAATAGGACTTGCTTCCCAAGGTTGTTGGATCAAATGAGATAATATTCGTAAAGCTTTTAGTAGAATTCCTGGCACATAATAATAAATGTTAGTTATTATTATCACAGGACCTAGCTCCTCCGCTTACCTGTATGACCTTGGACAGCTCTCTTTACCACTCTGAGACTCATTTTCCTCATCTGAAGAAGGAAGGGATTGGACTAGATGACCTAAAAGGAGCTTTCCCAAGCTTGTAGTCAAGCTGGAGAGATGACCATAGGATCAGAACCTCCAAGAAGTGAAAAAGATTTCAGAAACCCTCTTGTCCAACTCAGTCCTGGACAGCAACCTTCCTCTGCAATATATATGGCAAGCCATCCTCCAGCTTTTGGCTATGCCTTCAAAGAGAGGACGCCCACTCCTTTCCAGGGATATATCAAGTCATAATGTTTCTTTGTTTGAGACACTTGTATCCATCTTTTCCTCTCTATTCTCACTGATACAAGTCTGGACTGCTGGCAAAAAATAGAAGATCCTTGAGGATAGGGATTGCACAGTGCCAGCCACATGATAAATAATTTAAAAATGCTCATTGATTGATTGATCCTCTGTATAGTAAACCATCTGTCACACTGATGGCAGCAGAAACATACCGTGCTTTCTAGAAAAGTTCTCCAGAGAGAAGTTTAAGGATCTTAAAAAATTTTTTTTTAAATAACACACATTTGCTTTCTATAACTCCCATCCACCTTTCCCCTCCCCATGAGAAAAAAACAAAAACATAACCCTTGTCAGAAATATGTCCAAGTCAAGCAAAACAAATTCTTCTTGTAGGGAGAAGTAGATTCTAAAGAATGATTCCATATGAGATTATTTTAGTCATATGAGTTTCATTTTCTAGTAGAATTAAAATGTCTTTCTCCTACTTCTATTCCAAGTTATGCTTATTTGGATGTATAAGAACAAGAAGTGCTATGAGAAGTGTAGCCCAGACAAACTGGATGCTTATAGTATCTAGAGTGACTTGGTGTTTATAGGTTGGGAAATAAACAGTTTGTTCCCCCACTAGCATCACCATTGGCATCTATTTACATGTGATGCTTTAAACTTTAGAGGCTAGGATATGCTTTTAAACAAAATGATACCTTAGAGATTAAAGAATCACAGATTAAGAGATAGAAGAAACCCTCAAAGTCATCTAATTCAGCCTCTTTATTTTACATTTGAGGAAACTGAGACTCAGTTTGAGTGACTTTCCTAAGGTCACAGAATTATCAGAGTGATAGAAGCATATTTTAATCCTGGTCCTCCGAATGCAATTCTGGCACTTTTTTCCATTGCCAGAGTTATATATTTGATCCTCAGAAGTGCAGTCTTGGGTGAGTCAGTCATCTTTATTTGCCTCAGTTTCCCCATCTGTAAAATGAGGACAAACTCTTTCTTGCAGAGTTGTTGTAAGGATCAAGTGAGGTAAAAATTATATAACGTTCTTAGCACAGTGCCTTGCACATGATACTTCATTAGTCATTGCTGCCTCTCAAAAATCTTTGAAAATCTAATCTTTATAACTGTGAAGGACCCTTAGAAAAACACAAAGGTCTGTTGATCCACTTCTAGGGAAAGCGGTCACCCCTTTGTAACATTATGGAGTTTAGGGGAACCAGATGGTTCCAGTTACAAACTGTCACCAGGTTGAACCCATTGAGAAACCCCGTCAAAAAATGACATTTTTACTTTCAAAAACAAAAACATAAGGGCTTAATCAAACTGAGAAGTACAAATGGGACCTTAATTTTTGAGTCTGCTAATACCTCTTCCCTGCTGACTCACAAGCTCAGTTCTTAGCTGGGACATAAATGCTGGGACAGGGAGGTTCTGTTTATTAGAGCCCGTTATGACCACTTTTTCTAATAAGGATGTCATATCCATGAGAAGTTACCATTACCTCAGGGGGCCATCTCCAGTCATCCTGATCTATATCTGACCCCTGGGCCCAGAAGGCTCTGGAGGATAAAGTAAGGCTGGTGACTTTGCACAACCCTGCCTCACCTACATTTAATTCGTTTACAAATCATGGCATCATCTGCCTGATGTCGTGGTCCTCTTTGAGAATGAAGGACGGACAGTAACAACAATATATATTTCCTCTGTTCTCCAAAGAAAATCAAGTTGCATGTATTTGACCTCTTGATAAATTGTGAATCGAAATTGTCAATTAAGAACCCATTCGACCTACTTACCATGTCAGTTACTGACCAACCCAGACCAGTATATTTTAGCCATGATTGTTATGTCAAAGCTTATAGTCAGGCTGGTGAGATGAGATCTTATATGTAAATCCATGTTTAAAAAAAGTTAACGGTAGCGTGGATAATGTGGTAACAATTCTGCAAGGCAGGCAGGTATTACAGTGGGCAGGGATAGTTATTTATGTAAAATTATAGAAGAAACAGTACTTTGAGGCAATACAGGAGTGGAAGGATCACTGAAGGGGGGGAGTCAGGGACTTGGGCTTTAGACCTGTTTCTGCAAAGCTTTTCCTCCACACCCATGCCTCCCAACATCCCTTTTTTCCTATGAAGGAGAGTTCAGGTGCCACTTTTTACAAGAGAGACTGCCAATCTTTTCACTTGTTGATGCCTTCCTTTGTGTTTATGCCATATATATTCTGTTTATATTTATCAGTGTAAGCTCCTTAAGTGTTGAAACTGACTAATTTTTATCGGTTGTCCCAGTGTCTAGCACAGGCTTGTCATATAATTGGTGTTCAGTAATTAAGATTGATTTGAATTGAATTTGGGAGCCTCAGTTCGGTGGCCTTCTGTAATATAAAATGGTTCAACTAGATGATTTCCAAGGTTCCTCCTTCAGGTCCAAAGCTTTTTGATTCTTTGAGTCAGGATAGGAATTCAAATGGATGAGGAGGGGAAGACTTATACCAAACAGGGGCATCAGCAGGTATAAAAGTATCAGGACAGAAATCGATCAATAAACATTTATTAAGTGCCTGCTCTATGCACACTGGAGATACAAAACAGAGACAATAGACAATTCTTATCCTCAAAGAGTTTATAAATTAATGGGGAAGAGAGGCTGCAAACAGATATGTACAAAGCAAGCTACATGCAGGATAAATAGGAGATAACAAGGAAATTAACAAGGAAAGA
The DNA here is from genome assembly GCA_023548195.1 of Bettongia penicillata ogilbyi. Taxonomy (NCBI): domain Eukaryota; kingdom Metazoa; phylum Chordata; class Mammalia; order Diprotodontia; family Potoroidae; genus Bettongia; species Bettongia penicillata. The sequence goes on from JAJHZJ010000640.1 coordinate 2,004,535, forward strand.
ATTAGGAGGGATTGGGGAAAAGACTTCCAGTAAACGATGAAATTTTATTTAGGACTTAATGAAGTCAGGAAAATCAGTAAGTAAAGCGGACGAGGAAGGGAGTTTCAGGCCTGGATGACAGACAGAGAAAATGCCTGGATCCAAGAAATAGAAACAGCAGAAAGTCGGTGTCATTGGATTGAAGAGCAGGGGACAGGAAGTAAGTTTGTGAGAAGACTGTAACTGAAATGAGTGTGGTGTGGATATTTGGCAGGAGGGAGATTTGCCTGATTTCTGAAGCAGCAGTAGGATAAAAGTGTAGATTGGAAGTCCTTTGGCCCCAGGATCAAATTTAAGATAAGTTAACGAGGGGCAATCTACTGAAAGGATTTCGTATGTGGTTTTGGATTGCGTAGTTAAGGGTTAGTGAGAAAGGTACCAAATTACTCATTCTCATGACTCTTGAAACTATTCATAAAAATTATCTACTTTTACCATCTAATATTTTCTATATCTAGCTGTTGGAATAAGTTATACCTTTAATAAATAAAAGTGGCCTTCAGAAGCTTAGGACTGTGGTTTAATTTGCCTTGTCATTCAGATTGTATCAAATGGCCAAAGCGCCCATTGCCACCTAGTGGCAGCATAATGCCAGGTGTACTCAGAGGAAAATTTTACTTAATTAAAAAAAAAGTACCTAAGAAATAGCTATGCCTTGATGACTGATACACATCAAAATGTTCGAGAATAACCGAAAATATCACAGCATCTTTATTGTTTCATTTTAAATCCTTTGTGACATCTGGAGTAAATCTCTCTTTGGGGCTCATGGGTTGTTTACAATGCTTTGTAGACTTAGCGTGGTCTGGAGTTTGATTGCAGCTTGACCTCATGTGCTGTCACTATCCCAAAGAAAATTACTAACTTTTTTGATTTAGTTTCTGACTTTTTCTTTATTTTTTTCAATGCATAATCTCTTTATTCCGTTACTGAGATTCAGTTCCATAATTTAGTTCTCTAACAACTGATATATACCCAATGACCAGTAACTAATTGTTATTTTCTCTAAATACATCTGAATCACTGTATTTCTTGGTGTTTCTGACTTTTTCAATGTGTGGGCAGTCACCTGTCAAGAACTTTGACATCAGTAATGCCTGAAAAAATCTGATTTTGTGCAGGATGTTTCTATAAAAGTTGGATGGTAGGACGTGAGTCCTTATCAGGCCAATCATCACCAACTCTCAGCACGATAGCTTCCAAGTTGTCTTTGATTTCTTGCTAGTCTTTAATGATATGGACTTTTTAATGTTATAACTGAATTACATATCTTGATCAAGTTCATAATTATCCATGAGATCACGGTAGATTTAGATCTGTGAGGGACCTCGGAAGCCAAATGGTCAACCACCTTGTTTTTGTCATCAGTCGGTTGTTTTAATTGTGTCTGACTCTTCATGACCCCATTTGGGGTTTTCTTGGCAGAAATACTACAGTGGTTTGCCATTTCCTTCTCCAGTTCATTTTACAATGAAAAAACTGAGGCAAATGGGGTTAAGTGACTTGTCCAGGGTCACACAGTAAGTGTCCGAGGCCAGATTTGAACTCAGGAAGATGAGTCTTCCTGACTCCAGGCCTAGCGCTCTGTCCACTGCATCACCTAGTTGAAGAAACTAAGGTCCATGGAGATGAAATCTGTCCAAGTTCATACAAGTACCAAACCCCAGAGAGAACATTTGAAACCATATTTATACACTGAACAAAATCAGTCAGAATATACAAAGCTAATTTCATATATATGAATATAAATATAATATATAAATATATTTAAATGATATGATATACATTTTACAGTTAGAGGCATACTAGGAAAGGAAATATTTAAGGTTTTTTATGAATTTTCTTGAGATGCCAGATATGTTCAATTGCCCTTAAACTATGTAAAGGAAATAGATTGGAAAACAATTCGGAATAGGAGTGAGAAAATGTAGGTGAGGCTAATTCATGAAAACCTTTAGAACTAGACTGAAGAGTTTAGATATGATGTATATTAATCTCTGATTGCTCTGGAGAGAGGTTCATGAAAGAAACAGGAGAGCAAAATCAAAATATTAGAGGTTATTTTGGCGGTTGATATTTTATGGGAGGAGGTAAAGAAACAGAGATATCATAGGAGAATAGATTACAGTTGTAAAGGACCTTAGAGACCATCAAGATAATCACCTCACTTTACAGATGAAAAAAACTGAGAAACAGGGAGGTTAAGTGACTTGTTCTATGTCACAGGTAGTGTCTAAGGTAGGATTTGAACTCATGTCTTCCTTACTACCATCCAGTAATGACACTGTCAAGTGCCCTATCATATTGTTATTATGGGTTGACTATTCCAACGTCTCACGTCTGGAGTTTTGGTGGTAAAGTTGAAATTGGAGCTCTGGATCAGAATTTATTGCCTCTTAAATTTGTTAAAGGAACTGAGAACCCAATTGTCTCCTTGATGAATATAGATGGATGTCTCTTCATCCTCATTGCTTAGATGGGAAAATGGAGTTATAGTGTTTTGTTCAAATATAAGAGTGCCTTTAAAAAATAATGGCATTGTAAGTCTTAACGTGTATAAGGAAACAGATTCTAACAATCCTGTCATGAGAATCAAAACTAGTCTGCTCAAGGCTACATATTTGGATCCCAAGTACCACTTAATTGGATTTTTTTTTTCTCTTCTGGTGGTTGGTTGTTCACATTGGCGTCTGACTGCATCATAAAACTCTAAAACAGAACATTTTGGAAATCCCAAGTGTGCTCTAAAAGGGTAATGAATGAGGTTTTACATATGGAAACGTCAATGACTTTTCCAACAGTTCTTCGTATCAGGCTATCAAGCCTTGCATTTTGGCTTCTCCGTAACTCTCATTAAGAAATTCTCAATTGCAGAGTTAAGCCCTCTTGGGTTTTGCTAGGTTGCTATATATCTTTTATGGACTGACAAGTGTTCTAGAGCAAGAGGTCAGTCTGTGCTACAGATGTCGGGACATGTGTGCATCTGATGGTTTGGAAAGATCAGACTGATAATGAAATGCATAGCCCCTTGTCTTGTATTCTTAAAAATATTACTTTGTGCCTTTAGACATCAGACAAAAATAATTTCTTGGAAGAAAGAATTTATTTTCCCTTGGGTGGATGTTGGGGTTTGTTTTTTTGGGGGGGGTTCTGTTATTATTGGAGGGTAGAAAGGCCATAATAAATATGCCCTTTCTGAGAATTACAAGAATTATGTTATAAATAGATCAATAGTTTCTCTTGCCCAAAATAGTTTAGAATGTCCAAATGATTTTAAAAACTATACAAGAGGTACTTGTCATGTAACTCACACAATACTAGATTCTGTATAAACATGTTAAAAATTTTTTTGCCAAATTACTTTTTGGGTTTAGTGGACTTTAATCCTTCTTGCATAATGTACAGACCTTCAACATATGAATGATTAGTTCAAGTGTCAATAGCTCCACTCACAAACAGGCAAAGAAACTTTTCAATTTTGAGTGTATTATGTGCATGCCACTCTGCCTGGTATTTGGGACATACAAAGAGATATGAAACATGGTCCCTGCTGTCAAGGAACTTAAAATGTAGTTGGGGAGATGACAGTCATATTAAGAGTTCATCTTTCCTGACTTTGTTACAAAAGACACCAGAGGACAATAAGTGGTTACGTACGAAATCAAAAATACATTAACTTGTCAGCAAACATTAATGGACAGTGACAGTTGTGAGTTTAGAAGAGAAATGGAGATCAGTGGGTCTGGAAGAGGGTTAATGGAGAAGGTGGAACATAAAGTAGACCAGGAAAGAGGGGGAAGGAGGTAGAGATAAAGTGAAGTGATGCCTTATGGAGGCAAAAATGTGTGTGGCTCACAGAGTCTGAGGAGATAGGCTGGCTGAATAGTGCATTTGCATAGAGTATGTTCTAAAACTTACTAAGCTACTGGGCACAGTATTCTGATAGCCTTGAATTCTGGACTAGGGAGAATGGACATTATCCTTTGATTGGTTAGGGTTTTTTTATTTGGTTTGGTTTTTTGTAAATGCAGGTTTAGGTTACCGTTAGGGCTGAACAAATGAGAAAAGCATGGAAGAGGTAGGCAAAGAGCCATATCTACTAAGACTGCAGAATATAATCAATAGCAAGTGCCAAACTTTCATAGTGCATATGAGCCATGTGTGGATGCCTTTAGTATTTTAAAGGAATTTTCACGTGTTACTTGAATATCATATCTTGATTGACATCATTTACACCAATGACTGGCCAGCCTACCAAATCTCACACTAATTATTTAGTTTTGTCACTTGATAGTCCTTGAGCCCTATTCAGGGCTCCTAAGGATTATCGTGCTCATGAAGAATCACATGGGAACACGATGGTTCTAATCTGTCTCTTCTGATGTGTGGATTTTGGGGGGGTGAGAGTGGGAGGGAATAGAGTCTAGGATAAAGGTAAACTGTGTAAGGCAGGCGTGAACAGTAGAATATTAAAGATATTGCTGTAACTTGAACCAGTTTAGACCAGTTTTTGAAAGTGGTTGGTCTTGGTTCTCTGTTTAAGTCTATTTGGAGTTTTTTTGTTTTGTTTTTTTACAGTATTTTTACAGTATTCAATCACCAGCCAAGTCAAATTGGATTGACTCTTCTTGTTATTCCCCAAGCTGGTCACAAAGTGCTTTGGGGGAGGTTCAGAACTTGAAAAATGTATGGTGTTTGCCCTCAAGAAGCTTATAGTCTATTTGGAGAAATGATATTCACAAATAACTATTTTCCAAAGTTCAGTTTGTAATTGATAATTGACATAAAAAGGGTTGGGTACTCAGAGAAGTAAAAGAGTCAAGGAGCAGACATAGTGAACTCCACCCTTCTTCAAAAAGGGAGAGAGACAGACAGAGACAAACAGAGAAAGACAGAAAGAGAGAGAGAGAGAGAGAGAGAATATTTTTATAAAGTTAATGCAGGACAGATCCCTCCATCGGAGGACAGATTGTTCTGTTCTCTTTCAGGTCCCACTCTTTTGACATACCCAACATACATCATTAACAAGTGCAGTTGCATTTTTAGGTGGCTCCCTGCAGTGACTTCATGCTCTCCTCTCTGATAGGCTTTCCCTCGAACAGCTCATCAGGCCTGCACACAAGTTTCTGACCATTAATATGACCATGCTAGGTCACAACTCTGATCACTTAAAGCTGTAGGAACTTCTTTCTTGTTTCCCACCTGAGAAAGACTGTGGAAGAGTGGTGGCAGATTGACCCTAGTTCTCACCTCCACTTGCAGTTCAATTTAATGTCACATGAATTTTAAGGGGCCTTGCTAACCACTGCACAAAAAAGCCAGCTCAGGTTATAGAAAGACAGGTATATAGTAGTTCATTTATCAACTCGAGAGTGTGGCACGCATCATCAGCAGGTGATGGACGTATGAATCTTACAATTCCACAAATGACCTATCTACATGTACATACACATTTTGTAACTTTTTATATGTACAGATGTGTATAGATACACATTTACGTGTATATGTATTTATATGTGGATGGACAGATAGTTTGTTTCTCCTTCTGAGCTACAAGACTTAGGGTTTGGGTGAGATTTGGTAGGTCACATAAGTAGGAAGGCTAACAAAGCAGTTTTGGGTAAGATCTGGTTGGGTGGAAAAGCATATTATTACAAAAGAAAAAGGTGCTTAAACTGTTAACAGAGACGTTTGCCATAGCCATTTACAGGAAAGGAGACTGAATCTTCTTTATCTGTCAGTTAATTAGCATTTGCTGAACTCCTACTAAAATGCTCTTTATTCAATAGAATAAAGAGAATTGGATGAGTTCCTGGAACTATTAAAAGTATTATGAGTTTTCTTTTATAACTATAGCGTAATCAGGGGAAGGGAGGTACTGAAAGAGACATTAGGTACATTCAGTATATTTAAATAAATGACATCAATATAGCACATAATGGAGTTACTTATGTTGATGTAGCAAAAGTTCTCTTTTGACATCAGCAAACATTTGTTAAATCCCCACTTTGTGCAAGGTACTATGCTGAACCTGAAAGTACTGAGAAAAAGCTTTACCCTCAAGAAGCTTACATTCTATTGGGGGATATACCATGTGCACAAATAAACATGAAATTCATAGAAGTAACTTTGAGGGGAAGGAGGTGACCAGGAAGTCCACCTTTCTCCCCTCAAGCTTACTTGAGAGGAGGTAGGTGTAGGAGATAGTGCCTAAACTGCACTTTAAAGGAAGATAGTGATTCTAAGTGGTGGAAATAAAGAGTAAATGTATTCCATATATGATAGATCACTTGTGCAAAGGACTTGGAAGTGGAAGTTAGTGTATATCATTTTAGGAGGAGAAGCTAGCTGGTCAGTTTGACTAGAATGAAGAGGAGGAACAGTATGAAATAAGACTAGAAAGCTAGTTGGTGCCAGATTATAGAGAGCGTTAAATGCTAGTTTGAGGGATTCATGTCTTATCCTAGAAGCAATAGAGAATCTTTGACGATTGGGGGTAAGAGGAAAAGTGGCATGGCCAGATCTGTGTTTTACGAATAGCAGTTTATATTTTGAACCTGAGTAGCAAAAAGGATGGTAGGTACTGTTAGAGATGAACTTGAAACTCAAAAAAGGTATCAAGAAAAATTTATTAAAAATGTACATCAGAGGAGGGAAGGCCTACATTCCTCCCCCTGAAGGAACAGGGAGCTTCCAGCGTGGCCACCAGAAGGGCTACGACCAGGTCAGGATGAGGCAGGACCCTTACAGAATTCTGAACTTTGGGTTTCCTGCAACACTGTCCCCTGGCCATGTGACTTCATATTCTCCTCTGATAGGCTCTTCCTCACACAGTTCCTTGGGCCTGCACATTAGTTTCTGACCTCTAACCTGTCCATGCTAGATCACAACCCCCCATCAAAGTGTGGAAATAAAACTTACTTCCTGTTTTCCCACAGTGTACAGAAAAGTTAGAGAGTGAGCTAATTTGGTAAGGCAAGATAGGTGGGAACAAGTAAGTAGGGAAGAGAATGGTTTCATTTTTAGACATGGTGAGTTTGAGACATTAGCAGTCAGTAAGGATAAAACATAAGTTTTAAAATTAATTTTATTTTTTCTTAATTTGTTGTTCAGTCATCGTCCAGTCGTGTCTGACTCTTGATGACCCCATTTGGGGTTTCCTTGACAAAGACATTGAAATGGTTTGCCATTTCCTTTCTCAGATTGACAGATGAAGAAACTGAAGTCAACAGGTTAAATGACTTGCCTAGGATCACACAGCTAATAAAGGTCTTAGGCCAGATTTGAACTGAAAAAGATGAATCTTCCTTACTCCAAGCCCAGCAGTCTATCCACTGCTAATGGAATTTGAAGCTCTCCTCCTCCCCCCCCCTTAATAGGCCCCTGTAACTTGCTTTGAATCTAGCCCACCACTTGAATCACATGGAGCCCATGGTGGGAAGAGCTTGACAGGAAGTAAGAGTGAGGCAGAGCAGGTAGCATGAGTAAGAGAGGGAAGAATTTTGCCTAAGGGAGCTTGTTTGTGGAGAGACCTGACTAAGGGAAGACTTGAGGATGTCTGTGCTTCCTGGATTGGTGACATGTATGATCTTCTTTTTTGCTATGGTGAATTTGACTTTCTGGTATCTGAAAAAATATCTTGGTTTTGTCTTGGAGGAAGAGAGTTATTTATGCTTTGCAAATTTATGCTGGAAATACACATGCATATTCATAGTGGCCACTGTGAGTATTGCACTGGCATTACACCACTGCACCACCTAGCTGCCCTTTTCTCAATGAACAGATATTAATTTTTTTCCCCTCTGTCTTCCCTGCCACTGGAAAACAGAAGCAAAAACCTTGTAAGAAATATGCATAATCAATTAAAAATGATATACGTTAATTGTAGGTGTGTTTTGGGTGTGCAAATGGTTATGGAGCTAACATTTTTCCTCATTTTAGCAAAATGGTGGTGATGGTGGTGGTGGTGGTGGTGGTGGTGGTGGTGGTGGTGGTAGTGGAGGAGGAGGACGATTTGGTCGATTTTAGTACAAGGTTTTTGCCAAATTACTATATCTGCTACTGGGTGCATGATTTTCCTTGAATGGCAAAGGAAAATCATGCACCTAGTAGCAGACATAGTAATTTGATCTTCAGACTAAAAGTTGATACTGAATTTTATGTTAATGAATGGGACATGGGACTATATCCATGCAGAAAGATGATGCTACTGATGTAAATAAAGTATGGGGTGGGGGACCCCTGTGTCAAACTTTTATATCCAGCATAGCAGCTTTTGCTGATCTGTGACTCCTCTTCCTTCTAGGATTTACTCTATCCCTCCAGCAACTTTTGTGAGTTAGGCATGGCAGTCTATATCTATACAATAGAGTTTGCACTTGGTAGTAGTTTCCTATCCTAGCTAGGAGCTGGATCTTTGACCTCATTAGCACTGTGTCCCTCACTTCTTGAGCTAATGGAGTCCACATCAAAGAATAGGAAATGTGCAACAAATCTTAAACAGATGTTTTTTGTGCTTTAAAGACATGGGGTGTTAGAAAGATCCCTAAATTTGGAAATGGAAGACTTGAGTTCCAGTCCCGGTTAAAGGTTGCCATTTACTGTTCGTGTGAGTCTGTCCAAGTACACTTCCACGGTGAGCCTCAGTTTTATTCCATATTAAATGAGAAGAGTTGGAGTAGTTGATCTGTTAGGGGGCCTGCCTCCAACCCTGAAGTCCCAACATGTTGCTGAGGCTGTTTTATTCCCCTGAGGCCCCTGTCCTTGAAATTCTGCCATACTCTCTGAACATTTAGTTCGTCTTATTTTCTATTTAGGCAGAATTTGTGCAAGAAACAGAGTTATTTTTAACTGCCCCCAGCTACCTACTCCATATGAAATCCATATTATATCACTTTGAATCTTAGAAAAATGTAAGGATTGGGGCTGGATGTTATGCTCAAATGCATGCCTAGAATATTTTTGGATGTTCTTGAATTATAGGTAGACATGTCTCGGAATGTTTTATTTGTGTGTGATAAGAACCTGGCCAGTAAATCTGTTTCAGATATAAACATGCGTAGGTCCCAAGTGTACCTCATTTTATGCACCAGGTAGATGTCTTTCAAATTGGTAGCTCAGTTTCATTAACCAAGTCTGCCTTTGAATACACTAGGCTTGTGGGCTGTTCAGAAAGGGTCAAATGCTGAATTCCTCTTTTAAAATATATCATTCCTCTTGTTTAGTTGTCTTTTTCAGTCCTGTCTTGACTCTTCATGATCCCATTTGGGGTTTTCTTGGGAGAGATACTGGAGTGGTTTGCCATTTCCTTCTCCAGCTCATTTGACAGTTGAGGGAACTGAGGCAAACAGGGTTAAGTGACTTGCCCAGGGTCACACAACCAGGAAGTGTCTGAAGCCAGATTTGAACCCATGAAGATGAGGCTTCCTCATTCCAAACCCACCGTACCACCTAACTGTATTACCCGTCCCCATATATATTGTATTGGGTGTGATTTAAGAGCTTAAAAGACATGTGAAATTGGCAACTTTCAGGGTTAGGTTCACATGGAGCTGACTCTTTTCTCTCTCCCTATTGCGGTGCTTTTACACTGTAGAATCTGGAGCTAGAAGGAATGTTAGACATCACCAGGTCCTATTGTAACTGAGGCCTAGACTACTTTAAAGTTATATTTCAGTCATTTTGAATTGTGGGCTTTTTCTTTTATTGTAGAGTTTATCTGGATAGCCTGCATAATAATAACCTCTTTCATTTTCCACCCTGCTGCCGTCCTCTAAACTTCTCTGTCATGCCCCAGGAACTCCTTTGTTTTAGAAGATCTTGTTAACCCTTGACTCTACCCTCAGCCCCAGGGCCCCTCCCTCTGACTGGTGGGGGGAGGGGGGGTGTTCATCCTTTGTTGCCAAAGAAGACCATGCCATCAGAGAATTGATGACATGACTTGCACTTGACTTTGTTTTGAGTGACAGGGATTTGTGCAGGTGACCAGCCTTACTTCTCCTCCGGAGCCATCTGAATCCGGTGACCAGATATTCATTAAAATGACTAGAGATGACCCAGGATGAGACAGTTAGGGTTAAGTGACTTGCCCAAGGTCACACAGCTAGTGAGTGTCAAGTGTCTGAGGTGAGATTTGAATTCAGGTCCTCTTGACTCCTGCACTCATGCTCTATCCTTTGCACCACCTAACTGCCCCGACTGTAGAGAGCTCCTATCAGAATCTCTATTTAAGGATACCCTGGCCAGACCTCTCTCTACTTCCCCCTCAGCTGTAGTCCTACAGATTTCTCCTTCTTGCCCCATGATAAGTACTTTCTTCCTCCTCCCACTCCCCTTTTGTGTGTTGTTTTCCTTCTTTAAATTGTAAGTCCTGCTACTGTCAATTTGTATTTCTTTGGATCCCCACCACTTTGAGCTTTGCTTGGCACATAGTAGGTAGCTAAATAAATCCTTACTTACTTATTAACTGATCTTACATACATATAAAATTATACAGCACTTTATGTACCATAATCTTGTCTCACTTGATTCTCAGGACTATCCTGCTAAGGTGGGGCAGGTGTCCCTCTCTTAAGACTTTTGGTCCCAAGACCCACAACTCTTTGCACTATATAATGTTGTCTTCCATCTGAACTAGAATCGTGGAGTTAGAGCTGGAAAGGATTCCCTAAAGGTCATCTAGTATCTACCCCCAACCCCAACCATTTTACAGGTGAGGAAATAGGCTTTAAGAGGTTAAATAACTTTTCTGAAGTCACACAGGTAGTAGGTGGCAGGGTGGGATTTGGACCAGATTTTTATTGCTGCTTTGTCATTTTCAGTCACGTGCAACTCTTCATGACCCCATTTGGGGTTTTCTTGGTGAAGGTACTGTCGGGGTTTGCCATTTCCTTCTCCACATCATTTTACAGATGAGGCAGACAGGTTTAAGTGACTTGCCCAGGGTCACACAGCTAGGAAGTGTGACTTGAACTCATGAAGATGAGTCTTCAGATGACTGCAGCTCCTGGGGCCCTAGCCACTGCTCTACCTCCTCTCACTCCAAATCTAAGAATCTGCCTCTGTCTGGTTTGCTGTGTGAGAAGGTTTTGTTTATTTGTGTGCTTGTTTTTCCAGTGAGCCTTTTTTCTTCTGAGAGGGTTGTTCTCTATCTTATATTTACTTAGCACTAAGAACAGATCCTGCTACTACCTCATGTCAAATGCCCTTGTGCGTTACTATGGACTTAGATGAAGTGCTTTGGAAACCCCCAGTTAATTTCCTTTAATGAAGGTTTAACTTCATTACTTAATCAACACTGCCTCTCAGAGCAAGAAGGTAGAAAAGGACAACTGGGCTTTGGTATACTGAGTTCTGGATTCGGTTCCTTGTGCTCTCATCCTGGGTATCTAGCAGATGGCCTGGAAGGTTTGGCTCGATCAAACTGAATTCTGTCAGTCGCAACTGACAGTAGCAACTCAGTCTAGCATATTAAGAGGGGAAGGGAAGCTGGTGTAGAGATTTGTTTGCCCATCAGGAACACCTGCCTGGCTTCTGTGTGAACAAGGAGGGCATTATGTAGAGTGAATAGCTAGGACATTATAACATGGTGTGTTTGGGTAATCTGTTTGTAATAATGTGTGAGTGAAATGTGAGACTGTCATTTTAGAGGAAATTATCAAGAATGAGCCTTAAGTAGTAATTAAACCTTGTCATAAACAAAACTATTATTATCCTTTGCTTTAAAAAAAAATATTTGCATCTGAACTTGACTTTAAACAAACCCTAAATAGAACTGCTCCCTAAACCTGCCTCTCCTTCAGAATTCCGTTTGTAGTGATGATACTAATAGCTTCCTAGTCATCCTAGTTTATAAGCTCAAGTCGTCCTTGACCCTTCCTGTTCTCTCGCTTTCTTTCTAATCCATTGCTGGGTCCTGCCAGTTCTACCTCCATAGATCTACCTCTTTTTACTTTCATCAGTCATCATCTTGAGTTGAGATGTTCATTACCTTTTGCTTGGACTCCTGTCGTGGTGGTTTGTTTTGTCAACTAGGTTGCAGGAGAAATGGTTCTACTCATGGGGTGAATTCTCCTTTTGATCAGCATGGGAAACTTGACCTCCATTTTTCCAGGTCTCCTTAGGCAGCCTGGTACCCCCTCCCCCCACATACTATTGGAGGGGGGAAGGGTTCACCTTGTTGGCATTGGACTTTTACAGAAACATACAATAAGCTTAGCCCACTACATCTTAGAACTCCTGAGCTCAAGAGATACACCAGTCTCAGCCTCCCTAACAGGATGGATTACAGATGCCAAGCTTGTGCTACACATTCATTTTGCCTGGACTATTGTGATAATCAGCAAGCATAAATTAAGTGCTTCCTGGGTGCTGGACACTGCTAGGTATTGTGGAAACAGACAAAAATGCCATTATTTCTGGCTTTGGGGGAGCTTTCATTCCAAACAGTGAAACAGAACTCCATTAACTTAAAGAGGGGAAAAAAATTATATCCTTATTTTCTATGGTATCTTGCTGAAATTTAGCATGTCTTTGAATTTTGAATGTAAGCAACAAATATTATTCTTTGAAGGAGTCTATATGCTTTCACCACTCTTCCAAAGGGGTTTGTGACTCACACACCATAAAATGCGAGGGTTCTTAACTATCTGAGGCTCCTGTTAATCCCCTTTATTCATTTTTTACCCCACATCTGAATCTCTTTCTTCTCTGGATCCCCTTATATTTAGCACCTCTAATAGTCCTTTGGTACCTGCATGTGTGCTGCTTTGTATTGTTGGCTATCTTGTGTATCACATCTTTCTGAATACGTTATAACCTCTTTGAAGTCAGGGATTGAGCTCCCTCCTTTTTCTATCTATCTTCTCTAATGCCTGTCACATCGGATCCCCCCAAAGTACAATAGATTTTGATATGTCATTCCTTCTGATCCAGCAGGTCACTTTTGTCTTCCCATTTCTTTACATTTAAATCTCCTTCCTTATTATTTTGGACCGCATGTGTCTTTCATGGTAGCCTTGCTGATAATCACTTAGGCAGTAGTAGCATAGGGTCAGGGAACAGGGGAGGAATTCTTCCCTGAGAGGAAGAGCCTGTAGTAGTACTTTAACTGTTCTTTGAATTGGAATTAGAGCCACTGCAATGAAATATGAAAGCTGCAGCACCTTTCATAAAGGAAGTCAAACTAGCTCCTTTCCTTAGCTTTCATCAGTATATTCTGTCCAGTCTGACAAGTTAGGTTTAGGGTTTCATAACACAGACATGTTGACAAGTTTGTTTTGAAGAGGAAGAAAGAAAACAGCTTGTTTTTCTGTGCCCAAGTGATCAAAATTTAGTCATAGAAGGTAATCTCTGGCTGTTTGAAGGGCTGCCTCTGTACTGTCTCAGTGTCCTGTGATCATTATAAAGGTTTTTATTTTGTCTGTTATCCCACATGTTGGGAAGACAAGTCTCTTGAAAGGGCCCAGCCTACAATATGGGAAACTATTAAAACAGCAAGGGTCTGTCATGCACTGACAATGGAAATAAAGACAGGTAAAAGAAATGATTACAGTATGGCAAAAATAATGATAGTAAGTGCTAAAATTTGGAATAAATTGAGGTCTAGGGAAGAAAGCTTAGGAGAACAAAAAGGGGTGTGGTCAAAGATATACTGAGGTAACTAGCGTCAAAGAAAAAATTAGACTACTGCTTAGTTGCTAACATAACTAGTAGCAAGAGAGCTATAAAAATTGAACTCTACTGGTTAGCTCTGGAGGAGCTATGGAAAGCCTCACTTCTGGTGTCTTGTCCAGAAGGCTCCAAGGCCAGATTGCAGGTCAAGGCCTGCAGGGCTCACATGTTGCTCTCCTCTTCATAGTTACGGCATTACACATGGTTCTGGAACATAGCACACTGCCTCCTAAATTTGCAAATGCAATCTAATGTGTTTAGCTGAAGTAGCATGCTCTTAAACAGTTCCCTGGAAAGGGAGTTGTGCTTGTTTTAAGGTTTATTTCTCTTGAGACCCTTTAAGTGCTTGTAAAACTTTTTTTTACCAGTGACTTATTATGATTTAGGTAGTGGGACTGAAAATTGAATAATTTGGATTTTCTTTGCTGGTGTTATCCTGAAAGGATAATGGATTTGCAGTCATAGATTGTAAGCTTCTAAAGACCAGCAACTGTGGGCTGTGTTGAAGGCATTCCCAATCACTGGAAATGTCTTAAAATGTTAGTGTTACAAGGGGTCTGAGAGGTCATCTAGTCCAATTTCCTTTTTTTTTACAGCTAAGGAAAATGAGTCCCAGGGGGAAGGCAGTGTACCCAAAGGTAAGACAGTCTGTAGATGGCAGAACTGAGATTAGGATTTAGGCTTCTTGAATACTACTTCCAAGTCCCTTTCCACTTGACCATATTACATACTGCCTCTATTGTCAGGGGGACGTAGAAGAGAAAGTAGGGGAAAAGATGCTTGCTTTTCTGCCATGTGAACCTAAATATAGGATGGATTGTAAACCCTTTGGGGCTATTGTTGTACATCACTTCAGCTATGTCCTACTCTTTGTGGCCCCATTTGGGGGATTTTCTTGGCAGAGACACTGGACTGGGGTTTGCCATTTCCTTCTCCAGCTCATTTTGTTAATGAGGCAACTGAGGCAGAGTTAAGTGACTTGCCCAGGGTCATGTAGCTAGTAAGTGTCATCTGAGGCAAGATTTGAATTCAGGTCTTCCTGACTTCAGGCCACACTCTCTATCTTCTACACCACTGAGTCACTCAGCACTATTAGAGCTAACGTTTACATAGCTCTTTAGCAACCGAACAGCAGCAGTATCTTCTTTGATCTTAGTGCCGAACTGGAGCATGCTCATTAAATACTTGTTTGTTCAGAAAGCAACCAGATAGATACAAAACAACAATGAATTTAGTATTAGAGGATCTGAGTTTTAATTCCGGTTTTGTCACTCTATGACAATCTTTGGATCTTAATTCGCTCCTCTATAGAATGAGGGATTTACACGAGATGACCTTCTGGCTCTAAATCTTTGGATTTGGAGCTTTCATGACACTTTTGAATGTGAGAGTTAGAAAGAAGCCTAATTTAACACCATCATTTTGTAGATGAGGACCATAGAGTTTACAGGGTAAGGGGAGAGGAGGGACCCAAGATCATACTGGGGATCGATGGAATCCCAGCCCCCATATTCTAGTTGCCCGTAGACGAATTGAGATGACAGAACAAGCACCTGTGAAACCATTGGAGAGCCATATAGGACTATGTGCAAACAAACTCCAGATTATGTGGTACAACTAGCTAGTGCTGTAGTATTTGTGAGAACAGAGAGATTTTAGTATGTGCTGAGAGGATAGATAAGACTTTGAGGAGCTGGTGGTACCTTGTGCTGGGTCTTGAAGTATGTGTGGTGGGCAAGGTTCAGTGGGTGGATGAGGAAGGGAGAAGGAAACATCTCTAAGTACTGGAAACAGCATGTGCATAGTTGTCTAATGAATAAGTAGCAAAGGTAACCTGGGGTCCTTTGACTCCAAACTATTTCCACAAATCTTTTTCCAGTAGAATGCAAGCTCTGTTAAAGCAATGATTTTTTTTTTCTTTTTTGTCTTTGAAACCTCAGTATTTAACATATGGCCTGGCACATAGTAAGGATTTCAAAAGTGTTTATTGAATTTGAGTTTGTTGAACCCAACCTACACAAAGGGGCACTAATGACCCTAGGTATGATAGGGGCAGAGAATTTGTCCTCTTGAACAGAAAGTGAGGATGTTGGTAAGGTGCATGGTCTTTAGACAGGGAAGTGGGTTATTCTGAAATATTACAGAGATCTTCAGTTTAAATATTCTTTGGGTATCAACCTACCTTATGGTAGAAGGTTGAGCATAATGAGTTGTTAAGGAAGTCCTTTTGGGCATTTGTGACTTTGATTTCAGCGAAGGAAGGACTACTCCACCAGGGGACCAGATTCATGGTCTGATTCCAAAGTGCAGTGATGTTGACAGTATTTATTCAACATCTCTTTAGTCTGATCCAGTAGAGAACAGTGGAATTCTTGGTATGGAACATTGTCCTTCTCCTTGGATAGACATTATATACAAGCACTCTGTGTTTTCTACTGAGCTCTGTTCCTTTGGACTTATCTGTAATACTCCAGGATCCCCTTCATACTTGAGGATCACTTCAACTCTGGAACTCACACCTCATTAGTATTCCTTGCCCCTGGGCCCCCTCTGATTTGATGGCAAAGTTCATGAATTCCCAGAGCTTCCATCAGGCTATCTTCCTTTCCCATTCAGCTACACACCAATGAACTTCTCTCTCCACCATGCCCCTGGTGCCAGGTATCTTTCCTCCCCAAACCAACTTGTTTTCAATTTCCTTTTGTGTGTTGACTTCCTCCATGATACTGAAGTTGCCTTCCTTTAAAGGCAGGGACTGGGTTTCTTCTCTCATGTGCTTAGTATCATGCTTGACATCTGTTAGGTCTTAATCAATGTATGTTGACTGAAAAGAAGAGGTAGGAAAATCTCAGTGGTCTAGATCAGAGATTGAGGGAGGTGGTACCCTCAAAACTGTGGTTTTGAAAGGGATATGAAATGGCCAGTTGTGAATTCCAAAGCATATTATTAGTGTAAACAGCTCCCTGGCCCATGACCAGAGAATAGTGCTATGTAAGCATCAGCTTACCCTTAGACCTAATAGTGGCTGTCTGGGTAAGAGTACCACATCTTGGAAAGCCAGCTGTTCATAATCCAGTTTCTCTGATGTCATGGTCTTCTTCGAAAATGAAAGGCAAACACAACAACTTACATTAGGTTTAATACTAGGGCCCTCCTTTCTACTTTGTCTTGATCTCTTTTATTGGCAATTGCTAGCCTCACTAATTGATCACACTCAAAACTCCATACCTCAGTTTCTCTTTATCATAGATTGTTATCTTGATACCCATTTCAATCTCTGTGGGAATTCCACAGGTGAAACTTAGATGTTGAAACACATTCACTGTTTCCTCCTTTGCCTGATAGCTTACAATACTTTCTTTCCTAGCCTGCATTTTTCCTTCTTCCTTTGTTGGCTCTGTTCTCTCCCAGCTTCCACAAGTGGTACCCAGAAGTTTCCCAGAATAGATGGAGCTGTCTTCCCTTCCTCTCCAGCTTCTGCTGCCTCTACTCTGTTCCACATGTCAGTTGAATTGTTTGCATGTATGTGCACATAAGGACGCATCTATACATGCCAGTACGTTTCATAGGTGACCTGGCTTTGCCACCTTTATCTTGAGAAGAAGTTAGATTCTGGCAAAAGTTCAAAGAAAAGGGAAAGAATCAGTATTTGACCTTAGGTTTTGTAAACTTTAAAGTTACATAAATGAGAAGTGTTATTTTAAGGAATTCTTACAAAAAGCAAAAAATGGTAAACAGATACGCACTAGTAAGGGAATTGACTTCTTTCCGTTTTTCATGAATCATGTTTTCCAAAATGAAAATAAGTCCATTTCTTTACTAGCAAGTATCTGTTTAGTGTTACTATTTGCTATACAAGCTGAACTTTCTAAAGCTCTTCCTGTGTTACTGATTTTAGGAAAATTAATTTCCATTCCTCAATAGGTCAGATTCTACTTTAAATGAAGGTACTAGGTCTTAATAACACAAAAAGACTTTTCTTATTTCACTAGTTGGTAGTACTTCCTCCTTTTCCCCAAAAATTATTTCATGTGTATTTTGTATTTATATGTATACATATTGTGTCTCTCCCTACCATGGAATGCAAGCATCTTGAGAGCAGGAACAATTTCATTTTATATTCTCTGCTCTTACCTATGTGCCAGCAACATAGTGTTTAAATAAATTCTTATTGAATGAAAGAATGACCAGACTCTCTCTGCAGACTGCTTCCCAAAAGGATGTCAGTAAGATAAATACTTACTGAATGAAAGAATGACTCTGTAACCTAGTTCCTAAATGAGTGTAAGTTGCTCTTATGTTTTCTTTAGCTTATCCGCCATTTTGGTTTCCTCATACTAATTGTCTCAGATCAGGAAAATCTGAAAAGATACTGGATATTTTTCCTTTTGAAGCAAAGTCAGTAGGAATTCACTGATTTAAAATATCTTGATCAATTTTTATTAGACAAATTTGCTATGAAATCTAGTCTAGGTCAAGTGGACAGCACCATGTTGTCGTTGGTACTCATCAATAAACACAGGAAATGTGAGGTTTCCTTTTTCATGAAATACTTCTGGTGCTGTAAGCTACAGTACTTGCTGTGCTGCTGGCTGGGAAGAGACCTTATTGATCATTTAGGTGAGATGAAATGATGATGTCTTGTTGGTCGATAAATGGATAGGAATGGTAGCTTTGGTCTGAGATGGTCAGGAGCTCTACTGGAAAGGAATTCTTCTTGGAATCTCCTAAACTTTGAGGAGCTTCCACGAGCTGAAATAAGAGTCCCAGGGCCTCCACACACCAGATAAGTAGTGTTCGCTAGGAACCAAGCAACGCCTTTTTTTTTTTTTCAGGCTTCAGCTATGCATAGCAAGAAACTGGTGTGTTCACTTTGTATGAATTACTCAGACTAGGCCCTCAAGCACTTTGAAGAGGCAGTTATAAAGGATTTAGCTGGCGATGGCCTGAAAATGTTGCTGCCCACTGCATAGGTCGGGGGGGCATTCTGCTACCAATGATTATAGTTTGGTGTAAAGAAGAAAATCTCTCCACAGTCTGTTTCCTAAATGGGTATAAGTAACTCATGTTTTTTGGGTTTTTTTTTCCTGTTGCTTATTCTCCTTTTGATCTCCACAAACTAGTTTCGCTTGGTTGTCTCAGATCAGGAAAGGCTCCTAAAAGATTTTCTCATCAACAGGACTTTAATATTTACCTGCTATGTGCTACATACTGTGCTACGTGGTTGGGGAATGCAGGGTGTGTAGGAAGGAATACAAAGTTTAGGAACACTTAGTAGGTCCCAGCAGTCATTGAGTTTGTAGATAGAAGAGGATAGCACAAATAAATATGATGCACATTACATGATAAGTGCATTCACAGCAAAGGTGTGAGGTTGTTATCATCTAGGATGCGTGGTGGGGTGGTCAGGAATGATTTCATGGAGGAGGTGGCATTTAAACTTTAAAGCACAAGTAAGAATTCTGTTCGTTAAGCAGGAAAAGGGAGTACAATTTAAGCACAGGGAATGTCAGGGATAGATTCAGTACTAGATCAACTCTGAAGATTTCGTTTGACTTTGAAAAAGTCACTTGATAACCAGTATCCTTTTCTTCAGCTATTAAAATGCCAAGGGGGTTGAGATAGGGAGTGTCTCATTTGTTAGATTTCCTAAGGTCCAAAAAAATCTGTCTTCTGAGAGATTTTTGTTCATAGCCTTTGACCTTTTACTATTGAGGGAAATGGCTTCTGGTCAACACTGCCATTACTTCTAGAAAGGCTATGTCAGTTGACATTTTGTTCCGCTTTCCTGACCATGATGCCCTTCCTTGGCCACCAGTTCCCTTTATATGTTGTTTCTCCCATTAGAAAGTAAGGACTTTGAGGGCAGGAACTATTTTCTTTAATTTGAATCTTTAGTGTTCCTGACACAGAGTACGCAGTGATTAACTATTTTCATCCATTTGTTAAATATCTGGGTAAATTCTCCGGGAATGCAATCTAACACCTCATGGAGATGATAATCTTGAGATGCCAACAAATGAGGCTTTTACTGACCCATGACAGCAGGTTTGAGAACCTTTAAGATGTGAATGATGTGTGGAAGGACAGAAATTTACTGCAATGTAATTTCCAGATTGTATAGACCTAGGAAAACCTGGTATTTTCCAAATATAACAGAAGCCAGTAAGTAATTCCCCCCACAATGAAAAGGTTTCATTTAGGATGTCTCTTCTCAGCCAAGTTCTTGGACATCTGGAGACCTTGCCTCTTTGGGGACTAGCCTATTTTGGGCAGCAGCAGCAGCTACTTTCCATGCTTTCGTTATCAGCAGCTGTGTCCGAAAACAAAGACAAATGGGAGCCCGGTATAAATCCAGCCCCAGCCCACCCTCTCTTATCCTGTTGGCTGTTGGGCTTAAGCCCCTCCCCCATCTGGTTATTTGCTCTAGGTTCTGAAACCTGAATTGTGTAGACTGCCAACCATGCCGTACCTTCAGCGTTTACTTGGATTGTCTCTGGTGAGTTGACTTGTGAGAAGTGACCCCAATAGAATATATTTGAAACTGGGGGAAGGGAGAAGGAGTAGACACCATCTGTGTCCATGTACAGAATGGGTTGTGATGACTTAACAAGGAAAGGAATTATTTTGCCTTTGGGAAGGGGTAGTTGGGGTGCTGCCCTGAGTTGTTTCTGCCTGCTGGACCGTGCTGACTCAGCCTCCTACAATCAGTTAGTATGCAGATCACAGCCTTGAGGTTGGTGTACAAAGGCCAGAAAGTGTGACTGAATTGAAGCAGAAGAGACAGTTGTATCTTTGTAAACCTCTTGTAACCTGGGTGGTTGGAGAGCTTTGCTTCTGTGGTATGTTCACATCAAGTGAACCTTGGACACCGGGAGAGAGGCTCACCTGCAGGAGCAGCCCTAAAGGTTGGCTCGGATGAGCTAATGTGTAAACTGGTATCTGGGGAGCACTGGGCAGGCACAAGTTTAAAGAAGTAGCTTTGATGTAGAATTTGTGGTGACTGTTCAATGGCATGTCCGCTACTTGGGTTTAGGACTCAACACAGTTCTCTCTTTCGGAATGGCCAAGGGAAAGGTATTTTTAAAGTTGATACATTTGCGGAAACTTTTTATCTGGGCTTTGGGGGACTTGATAGGAAGACGAAGGAAGGATTTACCTATCCAACCCAGAGTGACCAGTGGTCTTGCCTATTTACTTATTCCATTTTCTTTTCCTTGCTTTCTAGACGAACGAGTGGAATAAGAATGATGACCGTCTGTTGCAGGCTGTGGAAAATGGAGATGTGGAGAAGGTGGCCTCCCTGCTGGGCAAGAAGGGTGCTTGTGCCACCAAGCATGACAGCGAGGGCAAGACTGCGTGAGTATTTTATTGACCTTTACCTTAACCAAGATTTTCATGTCCTGGAATGCTCGAATCCTGGGAAGTTTGTGAGATTCCATGGGACGTTTATTTTACAAGTGGTTGCAAGTATTTCTGTGAACTGCTCCTAAGTTTTGTGAGGTTGTTACTGCTAAATCTCATTCCTTTCCCTTCGACTTCCAAATTATTATTATAAATAACAACAGTAACTAATATTAATTAGTGTTTTTAAAGTTTACAGAACACTTTACCTGTGTTTGCTCTGCACAGTGACCTTGGGAGGTAGGTGCTATTATTATCCCTATTTTGCAGATGGAGAAACTGAGGCCAAAAAAAGGGCTAAGTGACTTGCCCAGGATTTGGATTTGGATTTGAATTTGGATTTGAATCCCATCCAATAGTCTGACCACTGCACCACCTGGGTGCCCTACACTGACTGTTGCCATCATCTTGTAGATGTCCTCAAGTGTAGTCAGAGTACAGGTGGTAGAAGAGCTGACCCTTCTTAGTGGGGGAAAAAAATCGTGTTGTTTTGCCTTGATCTGAGTAATAAACATTATGAATTTAAAAAGACTAGGGAGCCGCTTTAATAATGGTCTGCACCACCTCAGCAACAAAAGCTCATCTTTATAAGTGTCTTAAGGTTTCCAGAGGATTATCCTTGGAACAGCCCTGTATGGTAGGGCATGCGGAGATTATTATCTCCATTTCACAGATAAGAAAGCTGAGGCTCCGAGGGGTTGTGGTAGAACTAGCATCTCTACATTCATGTTGTATACTGAGTCCACTGTCCTTTCCACAACCGTGCATTGCTTCTTTAGTATTTGTAACTACTGCCATGGCTGTTATTTCTTCTGTGTAAATCTTTGAGTACTAACCTATCAATTTTGTTGCCTTATCATTTGCCAGTGTTGCAAAAGTAAATGCAGGTTAAATTTTTTTTTAAAGCTGCTTAATACTACAATAAGACTTTGGGAACATCCTATAAGGAAGCGTAGCCCCCCCCTACCTCCCTTGGTTATGATGTCTTTATTTAGAAACTGCCTTGTTTAGGGAACCTTGAGCAGGGTGTGACTGTAATCTAATTCATTAAAAATGTAAGTCTTGATGAAGATTCTATAGCTTTCCCTCCTTACTAATAATGGAAGTTGCCTTCAGAAAGTTGGAAAATCCTTGTTCTGGTATGTAAAGCGAATCGGAAGGTGCAGATGGAGGAAGCGGGTTAGTGTAATGAAGAGCCATGGATTTGGAACCAAAGGAAATAGACATTTTTTCCCCTCTCTGGGCTCCAGTTTCCCCATCTTTGTTGGAGAATTTCTCAGCCTGAGTTTTTGGAGAGCTTAGAGAGAACCTCTCTGACCAACTGGATCCGACTGGGGATCAGATAATTTAAATAGCCAAACTCAGAAGAAATGTTTTAGCATAGTAAGGAAGACAACTCACTGGGAGCAGCTTTCTTTCTGTGCTTCTAAGGGTATGGATATGGCTATTATACTTTTTCTCTTTGGCTTAGAGTACTCAGTCTGCAGCTTAGTGTTGCAGCTTAGGATACAGAAGTAAGATTTCACAGGAGGGGAGGGCAAGGTAGACAAAAGGTGAATCCACCCAGAGTGGAAGGGGCATTCCTGGGGGAGTGTTTGCCATTCTGGCATGGTTTCTTATGGGCATGAGAAAACATTCGCTGTTCAAGGTTAGGAGAGAAGAGTAGGTGACCAAATCTTAAGAGTCATGAAAGACTCCATTTGATTTAAGGTAGAAATCACTTTCAGTCAAAACTGCAGGTGTCTTTTATCCAACGATAACAAATTGTTTTACAAGAGTGAATGAGACCATCTGCTTTGCCCATGTCTTTAGAGAGTTTGTTAAGTTTTATTTCTCCATCTGTAAATGAGCTCAACAAGATAATTTCTAAGATTCCTTTCATCTCTAGATCCTTTGAAAGGCAGTTAGGAGAATTCAGGATTAAAACATAAACTAAAAATATGGGTTAAATTTTTTGTGTGTATTTTTTATTTCTGACTGCAAGTGTGAATCCATCTGTGTCAGAAACTCCTGAAGAAAAACTCCCTCTCCACTGGTGCCAATCATCGACCCCTGAGCTTTGACTCTTTGAGCCTTTGAGAGTGGCCTGAGACCTGAGAGGTTCAGTGACATGATCAGGCCATGTGTCAGATGCACTACTTGAACCCAGGTCTCCCAGACTCCTGATGTCAGCTCTCTAGCCACTATACCATATTGCACTCACAGGTTACTGGTGTTGAGTATCACCCGCTGAACTTGCATGAAGACCTATGACATAAGCTCCCCAACATTGCTTATGGGGCCCTTGCATATAGTTCCTAAAAACCTGGACATGGCTTTGCAAACATCGTTGTTACTCTAGGCTCAATAATCCTACTCCATGGAAGTCCTGGACCCACAAAATTGCCCTGGGATGGAAGGAAAAAGCCTTTTTAAAACTCAAGAGTCAGGTCCTAGAAGAACAAGAAAGGGAGGGAGAGGACAGGCAAAGGAGATTTTTGCTTTTGACTCTCATACCTTGCACACTCTATTATGCCACTTTTGGGGTTGCCTAGTTTCACCCCTCTAGGCTTTGCATTGTTGAGAGATAGTCAGATTTTGCAGAACCAATTCCCTTAATAAATTTGTTCTGTGAAACTTGGAGTTAGTCAGAAGGCTGTACCCAAAGACCTAGAAGATCATACAGGACCTGAAGGCCACAGCTTCCCTACTCCAGGACCCCATTAGACTCTAATGCTTAAAAGAGCAGATAAAGGCCGATCAAGACCTTTTCTTTGAGGTACAAATTGAATGATTATCTTCATTTTACAAGTGGAGAAACTAGGACTCTGGAAGCATAACTGGTTTGCCTGAGGTCATGCAGCTTGTTAGTGGGGCCAGGGTTTGAACCCCTGTCTTTTATCATAGTTCTAGCAGTCTTTCCTCTGTACCCTACTGCTTCTCAAAACAGAACATTTATGGGATGGATAAGGTTGGAATCTTCTTCTTGATTATCTAATTTGCAAAATGCCTACTGAATCAAACTGTGTGTGCACGCACACTTGTACTTTTAAATGACTTAATCACCATTTTGATGTCATATACCGATTATTGACTTGGGCCAAGTCATTTGATCTCTGTGTTCCAGGGAACCCTCTAAGACAGATGTTCTTAACCTTTTTTTGTCTCATGTACCTACCTCTTTGGGCATCTAAAGCCTATGGGACCCTTCTTAGAATGTTTTTCAGTTCATAAAAAACAGAGGATTATAAAGGAAACCAATTATGCTGAAAAACAGTGAATTTTTTTTTTTAAATCCAGTTCTGGGACACCTGTGCCCTGAGACACAGAAGGTGCCAATGTTCGTTGGTAGAAGTGCCTCACAGGGAGCTCCCTGCTGTTGTTTGTGTTCTTGGAGAGGACTACCACATCAGGGAGGTGATGCCATGACTTACCGGTGAATTGGATGTAAGTGAGGCAGGGCTGTGCAAAGTCACCAGCCTCACTTTCTCCTCCAGAGCCATCTGGGTCCAGTCGCCTGATATAGATCAGGACAACTGAAGATGGCCCTGGATGCAGTAGGAGACCTTGGCCTTTTCAAGCTAAGATCTTTAACAGATTTTAGGTTGACTGAAGCAATGCCCATTCAGTAGTTAAGACATAATAAAAATTGAGGCAAAAAATTTTAAAAATAAATTTAAAAAATACTTTAAAAAAAATTGATCTGGGATGGGAAGACCCTCAGGGTTTCCGACCAAAACAGCTACAGTTGCTATTTACATTCATTCTGGGCCCATCAAGTCCCAAACCATGTGCAATCACAGTTCTTTATTATGCCCATTTAGCAAATTAAGGAAACTGAATAATAAAGGTTGTGGCTTATCTTGGAGAGATATCACATGTAATCTAACAAACAGCCTGTGCCTCTCTTTTACCTTGAGTATCTAATACATATACCTGGCTTCACTACTGTCCCAGACTTCTCCATTACTCTTCTCCATCTCTGCAGTTTAGCTGACCTGGACTTCTTGCTGTGCCCTCTCTCATCCCTCTGCTTTTGCACCCTGCCTGTTAGAATCCCTAGCCCAAACACCACTTGGTACAGGAGGCCTTCCCCATTCCCCCAGCTTTGAGTGCCTCCACCCCCCAACCCCAAACATTTAATACATATTTATTGTGTACTTATTGTTCTCCCTGATAGAATAGAAGCTCTTTGAGGACAGGAATTGTTCCCTATTCATCTCTGTCTCCCTGAGGCCAGCCGTGGTGCCTGGTACATAATATGGACTTAAATACTTGTGGTTCATTGGTAGAACTGTGGGCCTTGCCAAAAAGCTCTCAATAAATATTGAATTAGTCATAGAATCAGGATCAACACCTGCATTTTTGGGCTCCAACTCTAACATTTTCCATTAGATAACCCTGTTAATATAGAAAGTTATTGGAGTAAAATAATAAAGAAAGAGGAAGGTATTGTTTTTCCAGTGCATTGCCCTCTAGGAAAGGCCATATCTTTCACCTCTGAACCTCTTTCCTTCATGGAATTTTATTCATCTCAAATCTTTTTTTATCTGTTAGTCAGTGGAGAGGTAATAATTCAGTAAATATTTTATTCATCTACTATGTGCCAGGCATTGTTGTAAGCAGTGAAGATACAATTAATAAATGAAATACAAGTCTTGCCCTCAAGGAGCCCATGGAAGGGGCATTTTGAAACCAGGCAAAGCAGTAGATGCTGAATGGAGTGGGTTAAAAAGTCCAGATTCTGCCCTCTATAAAGGAAGGCACTGGGAGGAGTTTGGGATTCCATCCTCTGGGCCTCCAGTCCTAGGGGAGGGGAGGCTGAGGAAGTTGGTATCCATCACAGATTATCCTGTGGTGGTGAGATCAGAAGTGATGACCTTATGCTGGGAGGGCCATCTTATTTACTGAAGAGCTGCCAATGACGAGTGGAGTTTCCTAACCAAGCTCTTCTGATCATAGGTAATTAAGAACCAGAGGGGAGCTTAGAGATTGTCTATTCCAACCCCTTCAATTTACAGGTGAAAAACCAAGGACCCTGAAAATGAATGTGACTTGCCCAAACTTACTTGATTAAAGTAGTAGTGTTGAGGTTTAGGGGAGCTCGGGACCCTAAAATCTCCGACACAGTGGGTTCTACCCAGATGAATTTGATTCAAGCCATCTTTTAGCCAAAGGAAAACTAAGTTTATTTTTAAAGATCCGCCATATTGGGTAGACTCTTAAGGAGCCTAAGCATTTGTGACACTTGACAACTGGGTCAGATAGAATGTTAGCTAGATTGAATCTGAGCATTTTCATAGAGGCAAGATGGATCTTACATACAGAAAGATTGTGGGAGGGATCTAGGGTTGGCCTAGTAGTCCGAGTTAACAGAGGAGAGGTTTGGGGAAGGGCTTGATTGGAGTGGTCTGTAGACTGGGGTAACTAGAGGTCAGACTCCAGGAACCAAGAGAATGGGATTAAGGGTGGGAAGTAGCTGAAGGTTACCTGGAGATAACAGACAATGGAGGGCTAGGCTTGGTTAAGGGAAACAGTTTGGGGAGTTCTGATAATGAAAAGTTTATGGCCTCAGACCAAGGCCAGATCCAGTGAGAAGATTCAAGGAGAGTTCAGAAGGGCTTCCAGAACCTGTACCCCATGGGTAACAGTGCCAGGTTTCCAGTTCCTGCCCCTGATTCCAGATGTGATGGATTTTTCTCCTGAAGTCAATTTCTCCATCCTTTTAATCACATCCAAATCCTTAGTGTTACAAAGGCTCATATCTCAAATCTTCACAATGAATTACTGTCCTATCCATACTGTACAAAGCAGAGGTTTAACTAACAATTTGTGTTAAGCCTCAGTCAATTAGGCGCCTAGTTAATGCAGATTTTTGAAAATCTACACTTCTCTATTTGCATTTAGTGTTATTTCAGTGTTTCTGTGCTAGAGCTTATGAAGTCTCACACTTGCAAAAGATTCGGATTCTTAACCTTTAGAGATTTTTTGCTCCCACCTCGTATTTTTCATATGGGTCCACTTATTAAAAAACGCAGACTAAATTGGTTTAATTCCAGATTACTTGAACTGGAAACTTGCTAGCGGCATTTCTGAAACCATAACCAATCAAAGCAGCCTGTCCCTGATAGTGGAGTCAGTGCTTGAGCCCAGGAGTTCGGAGTGTTAAGATAGCATCACATTCTAATGTGAATAAAATGTTTTGCTTTCCACCACCACCCCAACTATGCCCCTACTTAAAGTGGTTCTTTTAGGGATGAGTAGTGGTTTTTGTGTGGTTTGTCCTTCATTCTCAAAGAGGACCATGATATGATGTGACTTGCAATTGAAGTAGATTTGAGTGAGGGAGGACTGTAAAGTCACCAGCCTTACTTTCGCCTCCAGAGCCTCCTCCAGAGGGTCCAGTGACCAGATACAGACCAAGATAACTAGAGATGGTCCATGATGCAGTGGGAGACCTTGGCCTTTTTAAACTGAGGTCTTTTCAAGTTCTCACTTTGAGTGACACAGCGCTCATTCTGACTAGACCTTGTTAAGAAGTAAGTTGAGGGCTGGCCACGTTAATCAAAAAAAAGAGGGGGGGAATCAGTCTGGGAGAAGATCCTCAGTCTTGCTGACCAAAAGGGAAAGTTATAGGAGGGCCCAAAAAAATAACCATTAAGTGGTGCTTGGGCAGGGACCTTTTGCTGTCCAGTCAATGAGGTCCAGAATGAATTGGATTTAAGGCATAGTCTTTGAGAAAAAAATCTAGCCAGTAAGCTCCAAGTTAACTAGCTAGGTTTCAGCCATCAAGATTTACCTTCTTTTGGACAGAACACCCTTGGGTAAGGAAGGCATGATGCCTCATGGGAGGAGAGGAGTTAAGATTGGAAGGATGTCAAGGTTGGTACACATTTAATTCCTCGAGCAGTATTTCCACTCATTGTCCATGCAGCCAGAATCTCACATTTGGAGCAGGAAGTGAAGTTAAAAGTTCATGAACAATTGGAATACTTTGTGATTCTTAATACTTTCCGCTTCCTTTTCTATCACTGCCACCATCACTGAAGGAGCAGAAAGGAGTACAGAACTGAGGGTGATTTAGTATCTTTGTTTCATGAATTGTTGCATTCACTGCCAAACCTTGGGCTTTTGGTCTCTCCCAAAATGTCTCTAATGGCCCCAAGCAACTTCCTATCCTATCCCATCAATCTATCCACCTATAAATACTTTTCTCCTAATTAGATGTTGGACTAAGCCTTTTTTGGAGGATGGGGAGGGTCATTCTCCCACTGATGGTCTGGAGGGGCTCTCTGTTGTCTAACTTTCTAGAATCAAAGGAGCTCCATAAATCTCCCTGACTTTAATTATTTCCCTGTAGTTAGATAACTTACCTTAGGACCCCACCCCCAACATAGCGAACCCATGTCTCTTAAGGTTCACGAAATTAGTACCTTAGGGAATATAATCATGCTGTTCTTTCCTGAAATGCTGTCTTCCCTCTTCATCAGTCCATAGCTTACCAATTCTTGAAGGTCAAGTTGGTCAGCAAGCATTTATTAAATTTCTACTCTGTCAAACATAGTGCTGGGGCTGGTAACACAAAGGCAAAAATGAAACAGTGCCTACCCTCATGGATTTACATTCTGTCAAAGGAGATATGCCTCAATAGCAGGGACTTTATAGGCAGAGGACTTGTGACCTTGGGCAGATGATTTAACTTCTCTGGGTCTCAGATTTATCATCTGTAAAATAAGGGTTCTAGAGCAGGTGCCCTCCACAACCCTTTCCAGACCAAATCTGTGATCCTATTCTCCAGCACAAGTCTTTAAAGTCCTTAAGGCTCGTTGCTGTCCCATACATAATCTACTTTTATATCCCTCACAGAACCTAACCAAACAACTAGTCCTAAAGCAGAAATGTGAACTTCTTTGGGAAGTACCTCTTACATTGTTTATTTGGGAATGTTGAGGGTGGATAAGGCTAGGGGTGAGGGCTGGACCCTTGATTCTATCAACTCAACTTTGACTAAGCTCCTTCTAGGTGCCAGGCACTGTGCTTAACTCTGGAGATGCCAGGAGGCAAAAGACAGTACCTCCCTTGAAGGAACTTTCAGTCTAACAAGGAAGACAGCATGCAAACAAATATTGACAAAGCAAGCTATATACAGGATAAACATTAGAAGTGGGAAAGGCACTAGACTTCATTGAGATTGGGAAAGGCTTCCAGGAAAGGAAGGCATTTTAGTTGAGACTCAAAGGAGGCCAGGGAAGTCAATAAGCAGAATGGGGTAGAAGAGCTTTCCAGGCATGGGAGACAGCCAGAGAAAATTCCAGAGAGATGGAGACTATCTCGTCCATGAAAGAGGAGAGTTCCTGGTAAGATAACTTCCTCTATCAACACAGGTAACAATCCTCTCTGTAGCTCATGGTCCAAGAGTTTCCTAAATCACTAAGAGTCCAAGTGATTTGCCAGTGTGTATGAAGGTAGACTTGAACCCAGGCTTTTTCTGGCTCCCAGACCAGCCTTTTATTTATCTATGCTTCCTTATTTTTGGGGGGAGTGGGAGGGAGAGAAGGGGAAGGAGACATTTAAATACTTATTAATTCCCAGTTTCTCATGTGTGACTTACTCAGGGTTAGTTTGACTTGGGAACCAGGAGAGTGGGAATTTCCCCAAAGCCCTGTCTTCAGATACGTGTCACACACTGTCATCCTGGCATGTTAGCCCCTGAATTTCCTACACAACTTCAGGGAAGAAATTCTTAGATCCACTGCTACCCATTGATCCAGAGACTCCAGGAATGTGGTGACAATTACAAAAGCAGCTGTCTCTCCAGACATTCACCAGAGACTTCCATTTCTGCTCACCTAGGGTCAGTAACCAGATGGGTGACTTCTCAGACTTTTCTATTTCTTTGGAGAAGCCCAGTGAAAAGTAGCTCTCTTCTAGAGATAATATTTTTTGTTTTGTTTTATTTTCTAAGAGAGAAGGAGGTGTGGTGGCTTGGGTCAAAAGGGAGCAAAATAGAATGAAGGCTATGGTGTAAAAAGGGGCTACCTCGAGGCTCTGCTAATGCTTTTCCACTTGGCCACACTATGCTGCATCTGCGTTATTTCTATGGTGGATGAGAGGGAGTGGGAGGATATCAGAGCCTTGAAACTTCTTACCCCAGAGGTTTATAATTACTTCACTAGAATTTTCCTCCACATTTCTATGTGAACTTAATTAAAGTTGTATGTGTTTGTCTTAGGAACAGGCAGATTGAGTAACTTAGCAGGTCCAGATCATGTTTGAAACAACACAGTGTGAATACTTGTGCCACATTTCACAGTGCGTACTTGCACACATATACATATTCTGTGGTTGCCCTTTCTGCTGTTTGAAAGCATGACCTTATACGAGAGTTTTTAACCTGGAATCTGTGGACTTTTTTTCTTTTAAATTTTAATAGCTGTATTTCAACATGATTTATTCCTTTGCAATCCTATGTGTTTTATTTTCTGTGTTAAAAAATGTTATTCTGAGAAGAGGGTTCATATACCTCACCAGATATCGAAAAGGGTTCAGGTCTCAAAAAAGGTGAAAAACTTCTGCTTTATTAGGTCAGTTTGCTTTACCTCATCCCCTAATGATTAAGTATTTTTACTGACTTCATGAAATGTTATAAACAAATATCCAACTTTTCTATAAATGATATAGCTAATAAAAAGTAGTTTTTAGAAACCTTAACTGTTTATGTTGTCTTGAGAACCCAAGTACCCTGATATATTTCAAACTGGTGTTTTAAATTAAAGAAAGTTTTTGAACTCTTACTCAGATGCTCAGAATGGTATGGACTTGACCATGGTACTCTTAAAGGCTTCATTTAGGTTTTCCCAAGCTGGATAAGCTTTAAGAATGGTTCCAGCTAATTGAAGAATTGGTAGGTTCTGGGAATAGCTATTTCTAGTAACTTCACAAAAACTGAAATTGGTTAAATTTAAAAGATAGAAAATACTTCATAAATGATGTGGGAGTCATTCCTGATCCAGTTATTTGTGTATAGTTCAGGCCACAAACTTTGGAGCAAAGAACTAAATGAGTTCAAACTAGAAGAAAGAATAAATAAAAATGAGACAAAGCTATGGCCTCTGGTTGGCACAACTCAATCTTGACCTGTTCAAATAAGTCATTTTTTTTGGATTAGCATTTTTATTTTAATTTTTGAGTTCCAAATATCCATTCCTTCCTTCTTGTGTGTCCCCCTCCTCCCTGAGATGGTAGGCAATCAGATATAGTGTGCAATTATGTAAAACATTTCCATATTAGCGATTTTGCACAAGAAGACTCAAAGAAAAAAAAATTAAAGAAAGTGAAAAATAGCATGTTTCAGTTTGTATTCAAACAGCATCAGTTCTTTCTCAGCAAGTAGACAGCATGCTTCATCATTAGTTCTTTAGGATTGTCTTGGATCGTTGTATTGCTGAGAATAGCTAAGTCATTCACGGTTCTTCATTGAACAATATTGCTGTTACTGTGTACAGTGTTCTCCTGGTTCTGTTCACTTCACTTTGCATCAGTTCATGTAAATCTTTCTAGGTTTTTCTGAAATCATCTGCTTGTCATTTGTCATAGCACAATACTATCCCATTGCAATCATATAGCACAGCTTCCAACAAGTCATTTGTAATGAAAATTGAGTGATAGATGGAAGAAAGGATATAGTTACAAACTGTAACAATTTCAACAAAAGTTTAACCATTATAAGTCAATTGCTCTAACAAGGAGACCAGAAGAATCCCAAAGATGTATCAGTCAGTGCACACAACTTATTTGCCAAATCAGAAGACTTCGATGGCAGCCAAAGGCAGCATTGGTTTAAAATAAAAACTTATTTGCAAAATCTTACTACAAAGAATTGGTGAAAAATGTGAATAGTAATTAAGCAATCATCTGAAGGGCATTTAAGAATTAAAGTGGAAAGAAGGCAACACAGCAGAAAAAAGAACAGATTTTTCTAACAAACTTTTCAGCATCAAGGGCAGTAGAACTACTTGAACCCTGTCATCATACTCCTGGAAGTACTAATGGAAGCGCTAGAAATGTCACTAAAGAGCAAAAATAGACAAAGCAGCTGGATTACAGCAAGTCTATATAGAAGACATCTATGCTGGGGGTGAATAGTAGTGAGAGCAGTGAAGGGATCATTTCACAAGTTTTTTCGGGGGGGTGGCAAAGATTATTAATAATACCAATTAATGTGTATTTTGGTAGTATATTGTAATTATATATTTTATTTACATATTTTTAAAGGCAACTAAGAAAGACCAACGACCTCTGTACGATGTGCTTGCTTTCATATGTACATAAAATTTTTGTGAGAATGATCACACATCCTGGCCATCCTCGGGAGAGTTTTAGAAGGTTTTTGCAAATTATATTCCAAAGTAAATTATGTCTTAACTATCAGTTGACTGAAAGTTGTAGAGAACACAAGATTTCATTATTTATTCTTAATTGCTCACATATTTCTATTACTGCTTAAATTTTTTTTGTGCAGTTGGTAAGTTGATGAAGTATATTTCACTGCAGAATTATTGTGTCTGCCCTATAACTAGTGATTAGAGGGGTCACACAACAAAGTAGTAAAATGCATAGCAGGAAGTCAGGACTGGGCGGGTGTCGGAAAAGGTTTTGTTGGTTCAGAGATTGATTTGATGCTTTGAAAGGTCCATGTTTGGTGTTCATGTGGGCACTCCCTTCACTGATGGTGATCAACATCCTTCCACATTTTATGGGTTACTTTAACTGAAGAAATTCACCCGGTACCAAACCTTCTGGTGATGAGAAAGGTTTGTAGATTAAATTTATTTTGTAATTGCTGTTTAAGCTGAGGTATGGATATTGACAGTGAAGATTAGTTAGACACTAGGATGTAATACTGAGGGAAATTTAGGAGGCATATTTGAAGACAGATAAAGATTTCCATTTGTCGTTGGAGAAGCTGGTTGTCAAAGAGGGAGGGGAGCGGTGTCTGTCTACAGGCGTTAGTAAATCTCAAAGGCTTTCCAGTCTTCTAAAGTCCGTAATCCTGTGAAATTTAAGGGGAACTATGGCCTCTGGCATAATAATACTGCTTGGGCAGAGAATTATGTCAGTGTATTATATTCTGTGCACTGTGGTCTTATTTAGGTCTCCACTCAGTTCCTTAGAATTCCTTAGAGGTAAACCTCTGGCCAGCCAGCTGTCTGAAAAGATCGTTTTACATAGCTGCTACATTCCAGGCCAAATTCAGATCCCCAAATTAACTTTAACCTGATCCTGGAGTAGTCTTGGGCTGTGCTGAGGAAGTGGCCAATATGTGCAGATAATAAGGGGAGTAGGACCCTGGAGTGCTCAGGCATATATCCTTGACAGATGTTCAGTTGACCACCATTACTAAGTGTTGGCACCAGCGCAACCATTTCTATGGTACATGGACTTTTTGCATTTAACTTTCTGACAACTGAGTGGCTGACACTTTTTGAATTTTGTTTAGGTGAAGAGTTTGTAGTTCACAGAATTGGACCCGAAGGAGGCATTTCCTGTTTTAATACACTCAGACTTCACCCATTTTAGGTAGCTCCCAACAGAGAGCATTGGTGGTGGAGCAAAAACTTTGCTTTGGGGAAAGACTGTGAAGAGGGAGGAGGCAAAACATAGGGGATAGTTATTCAGGCAGTTGCTAAGCACTCATTAAATGCCTGTATTGTGGCTAAACTGGGGATTCAGCTAGTCTTATTTAGTGTCTCTGGTTCTTGTATTTCCGCAAGCATTTGGACTGGCAAGATGTTAAGTCTGAAGTGATCTGTGGTCCCAGAAGACTTTTCTGGTTTATATTTGTTTGTTTGGACTGCATCTGTGGTTTCATTGATATGTGGAACTCCTGGTCTGGAAAAAAAAATGCCTTTATAATGCAGATTGGTACTTACTCTACCATTTACCATCTTAGAGGGTTGCTTGGAGAACCTGAGAGGTTGTGACCAGAATCACACAGCTAATGTCTATCGGCAGTGACCTTGAACTCAGCTCTTCCTGACCTTGAGGCCCATCTCTGTCCCCTTCAGACAGAATGCTGGCTTTCAGTAAGGATATCACTGGGGTGATTGTTTCTGCCTGATTATATCTGTCTTTATGCATATTGGCTAAAAATGAATGGCTAGAATAAGTAGTCCATAGTCATTTTTTGCTCCAGAAGTGACAGAGGATTGAAGTCATATGAATGCCACTGACTTGAGTCCTTTCATGTGATAGTGACTTCCCTAAACCCTTTTTAACCTTATTTCCATAGTAGTTCTTCATGTGGGCTCACCCTGTTCTTTGGAATGAACTCTACACTGCTATCCCTGGAATGTCCTCTCTTCCTTTGTACCCATTAAAGCCCTAACTCAGATGTCAATCCCCCAAGCCTTTTCTGACAGATTGGCTTCCCAAAGTACTTTTTTGTAATGCTCTGTTGTACCTACTACTTTATATTACATATCGTAGTTGCTCTCATTCACTTATTAGAATATCAGTGGAGACCAGATCTGATCTTCTCACAACACTCAAGTTTACTAAAGGATAGTACTAGGATACTAAAGGATAAATCTCTCCCTCGTATAGTCAGACTTCTTACCACTTTCTTTTTTTTAATTTGATTTTTTAAATTTCCCTCCCAATTACATGTAAAACCAATTTTTAATGTTATTTTTTAAAAAAAAATTTTGAGTTCCATATTCTCTCCCTTCTTCCTTCTCCTCTCCACCATTGAGAAATGAAGCAGTTTTATATAGGTTATACATGTACAGTCATGCAAAACATATTTCCATGTAAGAAAGGAAAGGAATGGAATGTATAACTTTCTCCTTAATGGAAGTGTTGCGGTCCAGGGGTGCTGGGAACTCCAAAATTCAAGGGCAGCAGATGCAGGTCCTGCCTTGAAAGAATTCGACGCAGTCATTCTTTCAGGTTTATTCAAATACCCGTTGAGGTGGGGGAGATTTTAAGAGTCTGATCTATTGACTAGATTTTAAGAATCTGACCCATCTAATGGGGGCAAGATGGACTCATTCACATGCGTCAAGGATTGGGTCTAGATAGAATCAAGGAGTGGAAGTCTAGGATGGGGGCAGGTGCAAACAGGGCCACCAAGAAAGGGCAATTAAAAGGATTATTTGCCTCAGGCAAACGAAGGGTCTGGGATCTGAGTTCATTTTCCTGGATTTCATGGGAAAGTTCAAAGTGGGAGGGGTCCAAAGCCCATACCCTATCAGCAGCTCTTGTTTTGTTTTTTCTTTCACTTCTTTCCCAGTCCACTCCTTCAAACCTTTCTTCCAATTAGAGAACTTCCTTCCTATTAGAGAAGGACTCTAACATAAAATTGTCTATCATGCTGAGGTTTCTTGTCTAATCTTTGATGAAACTGGAGAAAAGAGAAGGGACTTTTTCTCCAGTCCTCAAGCCTTAGCATGATATGGAGGTGACTCAAGTTCTTTCGTTGGTATTGTTCCTCATTAGCCATGCTGTGAAAGAAAAATTAGAACAGAAGAGAAAAAAGAGAGAGAAAATAGTGTGTTTCGATCTGCATTCAGACTCCATAGTTCTTTCTCTGGATGTGGATAACGTTTTCCATCATGAGGTAACTGGGGTACTTAAAGAGGCAGTAAGGAAGAGTAACTTTGGAGTCAGAGAACATGGATTCAAATCCCACCCTCTGATGAGAATTATCTGTGTAACTTTGGGCAAGTTACTTAACTTCCTTCAGCCTTGGTTTCCTCATCTGTAAAATGAAAGAATTGAATTAAATGACTCCTCTCCATTCTAGGTCTATGATCTCATCGCCTTTCATTGATAGGAGAGCAGAGTAAAGCTTGGTAGATCCTGCCAACTCAAAATGACTTTAAAATCAAGCCTGGCTATAAAGACTGTGATTGAAGGATCCACCTAGGTACGTTCAGAAAGGCTCATAGAAACTGGTCACCAGCTAATCAGATTATTTCTGACCATGGCTACTCATGAACCAGTCATATTAAGAAGGATTTGTTCTTTTTGTATGCAGAGAGGAGTACCTAACTTAATGAAATCAGAAATTTTCAAAATTAACAAAGTGAAAACATTTTCTCCAGCTGTGAAAAAGGGCCATAATAGCCTAATTTAGATCCTCCTAACTGAAAGGGCTCTTAGAACACAGAATTTGGAGATGCTTTACAGTATTAGAAGGGCAGGAATAAAGGACATCATCCAGGAATCATATAAAGTAGGCTGGTTATGTGGTAAGAGTGAGGAGTGACAGTTGGACAAGTCAGTATCCTGCTGTATGTTCACACCATTGGGAGAAATGGAAGGTCTTCAGCATTTGGGGCACACTCCTTATATTCTCCTTGTGGTGAACTTTGTGGCCACAGCATGGACAAGAGTCCCATTAGGCAGGTTAGGCATAGATGGTTTACAGTCTATATCAACGAAGGGAATTCTTCTATTAATTCGCAGATCCATTTGAGTTTACAGTTTTGATATAATCTTCAAGTAAGTTAGCCTGCCTGGATGACGTGTGATAACTCTTGTCCAACTTTACAGATTGATAAAGGTGAATAACAGGAATTTCTTGTTCTGGTTAATGTTTTTTGTTTGTTTGTCTTGACCAGGATGAAGAAATAAGAAATCTTGTGGCAGGAAGTTTTTTAAACCTAATCTCACAACACTCAAGTTTACTAAAGGATAGTGGTGTATCTCTCAGTAGAGAGAACGGGAATGAATTGGGTCCTGAAAACTGAACTGCTCTCTTACCTCAAAGTATATTTTTATATGCAGCTATTTACTGGAAGCATTTTTTTCTCACACCCTACCCATAACTCTTTTCCCTTTTTTTTGCCAGCTTTTAGGTTTTCTACCATTCATTAAGATCAATAGAAAGGATAGTAAGTAAAACATCCATTTATTTGATTGTTAAGATTGTTTACAATCAATTACTTTGATTATAATAATAACAGCATAGAATCACAGAGTGTTAGAGTTGGAAGGGACCTTAGAGTTCTCTGTGGTGTCCGAGTTAATGCATGGACCGTCCCTTTCATTAGTGATTCTGTGCCTTAAATTGTTGAATTTCTCCTAAACGATCATAGGTCATAGATAGAAAGAAACTTAAAGAACTAGTCCAACTCCCTCATTTTACAAATGAAATAAACCACTTACCAAAGCTAAACCAGATGATAAATGAAAGTGCTAGGAATTTGAATTCAGAAAGCCCAGGTGCTTGGGCTGCAATTCCAACATTCTTTTCACTTAACCAACCAAAAATTAGGGAAAGCATGAATCCTCTGCAATTTTCCTGACAAGTAATCTTTGAACCTCTATTTGAAGATTTACATTTGATTGATTTTTGGTTTTGATGACATATACAGTTCTACAAAAAGGTATTCATCTATTCACAGAGTCCTAGGATCTTGGGAGTTGGAAGGGACTTGAGAGGCTGTGTAACCTAACTCTTCCCTGACCAAGAATTTTCCCTCAAAAATGACATGTGATCATCCGCCATGTGTATAAAGACTTTCAATGAGAGGAGCCCACTATTTCCCTTGATAGCTTAAATGGTTAGAAATTTCTTCCTCTGTGTTAAATATAAAATCTCCCCCTCTGCAACTTCCCGTTCTTTCCTATGGGGCCAAGTGGCATAAGCCTAATCCCTTGTCTGGTCATAACCATTCACATACATGAAGAGAATTAGAATTGTCATATCCCCCCACCCCCTTCCCTAAAATCTTCTCTTCTATAGGTTGAACATCTTTAGCTCCTTTTTGAACCTAATACAGCCTGATTTTCAGGGCTTTCACCATCTTGGTTTGCTTTTTCTTTCTGTGCTTTCATCTATCAGTGGTCTTCCCAAGATGTGATACTCAAAACTCAACATGGTACTCAAGCAAAGATTGGGCAAAGGTAGAGTACAGTGGAAATGCTACTCCCTGTGTTCTAATTCTGTGCTTCTCTACCCTCCAAATATCAGAACTGGACAAAGTTGTAATGAAGGGCAGACTTGTCTTTGAGCTACACTTTATTTTTTTCAGTGGCTCTCTCTTCCACGCCCTCTTAAATAGCATTAGCTTATTTGCCCATTGCATTCCACCAAACTTTCCATCCTTTATTGAAGTAGTGGTTATACCAGACCACTAGATGGTTTTCCCAGTTATGCTTTCCCAGTCCTGATTTGTGAAGTTAATTTTTTTAAACCCCAGCATAGAACTTTCCATTTATCTGTGTTCAATTTGATGAGAATCTGTTCACCGTGGTAGTCTGTCTGGATCATTTTGGATCCTGATTCTTGTTTTTAGCGTGTTAACTTTCTCTTCCTGTTTTGTTACCCACAGTATGACAAGTATGTCTAATATGCCTTTATCCAAATCATTGGTTAAAATGTTAAGGAGCACAGGATGAATCAAGAAATTCCTGGGACATTCCACTGAAGGCCTCCCTCCAAATTGGCATTGACCTATTAAGGAATACTCTTTTGGTTCCGTCAGTCACTTACTTCTCTAACAGTGTTACTATATAGTATGTCCACAACTTTTCATCCTCTCCAAATACTTGTCAGAAATGTAGTTAGGTTACGTCTATAGCATCTTCCTGATTTTTTCCAGTTATTCTGTCCAAGAGGAAAATGAGGTTAGTCTGGCTTGACCCTTTTTGATTAAGCATTAAGATCTAATAGTGATAATTGATGTTTTTTGAAATGTTCACAACTTGTTTTTTTATGTGTTCTAGGCTTTTACCAGAAATAGAAGTTCACTAGTTTATAGTTTGCTAACTCCACCTTCTTTCCTTTTTCATTCGCCTTTCTTTAATTCTGTGGCACCTTTGACCTTTCAAAAATCGTCATCAGAATTATATTCTTTGGATAATTAAGAAAAAGATTCCCGAATCATGAGGTGAAAACTAGAATTAAATTATTTTATTACTTTAAATATTTATTGGCTACCTTCCTCGACAGAGGCCACACCTTTAAAATGAGACATTTTTAAAGGGAAATCCGTTTTTTGCTGAAAAGCAATTATACAAAATTATTGTGCAAAAATCTATTTCATTAAAAGATTTGTATAGTTTTTTCCTACTCATAGATATTTCAACACCAGTGCTTTTGTCATTTCCTTGTTAGTTTTTCTCATGCTAAATCATTTTGTTCTCGTCTCCTACTTTTTAAGGGTATCCTGAGCACCTACCACCAGTTTAACAGTGACAGGTGATCAGATGTAGCAGAATTAAAGTATACCAAGTCTGTGGGAAGGAAACATCTCTCCAGGTCCAGCTGAGTACTGAGATTTGAGGGTAGCCATAGGTAAAGGACAACAGAAGGATAGTTGGGGGAAAGAAAGAATTCCACTAAGCCAAATCATCTGCTGGTTCCGAAACAGCTATAGTTCTTAACCTAATGACTGTGAACGTAGGTAGATAGATAGATAGATAGATAGATATGGAAAGAGATGGACATCCACATTTTTGATGACTATATTTCAGTGTAATTTATTCCCTTTATAATCTTCTGACTTTTATTCATAGCAAAACACTACTCTGAGAAGGGGTCTGTGACACACAAGAAGTTAAGAACTGCTCCTATTCCCCAAAGTTCATCTGCAGTAACATTTTCTTTCAGTCTGGAGGTGCCACTAATATTACCAGTACCAATTCTAGTAATAATAATTTCTCATATTAATCCAAGGCTTTGAGTTTTTACGAAGACCTTTCCATACGTTAATCATCTCATTTGATCCGCTCAGCAAGCCTGTGAGGTATGTGCAATTATCCTCATTTTGAACATGAAACTGAGGGCTGGGAAGGAGAAGTGATTTGTCCAGGGTCACATAGCTCCTCAGTAAGTGTGAGGAGTTCAAACCTAGGCCTTCTGCCCGTAGGTCCAGAGCATAGGCCTCTTTGGCAGACTGCCTTGCAGAGAACACTCAGGTTGGATATAGGAGACAGTGGGGCTGAGGGTGGGGGTGGGAATTCCCATGGCTGGATGACTGGTAGTCAGGGGCAATTGAAGAAAGGGCCTCCAGCAGATTGGGTGGACAGGTATGATGAGCTTTCAATCTGGGTCACTGGAGGGAATTTCTCAATCCATTTGCCTAGTTGAGCGGAATAGTATTTATCAAATACCTTTGTGTGTCTCATTCGAACATTGTTCATGATGGGTCAGAATTCCACATAGGATCAGAATGTTTAGGCCCCGTCCAAGAGGTTTCCTAACTGAAGTATGTAAAGGATCGCCATGTCTGGAACTCCAAGGACAAATCTGAATGGCAGTGATTTGTAAAGAGCACAGGAGAGCACTGTGACACACCAATTTATGTGTTTGATTA
Organism: Bettongia penicillata ogilbyi; assembly: GCA_023548195.1. NCBI lineage: Eukaryota > Metazoa > Chordata > Mammalia > Diprotodontia > Potoroidae > Bettongia > Bettongia penicillata. The sequence continues at coordinate 2,044,956 of JAJHZJ010000640.1, forward strand.
ATAAATACTCTTGGCCACATTTATAAACCTAAGCAAAAGGGCTAGGAAGGGTGTGATGCTTCATTTATTGTGTTGAGGGACTAGGTGATGTCGAAGACCTCTTCTAGCTCTGCATTTCATAATCCTACAAGTTCCCCTAAATCAGTTGCTGAACCACAAGGAGATGCTGACCCTATCACTCTATCAAGTTGAATAACTTTGAGTTAAGCCCTTTGCTGGGCCTCTAATCCTCCTTTCAGAAAAAAAAGTCACCATTTATTATAAATGTCAGGTTCCCTTAGCAGCAGTGGCTCAAATGGGAAAGCTAACAAATGTTTCTGTCTCCCAGTTTTCCACCAGATTGGTTTCCAATAGGTGCAGAGATTAAAGTCACCGCTACTGCTGCTTTGCAAAAACATTGACAGCAGCGTGTCATGTGCCATCCAGGGCAGCACTTTGGTGCCTTGAGGCGATTTGTGTCGGAGCCAGCTCTGCTCTGTGATTTTGTCTACAGTGCCATATACTGAAGTGTAAAACAGAATTTAGTTTTCCAAGACTTTTCCTAGCTAGAAGCTATTAGACTTAACGTCTTTAGGTAATTAGATCAGAATCTGAATTGGGAGTTGGGCCCTTTATAAAATCTCTTCTTAGGGCCAATTAAGAGGAACAACAAAAAAAACCACCTTTAGCTAAACTGTGAGTACAAGTGTTGCCTGTGTAGTCACGTGTGAGGCAGCTGAATGGTACAGTGAATAGAGCCCTGGGCTTGCAGTCAGGAAGACTCATCATTCCTGAGTTCAAATCTGACCTCGGACACTTATGACCCTGGGCAAGTCACTTCACCTGTTAGCCTCAGTTTCCTCATTTATAAAATGATCTGGGGAAGGAGATGGCAAAACCTCCCAGTGTCTTTGCCAGGAAAATCCCCAGTGGGATCCTAAAGAGTCAGATATGACTGAAATGACTAAACGGTAACTATTATCTCAGTTGGCTCCCTGATACATAGGTGCTATGGTTATGAATGAAATCATAGAGAGGAATCTAGAATGAAATTTAAGGCACATATAGTTCATCCTCTTTATAGATGAGGTAACTGAAGACCCAAGAGGTTAAGAGACTGGCTCAAGGTCACATGGGTAGGATTAATGGCAGAATCAGAGTTCACAGCCAGGCCCCATGAATCCATGTTTAACATTCTTTCAGCTGTGCCAGCCTGCTTCCCTTATAGATGAGTGGTAACCAGAGTTCACATTTATATAATCCTTCAGGGCTTATCCCTAGAAAATTGCTTTGTAATCTTGCAAAGTACATAGTTTAGGTTATAGAGAGGGATTTTTGCCAAGTGATGTCTGAAGTCTCTTCCAATCCAGACTCCATGACTCCCAGGGTAGACAACATGGTCTTATTCATGGAAAGTGCCCATGGTTCTGGAGTCATAGGACCTGGGTTCACAACCTGCCTTTGATACTTATTACTTGTGCGACCCTGGCCAAATCACTTAACCTCTCGGAAAGTCGTTTCCCTCAACTGTAAAATGAAGGCGTTGAATTGATGGATTCTGAAGACTTGACCAGTTCTACATGATCTCTTCCCTTTGAAAAAGGAATGAATGAGCTACCTTGGAAGAATTTGATGTGAATGAAAATGTTCTGAAAGATGGAGCTTTGTGAAAAAGGAAGTTGGTTTTTCCCCCTCTTAATGTGTGTTTGAATGTGATTATCAGGAAACAAGAGTGAGTTATTGCCTGAAAGGTAAAAGGAAATTACTTTGACCACACATAACTCTTAGGCTCTTGCCTTGTCAAAGTTCAAATCCCTTTAAGGGCCTAAGGCTGGAGAAACCTGCCCACATGGTACCCAGGTGTTTGTTTAGGGAAAGTTTGCACAGCTTGCAAGGAAGTGGTTTGTAGGATATGAAATCTCTACTGCAGGTCGTTTGTTTGACACTTGAATGTCATTCCCTCTGATTTGAGACCTCTAGAAGTGCTTATGGAGAGTCCGGAGTGTTTACAGTTTTCCAGAAGTTTCTGTTTAATTTTTTATTTTTTGTGGGGAGAGGAGAGAAGGCAGTGCTAAAAAAAAACAAAACAAAACAAACCCCTGCTGCTGCCCCCTCATGCTCAGCATGTCCCCCATTCTCTTGCTTTGGTGTAGTCTAATAGGATCGATAGAATGATATGTTTTATGGGAAATCACCCAGAGGAAACCTTGGGAACTACTTAAGGGACAGGATCTCAGCATGGAAATTCCAAGTATCATTTAAGGGGCAAAGGATCAAAGTAGTTTTATGTAAATCTACAAGCTGTTCTGTTTGGGCTTTCTAGCTGCGGTTCTCTTGAAAAGCTCCAGATGAGTTTTTATAAGTATAAAACTAAATACTCTGTGTAACAATTAAATCCAAAACAGACTGCGACTTTTTTTCTTGGAATATTTCTATGAAGTTGTATTTAATTGACTTTGAGGGCTTTTGCTTTGAAAGTCATCTAGTAAACAGAAAGCTTTGGGGAGATGGAGGTATTTTCCACTGGTGGTACTCATGGTTGGTTGTCCCTTTGGAGCCTGGTCACCATTTCAGCCACTTCAGAGCTTAGAGACCCCTTAGCTGCCCCAGGAACTTTTCCTGACACTGGAAGAGATGTTACCTTCATTGAATTCTTGACCTACTAATAAAATGAAAACCATTAAAGCCTATATAAAATAATTTACTGTTAATGTTATTATTAAGTTAGGAATTTCTCCTTAAAACTCCTCTGACTTCAGTTCTTAGCCACTTTTTCAGTTACCAGCATTGTACAGATAATTGCCAAATCTCTATCTCCAGCCTTGACCTGTCCACTGAGTGTCAATTCTGAATCTCCAGTTAACTGCTAGATATCTCCATCTTGATTTCCTCCAGTACCTCAGATTGAACTAATAATCTTTCCTCTCCCAAGAAAAACCTACCCCTCCTTTTGATTTCTTCATGTTTTAATGTTTTTGTTGAAAGTTAGACAGACTCAGTGGGACCCCTTCTTCTCAGACCTGCTTGTCAAAAATGTTGTGGGGAGAAATCATCTCTGTCCTTGTTCAGTTCTTTCAGTCGAGTCTCACTCTCCATGACATCGTTTGGGGTTTCCTTAGCAAAGATACTGGAGTGATTTGCCATTTTCTTCTTCAGCTCATTTTATAGATGAGGAAACTGAGGCAAACAAGGTGAAGTGACTTGCCCAGGGTCACACAGCTAATAAGTATCTAAAGTCAGATTTGAACTTGGGAAGAGGAGTCCTCCTGACTCCAGGCCCAGCACTCCATCCATTGAACCACTTATTTGCCCCTGGGCGTCACCCAGTCCATAGTTTAGTATTACCTGATTGTCTAAATGTAGTAAGTCATCCCCTTGCTTGTTTGTACCTGGAAATTGTCACATACTTTCCACTTGGGGAGGAGTTGAGATGCAATGGCCCATCCCCTTTAGCTATGGTAGACCTTTCTGAATTGTCTTTATTTTCTTACAAAAGATACCAATAAAAGCCATTGCTATCTGCAGTGATCAAAGTCTTGCTACCTTGATGTACTTCCATAAATTTTTTTAATTCTCTTTGTCCTTCATTTTGCCTTTTTAATCTGGGCAAAAGCCCAAACAAAGAATATTCCTTTTAACACTTCTACCAATCTTGCAATCATCTAGGCTGAGAAAGCAGTTGTCATTGAAAGAGTACTGCTTTGGAAGTCAAGGGATCTGAGTTTGAATCCCAGCAATTTTCTTTCCTGACCTTAGGCTAATCATTTCCCTTCTTTCACCTTTAGTTTTCTCATTAAAATTAGGAAGTTGGACTATATGACTTTTAAGATCCTTTCCCCATCTGTGCTCCAGGATCTTAGTTTCCTTGGTTGCTGGGTTTCCTCATCTCTACCTCCATCATCTGTCTTGCATTTCAACCCCTTCTTCCCAGTCTGGCTGCTACAACCCAAGTTCACAACCTCCTTGCCTCTTATCTTACTTTGGCCTCCTAGTTAGACTTCTGGCCTTCAGTCTCTTTCTTCTGCAATCCAACCCCTACAAAGCCATCTCCCTTATGACCATGTCTGATCATGTTATGCCCTTTTTCAAAACTTAAAGGAACTTTTCATTGTCTATTGAATAAAAGACAAACGCTTTAGACCAGCATTCAAAGCTGGGCCTGGCGTCAGAAAGACCTGGGTTCAAATTTGGCCGCAGACATTTACTAGCTGTGTGACTCTGGGCAAGTCACCAATAGGCCCTGGAAGCAGAATTCAAAGTTTGCTGCAGACACAACTTGGAAGCAAGATACAAGAAAAAGGGAAGGAAAAAAAGGCAGTGTCTGCTGTTAATGGACCTGGAAGCATTCAGGCGGTATAGTTTAAAGACATGTCATAGCAGTCAGAGTCCCTATGTCCAGGCTTTCAAAGAGATTCTCACAAGAGCATCAAAGAAGCCAGAAAAGATGATATATCCTCTTTGTTTTTTTATTTAAAAAAAAAATTGGGGAGGAGGATTCCATGGTAATTTATACTGAAAAGAAGCCTCCAGTGGTTATAAATATCCTGATACTGAGTCCTTTCTGACAGTATGCTTGTAAGGAAAAGTCAGTACTTTGACTGGTTTTTCTGTGGATTGAGGAAATGACAGTTCATTTTAGTCATTACTTACAGTCAGGCAGGGCAGAAAGGTTAGGAGAAAGTGTTTTCAAGGCACTGTTTTGCTCTGTTTCTCTCTGTCTCTTAGTCTTGTTTGTAATATTTTAATTGGTAATCCTTTCTGTCACCAGTCACAGGTCAGATTCCACTGCAACAAGCTCCAAGACAAACTCTAACAAACTGTCCAAATCTGGCCATTAAATATTGTCTAGGTAAAGCACTTAGCACAATGCCAGGCACATTGTAAGTGCTATATAAACGTTAGCCGTTATTATTGGATTAGAAACTTTTGGATTCTAACAGCAGGGTGAGCAACTTTTCCAACATGTTTCATATCCATGTAACCATACTTCTCCAAATCACTGATTGCTAAGTATTATTCCTTTCTATATGATGTATTTGAAGATAATATATACTTACCATTAGCCATATACTAACTATACATACCTTATATTATAGCCACATTCTATTAAAATAAATATCACCATATAAAATGGGTATTTTCATACTGATTATCTTTTTTTTTACCCTTTGCTCACTCTGTTTATCTCAGTGTATAGGTACATTTTTTTCACATTCTTCATTTTGATTCTGCTTTTTTACTTCATAAATACCCACAAATTATTTCATATTCCATAGTTATCATTTTAAATTGCTTGATAATAGTCCTTTAAATTGATAAGGCACTTGTGGATTTAGCCCTTCACCAACTGTTAGACATTTAGGTTGTTTCCTCTTCTTTGAAAGGATAAGCAATGCTGTTTATAAATGCTTTGTTTACCAACTAAGCTAACTGTTCAGAGATATATGTGTGTGTTCAGAGATGTTGTATATGCTTATGTGTGTATACATATGGATATTCAAAAATGTGTATTGATATTTTATGTATCATATCTTATGATGTCATTTGGAGTAGTCAAATATTCATGGACTCTGTGCGCAGCCTGTGGTAGAGCATTCCAAGCTCGTGTCGGTCTGATCAGCCGCAGCTGGACGCACTGAAACGTCAGTGTGTCACGGTGATGTCATTTTGGTCCTCTTTGAAGACGAAGGACAACAGCCAACCAACCATTATATCTCTGAATAGCCTTAATCACAGAACACGCAGAAGGCATTATTTGGAATTTCAAATAAATGTAAACAGCTTAATTGGGCAACAGTTGCTAAATGTAATGGACTATGTCATTTAAAATGATAAAAGTAATGGAGTATGAAGAAATTTGTGGAGAACTTTAAGCAGGACTTTGAAGTTGGAGGGGCACAGGGCAGGAAGCCAACTTGAAAGAACAGTAAACATGGACAGCTAGGTGGTGCAGTAGATAGTGCTGGGATTGTAGTCAGGAGGACCTGAGTTCAAATATGGTCTCACTAGCTAAGTGACCGACAAGTTTGCATCAGTTTCCTCCTCTGTAAAATGAGCTGGAGAGGGAAATGGCCAACCACTCCAGTATCTTTGCTAAAAAAACCCAAATGGGGTCACGAAGAGTTGGAAATGACTGAAGCACAACTCTGTCAACAAAATTATTTTTAAAAGGAAGAAAGAAAAGTAAACACACAGTTAATGACTTATTTCTTGTATTGTTTTTGACCAGGTTTATGATTTTGTCACCACAGGAACCCCCAGAATTCTTCCTTTACTATTTATTAGCTGCTCTACAACTAGTAAATCATCTTAGTGACTAGACATGTGTCTGGACAATGATAGGTGAAGTGACTTGCCCAGGGTCATACACTCAGGATGTGCCAGAGGTGGAACTTGACAGCCCCACTGACTCTGAGGCCTACTCTCTATTGACTATCCCATGCTGCCAGGCTAAGGGATAGAGTGGCTAGAGTGCCAGGCCTGGAATCAGGAAGACCTGATGTGCAAATGATAGAAGGCACAGTTTCTTTGTATTGTGCTGGTCGGTCTTCCTGTCCATAAGAAACATTACTAAATGACAAAAGAGCTGCAATTTTAATTACATTAAAGATCACAAAAATGCAAACTGAAACAGCCCTGTGGCACAACCTCATACCCAACGAATTGACAAAAATATCTGAAATTGACAAAAATCAATGCTGGTGGGTTATAAAGAAACAGAGACACTAATACTAAATTTGACCCCAGATACTTACTAGCTTAGTGACCCTGGGCAATTCACTTAACTTGTTTACTTCTGTTTCCTCATCTGCAAAATGAGCTGGAGAAGAAAATGGCAAACTAATATTTCTGCCAAGAAATTCCCAAATGGGATCATGAAGGGTCAGACAGGATTCAGTGACAACTAGCTATACATAGAAAAGACAATTATTCAAAAACATATACCTATCCACCAATCTGCCTTTGGGAAAAAAAGTTCAGTACTCTTAGAGTATATTTCCAGGAATTATCGAATAAAAGTATGTGATTATTTTTGTGACTCCAGTTGTGTAATACCAAGTTGATCTCCAAAGAGGCTCCCAACAAATAATTCCATTCGCAGAGTATTAGTATCTCTGTTTCTTTGTAACTCACCAGCGTTGATTTTCGTCAATTTTAGATATTTTGTCAATTCGTTGGGTGTAAGGTTGTGCCACAGAGTTGTTTCAGTTCGCATTTTTGTGAACTAAATTAAAATTGCAGCTCTTTTGCCCATTAGTAATGTTTCTTATGGATAGAAAGACCGACCAGCACAATACAAGGAAACTATGCCTTTTGTCATGTGCACATCCAGGTTTCCTCACTGCCTAGTTGTGCTTCTCCATGAACACAGAAAGCCAGATTTTTACATGAGCATATCATTAAAAATTGGCGCCGTTCTGGTTCATGGTTTGAAGGTCAATTATAATGTCATTGTTTCATGCTTGAATGTTATCATTCTAATGAAAGTTGTCAAAATGTTAAGAGCTAAACTATAAGCTCTATAAATAACTAATCCCAAATAACTTTCTGGATCATAAATTTAGAGCTTGGGGGAACTTTAGAAATCATCTAATACAATGCCCTCTCTAAAAACAATGAGGAAACAGAGACCAGGGAGGTAAATTGATTTGCCAGTGTTAGCAGCACAGCCGAGACTTAAACCTGGATCTTCTTTCAAATCAGGTGCCCTTAAACTGAGAATTCAACTTTATGTCTTTGTTTGGATTTATTGGATGTTTATTAACCTTTTATTGACACTTTTACTTTTTTTTTACTGATATTGATGTAATCATTTCTGGTTTTCTCAGAATCTTGAGAAATTCCTTCTCATGTGACACATTTGTAGGATTCTGTGCATGTTTCTCATTGTTTGAAAACTCACCACCCTTTTTCTGCCTCTTTCATGATGCTAGTTGGACAAATCATTGGTATTAATGATAGCTATCAGCTTTACTATAGTAGAAAATGTTGATCCAAATGAAAAATATGAAATAAGCAGATATGTAATATATTTTCTTCATATAGTCCTTACCACGTAATGCCCCTTATTCTGCTTCTTGGCTAATGACCTGATTAGAATGTGAGCTCTTTGAGGTCAGGGACTCAGTTTACCTTTCTTTGTAACTCTGGTACTTGGGAATAATGCCTGGCACATACTAAATGCTCAATAAAGACTTTTTGATTGACCTGCTGGCTATACATTAATATTACTAACAAAGAAATAAGCAAAGAAATTGCTCTTATGCAATGTTTAATCAAGATAGCCAAAACACATGAATAATGACAATCTATCTCTCTCTAATAAAAATCTTCCGTATGTTAAGAATGACCCAAATGCAGATTGTTCGTATTAGTGCCAAAGCGAAGCAAAGTAATGAGAATGGGGCCATGAGGGGAATGGTAGGAAACTCCTTTCTTTTTGCCCTCTGCCAGAATGAGGCTGTTTGAGTAGAAAGAAGGGGAAAGATCGGAAAGATGTCAATATAGCTACGAGTGTGTGTGTGTGTGTGTGTGTGTGTGTGTGTGTGTGTGTGTGTGTGTGTGTGTGTGTGTGTGTGTACGTATTAATCAGTTCTGTCTCAACAAATTACTCTGATTCAACTCTGCAGAAAAGCATGCCTTGCAAAATTCTTTAAACTGTTTTGGTCGCCATAACTCATAAAACTGCCTGTTTATATAGGAGGGGCTCTCAAGGGGATGTTACCAACCCAAGGAAATTTCAGATCTTTGGGAGTATGGACACATTTGAAGTTATAAATACTGAACTTACTTCCAGTGGGGAGGTCAGTAGTATGTGAGTCTAGATCTGTGTGAGTTGCGTATGCCAGTGGATAAAAAGTACCATTTTACGTTAAGGACTTAGGTTGCCCAGTACCTAGTATTGCAGAATAATCTATTTTCCCTGGTAATCCTTGCTTATTTTACAAATTCTGGTTTTAAATACAAGCTTAGACTTTGAGTGATTATTAGCTGCATCATTCTAGTAAAATACAAATAAATAAACCAAGACATAAAAAAAGATAAGGATGAGCCCAGGGTCACTCAGCCAGCAAGTATCTGAGGCAGGATTTGGATTCATGTCTTCCTGACTTTGTTCTCTTTGCAACACTGCCTCTAGTAGACAGTGCATTTGCTGTATTAATTGAGAACAGACCTTCTCCAGGCTTAGCCCCTTCATATTCAGTTTGGCAGATAAATAAAGAAGAGCCTCTTTCAAACTGAGGAGGTTGGTCTTTGACTAGTTTTCTTCCAGACTTCTGTTTGGAAGCATGAGATTTTTAGTGCTCGAAGATAGATACATGAGTAATTGCCAATTACCAGTTGCCTAGCTTTGCTGGAGAAATGCACCTGTTCTCAAACAGGGTGTTTACAGTTTAGTTTGGAAGCTCGAACTAACACACGTAAAGGAATTAGGAGGTGCAATATGGTACTGATAGACTGAATACAGCAGGATTTCAGAGAAGAGGGAGGTCTCTGAAGCCCTTGAGTGGTCATAGAATGTTTCCTGGAGGTGGGAACACAGACTGGAGAAGATAGAAGGAAGGAGGAACAAGGAGGCGCTTCTAGGCAAGGATGGTGGCTTAAAGACAGATAAACATGAAGACCTCTCTACGTACAGTATTATGAGGAATCCCTCCTGATTAGGATAAATCAAACATGTTTCAGAACTATAGAAAATAGAATACTGTTTCCCCTGGATTTCCTACCTCTTCTGCTCATGGGGAGAAATATGGAGATGGGAGATAAATAAAGAAGAGTGTTTGCAAGTTTACCTGTTCTTTTCTTTAATGGAAGCAAAGCAAACCCCATAAACATTGCAGTCTGAGTTGTTAAAAGGTCGCATCTTAATGTCTTATAAAATTTTGTCTGCCTTGGCAGTAGATTCACCATTCTGTTTTGGAGCAACTGGTACTTAAGGAAAGAAGTGTATTTATAACCTCCTGCCAATTGTACGATGAACCCTAGAAACCATGCCCATAAAATAAACATTGCAGATAGTACTGTGCATACACATTCATGCCTCTTTGTGTGTGTGCACATATGTGGGTGTGTAAAATGTTTTCCTTCATGTGAATGTTGTTGGACTTCTTTTTCAGGAATGGTTATAGATTTACATAGATCCATGAGAAGTTCAAGAGGTCTAGCAGCTCTGGTGTGAGGGCGTGCTGGACTCTTTTTTAGAGTTGCTCTTCTGCTTTTAGTGTCCCACCTAATTCACCTCTTACCTTAACCCACCCCTCTTACAAAGTGCCTGTTTCTACCTAGGGTACCATCACTCTTCTCATCACTAAGGTTTTCAACCTCAGGATCTTCACCTCCCTCCTGTTCACTCATACTGTACATTCAATTAGTGGCTAAATTTTGTCGTTTCTGAGTGCTCGGCATCTTTCGCACCTCTCCCCTTTTCTCCATTCGCAGAGTCCTTCGGTCCCATTCTCATCACTTTTAACCTAGCAAATAGCCAAACGGACTTCATACCTCAAATCTCTTTCTCCAGTCCTAATCCTCACCAGAGCTGCAGAAATGATTTTTTTCCTACGTCAGTCAAAAAACATTTATCTAGCACTTATTATGTGTAGGGGGTTAGGCTTAAGGATTCAAAGAGAAAAATGCAGAAGAGCACTTAAATCATGTACTTGATCTGTCATTTCCTTATTCAGTAGGCACCAGTGAATCCCAATTGACTCCAGGCTCAAATATTATTTCATTTTTATCTCATCGTTTTAAAATTTCCGTTACTACATAAGTTTTATAATAGCATAACAGTACGTGTTTGTAATTTGTGAATAAGTAAATAAACGTGTTGGTGATTACATGCCAAAATTTGTTTTTTACCGATGGGTACATAATTGAAAAAAGTTGGAGACCATTTCTCTGGCTGACTGTACTCAGTTGTGAGACTAAGAAAAGACAGTTGTACTGTCTGGAGGTTGGATTTGACTTAAGTAGTTAGGGAGGTGTTAATCTTTGGTATGTGTTCATCTTTGATATAATATTTATCTTAAAACTTTGTAGGACAAGATTTACTTTGTGTATAAACCTACATAAAAACAATAGGATGGATTAACTCTGCGGTTTTCAATCTTCAAGCATTTGTTTTACTGAGAGATAGAAATTTACAACTCCAGAATTAAAAATAAGCATCTTCTTAATATTTCATTGGATTTTCCTGGACACTAAGTTTATAGAAAACCCTTGGTGAGCCGCAGAATCATAAGAACCTAATAAATCCTGAAGCTTATTTAAAAAACATTTGTAAAGTAGTTCATGTATATATATACTTTTTAAAAAATCACATTTTGTTTAATTAACATGATTTATTGGAGAAAATGAGGTGACACCCGCAGGCTGCTTTGTATGCCGGGAGCGCTCCCCATTCATCAGACCACTGAACGTTAATCTGGTAATTTTGTGCCATTCTCTGTCTCCTTTCCTGTGAGGAAATGCCCAGCTATAAATTTGTCAGTTCTGCAGGGATTGTAGTAATGCACTAATTCTTTCAGGTCCAAGAAACCATGTGCTATGCTGGAAGCAGCACTTCCTAAAGTAATTCTGAGGCCCTCCTAGGGTGCTTTACTGTGACCCTTTGGAGATGTGAGCTATAATAGGATCCAAAAAGATCTGAAACAGTATTACTTAAGGATGCTTCCCAGACTTCTCTCCACCTTCCCCCTGCTACTGATAATCCGGAATAGCCTTGGAGTTGATCTCCAGTGCGACTTGGGATGGTCCTTTCAGCCTACCTCAAATACAGCTGCATTTTTTGTTTGCTGAGATAATTGTTTGGCCTCCTGATGGCATCCCTTTAACAACCAGTCCAAAGTGAGGAATTTGGTTTATGGACCTATAAAGTAAAGGGAATGTGCCTCATGTATTCAGAGGATTAATCATCTGCTTCTAATGATTGCGGTGATGAAGGGCAGTTGGCAAGTGAAGGAGCTAGCTGCCTTCCCCTCCTACTTCTTCCTTTAACTTCTTAGGTCTTTGCCACAGTGTTCAACTAGGGGATTGGCAGGACAGCTAAGATGCAACTGTGGATTTGGCTCTGGAGCGTTCTGTTGCCGCTGTGCCCTATCCCAGCTACTGATTAGTCTTTTAGTTTGGTGGGCGGGGGGAACGCAAAAGAATTAAGAGGCAGTATGACTGAGCAAATACGCTTCTAAACTTTCAGTGGGGAGATCAGAATTTAAATATTACCTGGCTGTGCAGCCCATGGGCAACATGGACAAGCCATAAACTCTTGGTACTTGGATTTCCTTATCTGTAAAATGGGAAAAATTCTTATACTGTGTAGTTTATAAAGGCAGCTAGGTGGGTCAGTGGATAGAGTGCTAGGCCTGGAGTCAGGAAGACCTAAGTTCAAATCCACCCTCAGACACTTACTAACTGTGTATCTCCAGGCAGGTCACTCAACCTCTGTTTGCCTTAATCCACTGGAGAAGGAAATGGCAAACCACTACAGTGTTTTTGCCAAGAAAACCCCATGGATGGTATTGACGTGCTGTGAGCCACAGGGTCATAAAGATTCAGACACAACTTAACGACAGCCTAGTTTACAAGGTTGTGAAGAAAGAGATTTATCAACTTTTAAGTATAACATAAATATAAAGTATCTTTATAAATTAACTTGCATTAGAATTATATATTTAGAAGCAGCTAGATGGCACAAGGAATGGAGTGGTGGACCTGGAGACCAGAAGACCTCAGATGCTTGGTAACTGGGTAGCAAGTTACTTAACATTCTTCTGCCTCAGTTTCTTCATCTGAAAATGGAGATGATAATAACACATATCTCTCAGGATTGTTGTAAGGATAAAAGTTAATATTTGTAAAAGTGCTTGACAGACTTTTAAAGTGCTTTATAAATGTTAGGAGGTGGTGGTGGTGGTAGCGGCAGCAGCAACAGCAGTAGTAGTAGTAGTAGTAGTAGTAGTAGTAGTAGTAGTTGTAGTAGTAGCAGTAGTAGTAGTAACAGCAACAGCAGCTGCCTCCACCAGGCCATCATCACCATCAGTCGTTGTTGCTTCCTAAGGTCAGGAACCACGTTATGGTTCCTGAGTAGTCATGGAGAGGTTGGGAAGAAGAGCATTTCTTGTGGGGAAAAAGATGATTTTTTTTTTTCTGTGAAATGGATAATCAATGAAGCTGTTGGTGTCTTCTTCTTTAGTTTCCACCTGGCTGCATCAAGAGGGCACGTGGAGTGCCTCAGGGCCATGGTTACGCATGGAGCGGATGTGACAGCACAAGATACTGCAGGTACGTTTTCCCCATCATTAAATTCCAGTGACATGAAATATTTGTTTTCTAATTGCCTGGATTCTTTCAGCACTTTTTTTTTTGTTTTTCTCTTTCCATGGCAACTGTATCCTTCTGTTTCCTTAAATTTATTTGTTTTCGTTTTATATCTAGTTATTAAACTGAAGTTATTAAGCTTTGAACATTTTTATTAGAGGTAGGAAGAGAGCAGATTTATTTTTAGTTCTAAAAATCATTCTAAATAGTTCTTTATTTTATATATAATACTATAGTTTTCCTTATTCTCTGCAAAGTTATCAAACGTTTTCTGTAATGTAAATAGGATTCTATATATGCAATCAACTTGTGATTGTACTTACAAATGGAAGGTAGGAAGGAAATAGTGTTTTTAACATTAGCAAAATCTTGAGATCCATCCTCCAGTTGGGCCCATTATTCTGTCTCTGATACAGGCAATATTCACACAGCAGAATCCAGTGCTAACTCTGTACAGGCCAATTACGTGTCCATGCTTCTTTTCAGAATCTTAGTTTCTTGAGCCAGATTGGCCACAGTTTACTGTATACTGTCATGCATGTTGAGTTTTTAGAACTTCCATGTGATGGGTAACTCTAAAGCATAGAATATGAGTCAGAAAGGAACTTAGAGGTCACCTAGTCAAATTCATGCCTTCACCTGCATTCCCCCAGCAAGGAAGCACTCAACTGCCACTTGAAGACCCACAGTGATGGAGCTCTCAGCTCTTTCTGAGGCAGCTTAATCCATTCTGGAATACAGTTTTCCCTTTAGGGAGGGCAGGGTCTATCTAGTTTTTACATCTTGCTCTTGGTTCTGTCTTTTGGCACAATGAAAATCAAGTCTAGTTCTTGTACATGACAGTCCTTTACTTGATCACAGCTAGGGCAGCTAGGTGGTGCAGTGGATAGAGCACCAGTGCAAGAGTCAGGAAGACCTGAGTTCAAATCTCACCTCAGACACTTGACTGTGTGACCTTGGGCAAGTCACTTACCCCTACTTGCCTCATCCTGGGTAATCTCCAGTCATCCTGATGAATATTTGGCTATTAGATTCAGATAGATCTGGAGGAAAAGTGAGATTGGTGACCTGCATAGCCCTCCTTCACTCAAAACGAAATCAAGGGCAAGTCATGTCATTATTTCTCTGATGGCATGATCTTCTTTGGCAATGAAGGACAAACACACATGGTGACAGCTATAACCCCAACTCTACCCTCAAGTATTGAGGGGAAGTCAAGTATTGACTTCCCCAGATTGATTTCTCTTACAGCAGATCCTTACAGGGTATGGTTTCCAGCCTTCTTAATCAACCTCTCCTGGACTCACCAGAACTTAAAAGATCCTCCAGATGTGACTTGACCAGAGTACAACCCAGTGAGACTGTTAACTCCTTCACCCATTTCCTTTTTCTCCTGGATATAGCTAGTTGTTGTAGAGACAAAATAACATTCACAAAGCCCTCCACACAGTTTCTGGCATACAGTAGGTACGATTTAAATGCTTATTCACTTCCCTTTTAGAACACAGTTTGTGTTTTTTCTTCCCCATTAGATTGTGATCTTCCTGAGAGCAGGGACTGCCTTTGCCTTTCATTGTCTTACCAGTGCTGAGTACAGCGCCTACCACATAATAGATGTTTAATAAATTCTCATTGACTGTCTTTATTAATATAGCCTAAGACCATGTTAGCTCTTTGAACTACAAGGTCCAACAGTCCAATTAGATTCAGATAACAGTTCATCCTAAGAACTGTTTTTCCTAATCCTAAGAACTTTTTCCCATGCCTTCCTTTTTGTACTTTTTAAAACCCAACTGTACAGCTTTACATTTTTCCCTGTTAAATTTCCTAGTAAATGAATAAAACCTTATGTAGGTCAGCTCATAATTCTAGAATTTAAAATACTTTTTGGAGTAATCCATTGTGTTCTCTGCTCTTGTCAGTTTCATGTCATCTGCAGATTTGATAAGCATGCCTTCTCTGGCCTCATCTGAAAATGATGTGTAGAACGAGATCCAGAACATAACTTTGAGGTATAGCCCTGGAGCTCTCCTTCTGAATTTGCATGTGTGCACACATGCGCGCGCACACACAAACACACACACACACACACTCCCACTCCCACTCAAGTTAGGCTGGTTTTTCCTTAAAAGATATCTTGGTTGGCTCATGACACTAAAGACTTAGACAACTCATGCCACTTAATCACCCACACACAAAGAAGCCATGAGGAACTCTGAACTTTCTGATGGTTCATAATGCCTAACCCAGACAAGGAAAATATGCTTGGCTGAATCAATGAGGTATTCTCATTGTCTATTCTTATTGAATAACATTCTCCTCTTCTATCTAAGGAGATCTTTTTGTTAACTTTTGAACGAAGTGTGATTTATTTTATTTTAGTATTTAATATAAACTCCAAGAGGATTTGCTTGAGTCAGACCTAGTCCAAAATCATCATCCCATCTATGGTTCTTCATGTTGTCCACATGAATATCATAGAACAGTTTTTCAGATGAATCCTTTGCTAAAATCCAGATTGATTAGGTCAGTGAAATTACTTTGATCTGGTAGCAGGGATGTGATGATAAATGTTTAACAACCAACTCTCCAATTTAAAAAAAGTACGCACAACATACTTTTAAGTTTAATTTTTGTTGCTGAGACCTTCAAGTCTAGGTAATCAATAAGACAGTGAATGAAGCTCTGATCTGTAGTAATTTCTAAGGTATAAATGCTCACACTAAAAATTTAACAGTCTGAGTAGGCTCTGACTCCAACACACCCCTGTCAATAATAGACTAATGACCTTGTAAGTGATGTATGTGAGGTTAGTCTGACAAAACTTGTCCTTTTTTTAAAAATAAGTTTATTTTTAATTTTCAACATTCACTTCCCTGAGTTATAAATTTTCTCCACTCCCCTCACCAAGATGGTATACAATTCCAATATAGGCTCTACATAGACATTTTTATTAAACATATTTTCACATTAGTCATGTTGTATAGAAGAATTAGAACAAATGGGAGAAAACACAAGAAAAACAACAGAAAGCAAATAGTTTGGTTCAATCTCTATTCAGACTTTATCAGTTCTTTCTCCGGATGTGGATGACATTTTGTGTTGTGAGTCTTTTGGAATTGTCTTAGCTCCCTGTATTGCTGAGAAGAGCTAAGTCTATCAAAATCAGTCATTGCACAATGTGTCTGTTATTGTGTACAGTGTTCTCCTGGATCTGCTAACTTCACTCAGCAAAACGTGTTCATGATGGACCTCTTCCAACTGCCAAAGATCAACACTGTCCTTTATAAATGCTATCCTTTTGATATATTCTGGAATTTTACCCAAGATTCTAAGGCAAGCTCTCTGTCCCATAATTTGAAGATTCTCTCTCTTCCCATTTTTGGAAATTGGAGTGAATTTTGCTTTCTTCCAACCCTATGATACCACCCCATATTTTTTCACCGGTTATTTCAGGGCTACAAGTCATAATTTGTTAGGATCTGGTGACCTGAACTCATTTAGGTGCTCTCTCACCTCAAGTGTCTTGGCTTTCAATACCTGTTAGGCATTTTTTTCTTTATCCCTGGTCCAAAAAACATTCTCCTTAGTAGAAAAAAAAAAAACGGAAAAAAATTTCACTTCCTGTCAGTGTCAAACGTAGTGCCTGCTGGGGGCTAGGTTCCATACTTATCGCTGGGGATACAAAAAAAAAGTGAAAATAACTTACCTTCAAGGAATTTACCTTCTATGAGGGGAGGAATATGTACACAAAATATGTATGAAGCAAATTCAAAGTTATATACTAGAGGATTGGACTGTGAACCAGTGTAATCATTGCCTCTGCGTATATAAAGTAGATATTTAGCAGGCGCTCTGACGTTTTCAGAGGACATGAGGTAAAAATGGAGAGAAACTGTAGCAATAGAGACTGTTGGGCAGGTTTGAGGAAATTTTGAAAATACTGGTGTTTGAGGTAGTTGGGTGGTGCCACATAGCCTGAGTTCAAATCCAGCCTCAGACTCTTACTAGCTAGTTGTGTGACTCTGGGCACTTCACTTAACCCTCTTTGCCTCAATCTCCTCATCTGTAAAGTGAGCTGGAAAAGGAAATGGCAAACCATTCCAGTATCTTCGGGTCACAGTCAGATTCAACTGAAATGACTGAGCAACACAACAGATGCGACTGAGCAAAGCAGTGACCTGGTGGTTCTAGACCTAGGGTGTCAAACACTCCTTCATGTGGCCTCAACTAGGTTAAAATGGAATTGAGAAATATTTAACAAGAAATAAAAATTCAATAAAACATTGATAATGCTACATTTCTTTAAAAAGTAAAATACTGATGTTTAAAACACTGAAATAAAAGCATCCAGAGGGTATTGTGGAATCTCTCTCCCCAGAGACCTTCTAAGTGCTTCTTTGGCAACATCCCAGAACGTTTAAAATGTATTTATATTTTTAAAATATGCTATTATTGTCTTCTGAATTTACTTTCTAACCTAGACAGTCTTCAACAGTATATCATTTAATATCCCAGGGATAGATACTCTAGAGAGTTTTTTTCTTTATAGTTTTATTGCTTTTGGTCTGAGCAATAAATGACCAACCTACCCACTTGTCCCCATTGCTGGAGTTAATCTCCATTTTTACCTCATGGCCTCTGAAAAGGCAGGAAAGCTTGTTAAATATCTACTTGTTGGTTAACATCCTTGTGATCAGGGGCAGGTATAACACTGACCCTCAGCCTGGCCCTATAATATATTATTTTGAATATACTTCATGTGTGTTCAGAAATTTTGCCATCCTTTCCGACTCTTTATGGCCCCATTTGGTGTTTTCTTGGCAGTGATCCTAGAGTGGTTTTTCATTTCCTCCAGCTCATTTTACAGATGAGGAATCTGAGGCAAACAGGGTTAGGGGACTTGATCAAGGTCACAAACCAGTAAGTATCTGAGGCCATATTTGGATTTAGATCTTTCTAACTTCAGGCTCAGCACTCTATCCGCCGAGCCACCTAGCTACCCACAAATTTACTTTGTGCATATTTTATATGCGTGTTTCTCCCCTCGTAGATTAAATGGTCTGTAGTATTTCTGCCTGCTCATATTTATGAATCATACCTTTGTGGATTTGATTCATGGTCAGTTTTTTAAATGACCTACTTACTCCTAAAAATGAAAACACTTCTCTTTTCCTACCTTTGCATTCTCTCCCTAAGACGGTTAATTCTACCTCAGTTTCCTCAAAGGTTTTTTCTTGTCATGGTTGTGGTAGACACATGCCTGGAAGTTGAGAGTTAGACTGCTTTCCTCTTCTAGGGTCCTTTCTGGTTCTCAGATTACAATTCTGGCACTTCGTGATAGGCAAAGTCTCCAGCCAGACACAGACTTGGTGCTTCCCCAATACTGGAGGAACTACTGGCTTGTTTCTAATAAAATCACTTTCTTGTGGGGCAATCTGCAGTTGTCCAGGAGCTAGGATCATGCATTCATTGCCTTATTACCAGAAGAGTCCATCAGTAACAGCATATTCTCTTTGGAGAATTTTATGTTCTGAAAGATCTGGGTATCTTAGTAGTAAGAGACGTTCTTTTCCAAGATAATACTGTACCGGGAATGGAATGTGGGCCTGATTTTAACTCTAGATTTGACAAGTTGGGGAGCAGCAGAGACAGGGATGTCATTTGTCCTGCCTGTAAGGGAAAAATATTCTGTCACTGAAAACTTGAAGGATGGTTCCCGTTTCAGAGGCATGTGACATTGACTTCTAGACATGTGATAGTGAGTACTTGCTTTATAAGAAAGCCTGTTCCATTTTATTTTATGTTAGCATTTCTTCTTTCTACCTTATACTATCTGTCTTTGAAGAAGTATGCTTTGTTTTGTTTTTAGAGAGACAGAACAAAATGCTGGAGGTTTTTGGAAGAACTTTTGTCCCCAGCATGAAGAAAAGCTACTCCATTTCATATACCCTCTCAGCAGACACCAGCTTTACAAGTTTCTTTTTCTTTCTCTTTCTTTTCCTCTCTCCTTTTTTTCTTTCTCCCTTCCTTCCATACTAAATTTTTTAATCCAACTTTGGGTCTTAGAACACGTTCCCATAAAAATGATGTTATGAATGTTCTTTAGTCAGCCAATAACATCTTATCATTTCAGCCTTCCTATAGCTATGTTCATAAGACTAGCTTGAGTTCTAGGTCCCTGGAGTAGGGGACTATGAACTGCTTGTTAGTTAGGAAGAATCAGAATGCTTATGCCTTTGCTGGTGGCAAAACTGACCTCAAGCAAAATCTTTAAGTGAATTTTAACTTTAGCACCTTCCTCACACCTTCTATATACTTTCTTAAGTTTGATTCTCTAGCCCTGCACTTGAAGTCCCCATGCATCCTGTGCTTGTGCTCTATCTAAGCCCACTTTGTCATAATTTTACAGAAACCAGCCTTTTCCCCCAAAGGGTACCTTGTTGCAAAATTACCTCGCTCCTCACCCACAGCCAAAAATTTCATCATCTCAATGTATCTTATGTCAACTTGGGTGTTAGGAAGAACGTAATGTGAATAAACTCATTCACACTAACTTGAGAGTGATCGATAAGCTCTTAAACCTTCCAGGCTCTTAAATATCTCAAGAAATTGACTCAAGTTTACCTCCACAGGAATAAGTTGATTCAACTTCATGCAGGTTTCCAGTGAACAATCTGTGATAAATAGCTGAGTTCATTTTGAGGATTGATGTTTATTGACCTGTACTAGCTGCAATCAGTAAAGCAGTTTTACCTTAAAAAAAATTTTTTAACAACCAGATTTTTGTAATCCGAGAGGTTTTCAGATTTACAGAATTACAAGTAAAGTAACAAACTCAGGAAAACTTTTACAAGGTTTGGGAGTTTCTAACTAAAGAGATAGAGCAAGGATTGTTGCTTGTAATTTCCAAGGTATACTCAATAATACCTATGAATTGTCATAAATTATAAAACAGCAATAACTAGCATTTATGTATTGCTTTACAGTTTGCAAGGTGATTTTCTAATAATTTGTTTGTGTTCACATCCACCCAATAATAGATGCTATTATTATCACCACTGAGAGATTTGAGGCAGATAGAGGTAAAGTGACTTTTCCAGGGTCACACAACTGGTCATTGTCTGAGGCTGAATTTGAACTTGCATATTCCTGACTTCAGGTCCTCTGCATCACTAATTTTTTCCCATCATCAGCAAAAATGGAGAATGTAAAAGTAGAACCTCTCAGCAGCAGGTTACAAATTGGTGGCATGCTCCTAAATTGCTACTTGTGAGTGGTTTCTAATGAATGAACAGGGTACTCTGTGTTCCATGTCACTCCCCACCGTGCCTTCCTTCAGTTCCTTCTCCAGGTTACAGGTAGGTAGGTATACTCTTAATCTGAAGGTGAACAGTTCAGCCTTTGTTGCTGAAAATCTCATTTCCTCATAGTTGTCTTCATTAGGAGATAAGTCGGGGATTTGAAACGCGTGGACATTGCTTGTGTTTTATTTTTTACTCATTCAGGACACAGTGCTTTACACCTGGCAGCCAAGAATGGCCACTCTGAGTGCGTTAAGAAGCTTCTTCAGGTAAAGTAGTGAAACCTTTAAACTCTTCATTCTATCGTTATTTTTTGTTGTGAGTTCTGTTTTTGTTTGCTTAAAAGTTCATATTATTTTTCTTCCTTCCCGACTTTACCTTTTTCTGTAATCCTTTTGTAGTGCAGAATAGTTTCCTGAGAAGTTTCACCATGGGAATGATATCCTCTGGGAAAAAACCCAGTTTGGAATGCTATCCCCATAGCAACCCTATGAGCACGAATAAGCCCCAGTCCAAATCTGGTGCCCCTTCCTGGGGTTTAGATTAGTTCCACAACCCTTTTGTTCAGTTTTTCCCCCCCTTTTCCTAAGGAAAGGACAAGTTCATAAATAGTGTCTCTCCAAATAGCCAGAGCAGTTTGTCAATTACTTCTGTATCTCCCTGTCCTTAACCCTTTAACTCATTCATTCTCTTTTGGAACTGTCCAACACTATTTCCTTAATTATTACTGGAATAGCTCCTAGTGTTTTGACTTTTGTTTGTAGCTAAGGGCATGGTGTTCTTCATTCTTCAGGGGGTAAAAAAACAAGGATAGTGGTTTGGTAGTCTTACCCGCTAGCTTCTGAGTTTAAAACTCAATCCTGAGTGACACTCAATGGCAGTACAGATAGTGACATCCAGCTGTTGCCGGTCATATTGCATCCTAGGCATTTCTACCAACACAGGAAAGCGTTTGGCTCCGTGAAGACCAACACAGTATTTGCTCAGAGTGACTGCTTATTTGTTGTCTCTCCCACCACAGACATCATTCAGAGTCAGGCATCTTGCAGTAATTTAGCTTTGTATTTCTCATGCACAAGTACGGTCACATTCTTAAACCTGTCAGGGTCTGGTGATCACACAGCTTCTCATCTTGCATTACGTGATGCAAGCTGCCCTCTGGATGCCAGGAATACTTAAGTTTAGCAGGTCTTTGAAGCTAAATTCAAGAACAGGAGATTTATATCTTTGATTTTTTTTTTTTTGTGCTGTTTTCTCCTGGGTGCAGTTAAAATAAAAACCTCCATACTGATGCTGTGTGAGGCCAGGAGCTATCTGGGAGAAATAACCTTCTTGGGGACTGAAACTTTCATTTTTATCTTTATATTCTTAATATGGAGCAGAGTGTTTTACTAATTTGCTGCAAATGGTTCATATATACCTACGTCCATGCCCATGTGTGTATATACATATATATGCATTATATGTGTGTGTGCGTGTGCATTGCATTTCACCTGGCTCTGTAACCATGGTCACATAGCTAGTGTATGGATTCAGTCATTCCACCCAGCAATAAACATTTACTAAAATACCTGTTTCCTGTTGTTAAGTCATTTCAATTGTGACCGACCCTTTGTGACCCCATTTGGCGTTTTCTTGGTAAAGATACTAGAGCACTTTCCTTCTCCAGCTCATTTTATAGATAAAGAAACTTAAGCAAACAGGGTTAAGTGACTTGCCCTGGGTCACACAGCTAGTGAACATATGAGGTTGGATTTGAACTCAAGTCTTCTGGCTCCAGACTCAGGGCCCTATACATTGTACTACCCAGTTGCCCCAGCAGCAACAACAAATACCAGGAACCGTGTTAATTCTGGGTTTAAACAAGTCTTTCCTCTGACAATACTATTAATTTTATGACAGTGCCCTTAGAAATACTCTTAAGACTTAAAATCCCAGACTGGTTGCCAGTCTGGTTTGGTAGAGAGAGTTTTCTCATTTGTAGTTCCCCACACTAATGAAATCATAGGTCTAGACAAGGGAAAAAAAATAGAACCATTTAGAGGCCTTTAGGGGTGTGTGTGTGTGTGTGTGTGTGTGTGTGTGTGTGTGTGTGTGTGTGTGTGTGTGTGTGTGTGTGTGTGTTATGGACCCCTTTGGCAGTCTGGTGAAGCCTATGAACTCTTCAGAATGATGTTTTAAGATACTTAAGATTAAATACATAGGATTGTAAAGTAAACCAATTTTATTAGACTACAGTTATCAAAATAATTTAAAAGGTTCACTTACCCCAGCCCCTGCTTCCAAGTTTAGGTTGTTCTTCATTAGCTATCGTACTTCACTCCTGCTTAGTTACCTCCAGCCCTGAAATCTTATCCTGGTCTCCTTATTTGCCTTATGGATCAGGCTTTGTGTCTAAAACTGAATCTGATAAACTGGAGCTTCCGATGGGCCAGGACCACATAGGATCCTAGATGCTGAGCTAGAGGAGACCTCAGAAGACATCAGATCCAACCCCTGCATTTTGCAGATGAAGAAACTGAGTCTAAGGAAAGTTAAGTGACTTGTTGGAGGTCACAGAGAGAGTACCCAGCAGCAGGTGGATTTGAATTCAGGTCCTCTGACTCCAGGAGTGCCTCTGAGCCCTGTATGATGTTGTCACCCCCTAGTCAAGCTTCTCGTATAATTTTCTTCATGTTTAGACAAGCAACGCATGTGCGTAGTATTTTTTCCATATTGTTTAAAGTTCTGAAGCTTTGATTTATATTTTAATAAAATTAGACCCAAATCTAGTCAGCGATAAGCAGATCTTCATTCTTTCTAGTGCTAAAAGACACTCCTCATTTCTGAGGCTCATTCTTCATGTTATCCCAAACTCCTAAATGACTGTCATAATGTCATTTTCATTTTAGAATAATTATGAAGGCCTCAGGTCTCATTGGAACCAGTGTTTTTGGAAGCTTGGGAGCGAGCTGAATTGGAATAGCTGTTCACACATTGTAACTGTGTTTTTTTCTTTCAGTATAAATGTCCAGCAGAGAGCACTGACAATTCTGGAAAAACAGCTTTACACTATGCAGGTGAGCTTTTCCTTCTGTTTCCACACCTTTCTCTCTCTCTCTCTATATATATATATGTACATATAATATATAAGTTCTGAACTTAAGTAATAAAATAAGTTTTCGTAACAATAGGAAAGAAAGGTGATTGCACATGAAACTACAAATGTCTGTTGTACTGTACAACTTACTAGTCCTTTTAGATGTGTAATACAATTATGGTATAACTGTTTTCTTCTTTCTCCTCTCCCCTTCCCAACACTGCTGTTAGGCCTTGAAGAGATTAAAACTAATGATTTCTCCTGTTGCCTCCCCTCATTTAACCTTTCATACTCAAGGTGTGCCTCCCTCTAGCTCTTCAGCAGAGATTTCTCATTTTAATTCAGTTGCATTTGGTGAATATTTATTAAGTGCCTAGTGTGTGCCAAGCTCTGTGCTAAGAGCTGGGGTTACAACAAGGGGCAGAAAACAGTCCTTGCCCTAAAGTAGCTTACATTCTATTGAGGAAGATAACATGCAAACATATGTACAGGATAAATAGAAAGTAACTAATAGTGGGAAGGCACTGGAATTAAGGACTGGAGAAGACTTTCCTATAGTAGGTAGGATTTTAGTTGGGATTTAAAGGAAGCCAAAGAACCATTCTGTAAGAGAACTTCCATGTAGTTGTAGTATTAAGTGCAGAAAAGTGACTACTGCCCAAATGAGTTGAAATCATGGCTTTTATGCAGTTGGTCAGTGAGCAAGCACCTGGCTAAGTGCCAGGCTCTAAACTAAGTATTGAACATACTCTACAAGTAGAAAGAAAGAGGATTCCCTCACTGAGCTTAGTTTCTAATAGGAGAAAACAACACATAGAACAAAGCTGTAAAGCAGGAGGAGGAGGAGGACAGAGGAGAGGTAGAAAGTAGTTCAGAGTACAGCCTGGGAAGGAATCATTGTTTTTTATACTGTGAATGTGGTCAGACATTTTGGAATTTAAAACAATGATGATAAAAAATCCAATACAAATATTTTTAGTTAAACCTTTTATTTTCTACCAGCCTTTGACTTTTATTATAATTGTACAGAGATGAACTGTCATAATTTTTACCACTTAGTTTCTTAAGAAAAGGGATTATTTTGTATTTGTTTCTATATGTTCAGAGCCTCTATTATGGTGCCCAGTGCACAAAAGGCACCCCATTCAGTCAGCAAGAACTTACAAAGCACTTTCTTGGTGCCAGGCTTTTAGTAGAATTAGAATGATAATTATATGAATTTGGATTGCTGACAGCCATTGTTTTTTACCTTGAATTTATTTTGCATGGATTTTCCATATATTTGTATGTGTTGTTTCCTTCAATAGAGTATAAATTCCTAGAGGTCTAGAGCTATTTCATTTTTGTCTCTATAATCCCAGTGCCCACCTCCTTGTAAGCGCTTAATAAATGTTAATTGATTCAGTTCATGCTACTAAAAGAGAACCAAATGGAAACATAGTAACACTGAGCCCTGAAGTGCCAACTGTAAATAGTTCGTTGGAATTAGACAATATAGCTTATTTTTTAAAACATAGCATAAATAGAGCTTGTCAGTGGCCTTCAGTCTTGTACAGCTGGTAAAAGACAAGAAGATGAAAAAGTATCTTTTGTAATTGTCAACAGCATCTCAGTGTTGAAGTAAGATTTGGGGATAGGGTGAGTAAAAGAGAGAAAGCCATGTGATGTGTTGGGAATTTTGTATTTTTTTCCCTCAGCGGCACATGGATGCCTTCAAGCAACTCAGATTCTCTGTGAGCACAAAAGCCCTGTTAACCTCAAGGATTTGGTGAGTACCATTCACACCAGTAAGTCACCAGAGGTAGAGAGGGAAATTAATTTACTAAGCACTTTGTGGTACCTCAGTGGCTCCTTATCTATACAGCATCCTAAGGGCCATTGTGACTGTAACATATTTAATGGAGACTTTGGCTTTTGGTAAACTACTCCCTTAGTTCCTCTTCTGAAATATAGAGATAATACAATCTTATTCTCCTAACCTTGCAAAATAGGAGGATTAATTTCCAAATGTCTCTAGTGTATACGAGAAAGAACCTTTTGTAAATCTATAGTATGGTATGGTATTATTCTCTCAGGAATGAAACCCTTGACAGATGAATTTTGGGCAAGTACATGTACTTCATTACTTAATATTGTAGGATCATAGATTTAGAGATAGTAGTGACCTTAAATATCAATTGGTATAAACCTTTTCATTTTAGAGATGAGGAAATTGAGGCCCAGAAAAGTTAAATAACTTGACCAACAGTCACACAAGTGTTAAGTACCAGAATGGGGATTCTGATGGATCAAATATTCTTACTTTTAAAAAAAATATTTTTATTCATAGCTTTTATTTTTATGTCACTTTCGTTTTCTATTATTTCCCTCCCCCTCTACCATTACCCAGACAACCATTTTTGTAACAAAAAATGTGAAATGAAAGAAGGGAAAAGACATACATTTCAGCAAAATATATCGACACATCAATCAAGTCTGATAGTTATGCTGGATTCTGTACACATAGTCCTCGCTCCCTTCCCCTAGCTCCTTCTCATCTTTTTTTGGGACATATTTGGACATTATAGTTAAACAGTATTTTTATACACACACACACACACACACACACACACATTTTTATGTGTGTATAGATGTGCAAATATAGTATTTTTTCCTAATAGCTTTTTCATTTTGCCAGCAACCTTTGTTGCTTCATGAGAAATCAGAGGACCTCCGAAGTTAGATTGAGTGTTCCATTTGGTGATACAATAGGTTTTGAGGGAAAAACTTATTGTTACCTCCTCATTTGCCTTACTTATTTTTAGACAAATTATCTTAGGCCCTAGATTCTTAAGATTATGACAGTAAAAAAGAGACAAGGAATTAAAAGGGCAAATATATTGGGACTGACTGATTAGAAATTGCTTTGAGAGGACCAGATCATGTAAGATAGAGATTAGTTTTGCTTGTAGCTGATTCTTTGTTAGAGGCTTTCGTTCTCTCATCTTGATAGCTACAGTGTCTTATAAGGAGCTGATTACTGGAAGTACACATCTTAACATGTGAAGAGAACTTGAAAATGTTAGAGGAGACTGTCTTCTTATTCCTTACCATCTTTTCTTGGAAGAAGGCTTTTTTCCAGCTAGTAGTAATGGTGTAATTCTAATGTAATTACATTAGAAAATGTAACAGTTTTCTAAAGCACCACTCACCTGTTTTCTCTCCTTTCGCAAGCCTCTTTCTCTCTCTCCCTGGGTAATTACAAGTATTTCCTTTACCTAATTTATCCTTTGGACTTACCTAGGGTGATTCCTGTCTCCAAGGCTTCCATGTCTGGGAAAGCTTGATCATCAAGTCACATATTAAGTGTTATGTTGCAGAAGTTCACATCAGTTCCCCGGTGATAAACTATATGCTAGTAGACCAAATGTGAAACCACCAGTGCGAGATAAGAATTGGCTTGGAGGAAACAGGGTGCTTTGTGATTCTGGCTACTGGTATATGAATTGAAATCTTGATCTGAATGTGTTTCCTAGGATGGGAATATACCTCTGCTTCTTGCAGTACAAAATGGCCATACTGAAGTGTGCCGCTATCTCTTGGATCATGGAGCAGATGTCAATTCCAGAGACAAAAATGGAAGGTACCTCGAAGTTAGTCTTGTGGATGATATGACTTTGGCAACATGGATCTTCTGTGTGTTTTTGGGAAATGACAACTGTGTTTTGGATGGTTTACTATATAGGGATGATTTTTTTTTTCCTTTCTTGGATCATCAAGGCCATAATTAATTGAGGAAATGTTTCCCAGGCTGTTGATGATAACTTGACTGAGTCTATGTTGTGGCTGTTGAAGGCAGAAATGACCAAGTCATTTTGGGTGGACTGAGCTGTCAAAGAAATCTGTGAACACAATGTTTTCTTTTTCTTAATATTCTGGGCAAATTGGAAACAATTTAAAATGCTTTTGGCTGAGAGGAAAACAAAGTTGGAGCTATCATGCTTAATGCCCTTCACATTAAGTGAAATAACTTAGGATATTATTTCTCAAACTGTGTTCTGGGGCTTCATTTTTAAAAAATAATGACAAATAAGCCCACATTGCAATTAAGTATTTTTTTTAATCTGTTGCCTCTGTAATATGAATTATATCGGTGCAGAGCAACAATGTGAACTTGGGTTGAAATCCCCCATGCAATCTTGGCTTCTTAGTGGTCTAAAATCAGTAACCGAAAGTGCTAGTAATTGTATGGTGCGTCATTTTGTTGGCCTGTTTGACTAAGTCATAATCAGTGTCCGTTTCTGTTAGGGTTTTTAAATTATAAGTAATTTTTTAGGCCCAGCTCATTTTGCATAATTAGGTAAAATCTTGAAGTTTGAAGAGAGAATAAATACAGCTGACAAAGAGAAAATAAATATCCAGAAGTTTTGTTTGTGTACTACCAAGTTCCAAAGAAAGCTGACATAATGATCATTCTCTCCACTTTGGATTCTGAGCTGTCAAAGTGACTAAACTCTACCACCAAATCCCAGCTAACTTAAAAACAGAACTTCAGTGTGGAGTAGGTTTCATTGAAAAATATAACCAGTCACTAAAAAGAATCCTCCAAAAACTGGCTCATGGAAAAGCATTAAAATTATTGTGAACCACCTTACATAAAGCTAAGAAAGATGGCCTTATTATCATTTTATTACTGTTAGAGGAAAAAATACATATCTTTCTCATTAATATCATAATGACCTTAGATTCAGAATAACAGTGATATGAGAATATGTGTTTAAAAATTACTCTTAGGTTACTTAGCCATCAGTAGACTTTTTAATTTTTAAAAAGCATTTTAAAATTTTAGTGTGAGAGTTCCAGCAAATATTATGTTTGAATCAAGAAGTTCACCATAGTAAAAAGCCCTGAACATAGGTAGGATATATTCTTTGTTATCATGATCTAGTCTTGTTATTTTTTTTAAGTGTGTGTGTGTGTGTGTACACTTAATTTCATATTTGTACTGTGCCACTACTCTAAACAGAGAGAGAGGCTAAATCAGTCTCTCTACCAGCCTCACTTTCCCTCCTTTCCTCTCTCTCTCTTCCCTCTCTCCTTTTTCCCTTTATCCCTTTCTTCCTACAACCAGTAGCTCTTTATTTATTCTTTTTCCTTACCCCATGTCCTCTCTGTAAAAAGGAAGGATTTCTCCAGAGAACATGCATCGCTATGTTTTCTTAAAACTAAATTGGTATCTCCCCTTTTTTTTCCCTCCAGAACTGCTCTCATCCTGGCTTGTGAAACTGGCAACTCTAGCATGGTGGAAGCCTTAATTAAAAAGGGTGCAGACTTAAACCTTGTGGATTCTCTTGGACACAATGCCTTACATTATTCCAAACTCTCAGAAAATACAGGAATTCAAAGCCTTCTATTGTCAAAAATCTCTCAGGACACTGGTATGTGAAAGAAAATAGCCAGTGTTGTTTTAAGTTTTCCCACTATATTTTCCCCAAAGGGTAACATAATTTGAATGTTTGACTCTTTCTGCTTAAAGTATCTTGATGAAACCTGAAATATTAGCATTGTTACCTAGTCTGCCCCTTACCCCCTCCCCCCAAAAAAGTGGATTTACATCTTTAAGATTTATAAAGTTCATTTTCCCCCCTTTCTCTACAGATATAAAGACTCCAACAAAACCAAAGCAGGTATTTATTGGGGGAGGGAAATGGGGGTTGCCTTTTTTCAATAGTAGGAATTTTAAAATGTTTGGCTCAAACAACTTTGTGCTCTGTTGCTACAGTAATAGATTAAATGAAAAATTTGACAGAACTGGAATGTCATTCTTTGGAAGTCTTAAACTTGTGTTTTGAGATGGTGAAATAAATTTTATAGAAATAAATTTAGAACTGTAAGCAACCTCAGAGTTCACTTAGTCCAACCCCTTCATTTTACAGATGAAGAAACAAGGCACAGAAATGAGGTGACTGACAGGGTCACATGTGTAGTAAAGGACAGTCAAGATTTGAACATATCTTCTTATTCCAAATCCAGTGTTCTTTCCCAACTGCATGAAATGTTTGGAGCTAGGACTTCAGAAGAAATTTGAAGAGCATGTAACTTTAAACTTAGAAATGTATTCATATAAAAATTAATTTAGAAAAACCCAGCCTTGGACTTAGCCCTACAGTAGCCCTTAAATCATGGTCATGGAGTAAAACCTAGAGTTCTCTATAAACTTATTTGCTACAGAACAACACAACTCAGGAAGACACAACTTAATTTGAAAGAGGAAAAATAAACCTAGTGTTTATTGCTATTTTAAAAGATCTTGCTTTTTATGTATTTTAAGTAAATACTTTTTAAATTATGAATTTGTATGTAGTAGAACTCCTTTAAGGTCCCTTTTGTAGTCTGTTTCATCTTCCTATTTGGGTTTTGTGCTGAAAACTTTTTAACTCTTTGTTTGCCTTATTGATAAGGAAGCATGCTCTTAGCTGTCATTCATAGATATCTGATTTCTCGTTGAGCAACTTTTTTTTTCCAGAACTACAGAGTACTTTATTAAATGCTAAGTACTGTGTTTTATAACAGGTAATTTTTGGGCTAAAGGGGAAGGATGGAATTCCATTCTTTGAATGGGATTTTTTGATTGGCCACAATACCACAAAGATAAAGGATTTTTGTTTTTTATTTTAACCTATTGGACCAGGTGTTCCAGAGAAAGGAGAAAAGAATCCCATTTAGAGGAGAGGAAGGAAATTATAAGCAATGCATCCTATTATGTAGTTACACTGCTCTTTACAACGACTGCAGTAAATGAGTCTTCCTCCCAATCTTTCACCATCTTGTTTTGTTTTCTGTTTATGCGTTTTCCTTCCTATTAAAGCATGGAATGCCAAAAAGAAACGTAGCATGCGTAGAATACGATCTCTTTTTTGGTCATATGTTTCAGACCCCCAGGTATTTACATAAATTTATAGAGAGTGAAAAGAAGAAATGCATGTGCTACTGAGATTTTTTTCTTATTTGTTTTGAAAAACTACTTGCTCAGACTTTACTAACCAGACTAACCCGCCTCCATTCTCTGGCCTGTGAAACTTCCAGCATGATCAAGTCTCTAAAATAAGCTCAGAAAGAAGTGGAACTCCCAAAAAACGCAGAGCTCCACCACCTCCTATCAGTCCTTCCCAGGTAAAATGAAATTAAATTAAAAAGAATGATATAGCAAAGTCAGACTTTTTTTTTTAACTTTAGCACTAAAAGGAAGGGGTCATAGAACTGAAATTGAATGATACACTTGAACTTTAGCGTTATCTGTTTCTTAACATTACTTTGCATAGTACAGCAAAGGGATCTCATTACCAGTCATGAAAACAGGTTTGTTTTGCTTTATCACAAAACTGGGAGAAATGTACTAGAATCTCAGGGAGCCTAAAGCAGATATAGCTAAAAAGTTATGACTGAACTTTTTTTTTTAAAGGTGCTTTATTTTCAGTTTATGATCAATTCTTTATTATCTGTACAAATAGAATTGAAACAGTGGTGCTGATCAGAAAAAACATTTTATTGGATCATACCCCTCCCCCCTATTGTACCATCCTAATTGGATCAAAACGGAGGAAATATAAAGTTTATGTGCATTACCCAAGTCCCCAGTGACTCAGTGAGTGGAGGGAGAGGGGAGGTCCAGAAATTAGTGGAATTGCAAACAAAACAAAACATCCTAGCAGTTAGAATTTTATGCAGATATTCCGCAAAGGGAGAAATCTACCCAGAGATATACTAGAGAATGATGCTTTTGCCATGGAGTGTCTTTAAAAGCAGTTTAGTTTACTTATCTGTCATTTTCTTCAGCTCTAATAAAGCTTCATGGGCTGTGGGTTGTTTGAGTTTGGGGTTGAAGTAAGTTGAAAATAGATAAACTTTTCTGTTTAAAACTTGATTTGACTGTCACTCACCAGGAGTGTTAGGTCTCTGAGTTGCCACCTTGGTTCTGACTTACACAAGTGAGAAACGGAATTTAAGGAAACATCCTCTATTAGTGATTTTATTTTTTGTTTTCCAGTTGAGTGACCTGTCTACGCCACGTTCAGTAACTTCAACCCCATCGTCAAGAAAAGAACCAGTCTTTTTCCCTGA
Organism: Bettongia penicillata ogilbyi; assembly: GCA_023548195.1. Classification (NCBI taxonomy): domain Eukaryota; kingdom Metazoa; phylum Chordata; class Mammalia; order Diprotodontia; family Potoroidae; genus Bettongia; species Bettongia penicillata. Next base: position 2,076,732 of record JAJHZJ010000640.1, read on the forward strand.
GCAATCTTTCAAGGTATAATCATACAGAATATTTCCATTAAATACATATTTGCTTAACAGCCACAACTTGGGAGGGATAATGAAATCTTTAATGATTAAAATGAAACTTTGAACAATATCCACTTCCCCTTATCTCAGGGCTGTTCCAGTAAGGTGTTTCATTTTAGATTCATCTTTATGTAAAGAAGATGTGGTTGATGACAGTGCTGGGTAGCTAATCTTTCCCTTCCCCTGAATATTAGAATCAGTGTTCCAGACCTCTGAGTAAGGAAAAAGAAGTTCTACTTCTGTAATTTAATATCCTTGTCTCTTCTAATGTGGCAGTGACTCAAAAGAAATCATGCATTCCAAACAGGAATTCTGCCAATAACCATGTGATTGGGGAAAGAGGAAGGTAAAAGAGTTCACTTTCGGGAGTGGGGGAGAAATGTTATGAATGAGGCTGTTTTAAAAACAAGAATTATTCCCCTCATTTTTGTACCTTCTTCCTCTGCAAAAAATCTAACTGCTTAAGCTTTTCCTTGTGAAAAATTTTTTCTTGGATCATTATCTACTATTCATCCAAATGAAGTATTTTATTTGTAGGAGATTCCTCTTGGGCTTTGAAATTACAGGAATGTTTTTTGCTGTGTAGATTGAGATTTACAGATAAAGATTTCCAGGGATAAAGGAGTTAGAGGAAATCATTCAGGGCTCCCATACCAGGGCATATAAGCACTTTTTAAAATTAAAACATTTAAAATGAGATAATCTTTCTATCCACAATTAAGTGTAGGTTTTTTATGTGTATCCTTTATTGTTGTCTTAACTAAAAATTAGTAGGAGATTATTAATGCCAGACTTATTCAGAGAGGATGGGGGTAAGGGGGTGGCAGGAAAGACAGAGTGTGGGACAATGAAAAGGGAATTTAATTTGAAATCAAAGGGCCTATGTTTGAATCCAGCTCTGCTACTTACTGCCCATATGACTTTGGGTAAGTCATTAACCTTTCTAGTCTTCCTTTCCTTATTTGTAAAATAAGAGAATCAGACTATGTAATTTCTAAGGTTATTTCTAGTTCTCATTTCTTTAAGCCATAATATGAAAAGTGCTAAAAAAAAAAAAAAAAAACCCACAATATTCTTCAGTATTTTTTTTTTAACTTAGCAAAATCATTTAATAGGTAGAGGGTTTGCCTTGTAATCAGGAAGACCCTAGGTTTAAGTCCAATCTCTGACTTCTACTAGCTGCATGTGATAGCAGGCGAGTCGGTTAACTACTTAGTTCTCCAGGCTACCCTCTTAAAATTGTAATTTGTAAATAAGTTGTTGATGTTCCAAATTAGGAGTTCCCTGGCTAATGAAATCACAAGTCTAAGATTTCTTCCTCTCTTCCCCCGCAGAAAAGGGGGCAATTAGCAGCTAATTCTTGAGGTAGCCTTGTCGTTTCTGTTCTTAGGACATAGCTCGTTAAAAAAAAGCTTTTAGATAGACCAGACACACACCTTCCTTCTTAGCTTCTGGGGAGTCTAAGACTGGTGGATCTTAAGTGCTTGGGAGTGCTGAGCTGCTCGAATGAGCCAAGCTGAATGGGTAGCCTTATTGATTCAGTAAGCCTCCAGGAGTGGAGGCCCACCACTACGTTGCCCCAGAAGGAATGAATCTACCCAGATCAGAAACAAAGCAGGTCAGAACCCCCATGCCAATCAGAGTAGGGCCAGATCCTTAAGTGGCCCCTGAACTTCATGTCTGGGCAAGACTCAGTCTTTAAAATTTTTTTGAAGTTGGTAGATGCAACAAATAGATGCTTAAAACCTGCTATAATTTATTTAATAACAACATCGTTACATTTGTTCATTGAATTTATTACATGTGTAAGAATATTCCCTCTCTCCCTATCTAAATTAGAAATGGGAATTTTTCAGAGATTGTTACCCATTTTGAAATGTCGCATGTTGAAATCTGTTGCTTTTCTTTCCCCCCCCCCCCAAAAAAAAGAAAAGAAACTCTTCATATTCTTCTGAGTGAAGGATTCACTCAGACTTGGTGTGTCTGACTTCACTCAGACATGGTGTGTCAGAGTTGTGTGTTTTGTTTGTATTTTTTTTAATGAAGAAAATGTTTCTCTGAAGCCTAATCAAAAGTTACCTTGTGTTTCGGCAGGAAGAGGTCAGCTCTCTACGGGATAAAGACCGACTGAGTGATAGTACTGCAGGTAAGGTATAAAGGCTAAGGGGCTGGGATGGGGGTGGGGAGGAGTATCAGGGATGGAGCAGGGATGATTATCCTTGTTCTAAGGGCTAGCCTTTACCCCTTTTCAGTTCTAGCACAGTGCTTCACACATAATAGAGCCTAATAAATGCTGATTGGATTTGAATTTCCATGTGCCTTTGAAGATCCTACTGGTCACATGTTTAGAGACAGATTACCATATGTCGTATATTAGCCTATGGGCCTTTAAATTGTCCCAGTGGTTAAGTTTTCCAATTTCCTAATGAAGTGATACTATGTAATTGACTTAAGTTATTATATGTAGGTACTAGTTTCAAAATACAGCATTAGATCTGGCGCAAAAATTACCCCCATTTAAAATGGTACAAATCCTATCCACCCCCATGACCCTCTCGAAGTGCCATGACCTTGTCAGTAGAAGACTGAAATCTGATATGGGTACATACCCTTCACTGAAAGCAAAACTTGTCAGATGACAATATTGCTAATAGAGCAAGTCCTTTGGATGTAAAAGCAAGATTTCCCCAGGAAGAATATTTATCTTGCAACTTCAGGAAAGATGTGAGCTGATGCCAGTGATAAAGATAAAATCAAAATTTACTCAGTGCCTACTGTATGCCCCAGTGTTTGGATTTTTACATGAGTTTTGCCCTTTTTCCTGTAAGCAGTAGGGAGCCATTGACCGTTTTTGAGCAAGGAAAACATGGTTGAGTGAGTGCATTAAGAATCCTGAGAGTGCTGTGTGGGATGAATTGGAAGGGGAAAGATACTCCAGTGGTGTAGTGGAACTGAAGGCTATAGAATTCCTGGCTTGGCCACTTACTAGCTTTGTGACCATGGACACATTACTTAATCTGAGTTTCACATTCCTCCTCTCTCCAGTGAAGGGGTTAGGTGACCTCAAATTACTTCAGTCTTTGATCCAATGATCAATTTATTGCTACAGTCTAGGAATGTGACAACAGGGACTTAAGCTAGGAAAAGAGCAGAGGCAAGATACACAAAGGAAGAAGAAAAGCCAGAACGGTTACCGGTGTTTTTGAGTTTGGTAGAATGGCGTGGTACTGTCACTTACAAAAAAAAACTGGGAAGGAAAGTCATTTTTGGAGTTCAGTCAGGGCAGCTAGGTAGCATAGTGGATAGAATACCCAGAGTGGAGTCAGGAAGACTCATCTTCCTGAGTTCAAATCTGGCCTCAGTAGCTTGTGACCCTGGACAGGTCATTTGACCCTTTTTGCCTCAGTTTCCTCATCTGTAAAGTGAGCTGGAAAAGGAAATGACAAACCATTCCAGTGTCCTTGCCAAGAAAATCCCACATGATGTCAGAGAGAGTGAGACACAATTGAACAAGAATAATTTCAATTTTAATGAACTCTGTTTTTTTTAAGGTGCTGACAGTTTACTGGACATGAGTTATGAGGCTGACCAGCAAGATCTTCTCATCCTCTTGCAGGCAAAAGTTGCTTCCCTAACCTTGCATAATAAAGAATTACAAGACAAATTAAAGGTAAGTAAGCTGAAATTTTTCTGTGTGTTCTATAATGTGAGATTACTTGATTTTTTTTTTAGGGCCATACGGGAGATATTTAAGATGAGTCTGTTTTTTTTAATTTTAGTATCTTTTAGTTTAAAATCAGATCTTGAGACCACACTTTTGCTTTTTGGTTTTTTTTTTGGTCAAATACAGTTAACAGTTTTGCAAACTATAGACATAGAAAACGCCAATCATTTAGAAATTCATTTGGTAACTCAACTAGGTAACAGCTAGGTTCAGGTAACTAGAGGGTGCAGTGGATAGATAGAGCACCGGACTTAGAGTCAGGAAGACTCGTCTTCTTCAGTTCACATCTGGCCTCAGACACTTTTTAGCTATTTAACTCTGGGCAAATCACAGCCCTGTTTGCCTCAGTTTCTTACCTGTAAAATGAGCTAGAGAAGAAAATGACAAACCACTCCAGTACCTTTGCCAAGAAAACCCCAAATGGCATCACGGAAAGTTGGAAACAATCGAAAAATGGCTGAATTATAACCATGGAATTGATGCAAGATGGGCAGTAAAGTAGTACAGTGGCCTGGAGTCAGGAAAACTGGACTTCTAGTAGTTCGGCCTCAGACACTAACTAGCTGTATGGCCCTGGCCAAGTCACTTAATCTCTGTTTGCCTCAGTTTCCTCACTTGTGAAATGAAGACAATAGCACCTACCTCCCAGAATTGTAAGAATCAAATGAGATAATAATTGTAAAGCACTTAACACTGTGCCGGCATATAGTAAGCATTATAGGAATGTTAGCTAGTAATATTATTAAGTGATATGTTCTCCCAGGCACAGAAAAGAGAGGGAAAAACCTCTCACGTTCTTCTTAGGAAAAGGGCCTTGACAGCTTCAGAGAAAACCAATAGTTGGTGGCATATTCAGGACATTCCAGGGGATTTCATCTTAGTAGTGGTGCACTATTAGTCTGTGAAACAGAAGAGTACCCAGTGGGACATGTGTTGTTTCTCCCATGTTCTGAGTAACATTTCTTCTTAAGACTGCGTAGCCTAGAAAAGGAACATTGCTTGGTAAAGTGTTCCACTCATGTAACAGGTGGTGAGATCCTTCCTTCCCACCTCAATTACTTGGTCAACTCTTTACCATTCTTTTTTTTTTTTTTTTTTTTTTTTTAACAGGCCAGAACACCCAAGGAGGGGGAGGCAGACTTAAGCATTGACTCTTACCATTCTACCCAGACTGACTTGGTCCAATTAGCAGATAAACCAAGTGAAACCTCTGCCTGTGTTTTAACCCATACTTTGAGTAAAGCCACTAGCAATAGTGACATAAAAATTCAGCAGCTTCAGGAAGTTTTACAGGATGTGCAGATGAAACTGGATAGCTCAGAAGCTGAAAGGAGGGAGTTACAAGCCCAGCTTCGTTCTCGAGTTCCAGAGTCAATTTGTTTAAACAGCTCAGAGATTTCAGAGAATGGCTCTGACCTCAGCCAAAAGCTAAAAGAAACCCAGAGCAAGTATGAAGAGGCCATGAAAGAGGTCTTGAATGTGCAGAAGCAGATGAAATTAGGCCTTGTAGCTCCAGAAAGCAAAGATAACAGTTACTCCGATCTTCATGAGCGGAGGTCCACAGATGAAGCAATTGAAAAGCTCAAGCAGGATCTACAGGATGCGTTAGAAGAGAGTGAAAGAAATAAAGAGAAAGTGAGAGAGTTAGAAGAGAAACTTGAAGAACAGGAGAAAAGCCTGGCCATCAAGCCACCTGTGGAAGACTATGAGAAAATAAGAAATTCATATTGCTCTGTGATTGAGAACATGAACCAAGAGAAAGCCTTTTTAATTGAGAAATACAAAGACGCTCAAGAAGAAATCAAGAAATTACAAGACACCTTGAAAAGTCAGGCACCACAGGAATCCAGCGATGAGGCGGGAGACATGAAAGAAGCAATGAACAGAATGATCGATGAACTCAACAAGCAGGTGACTGAGCTCTCCCAGCTGTACAAGGAAGCCCAGGCCGAGCTTGAAGACTACAGGAAGAGGAAGTCACTGGAGGATGTCACTTCTGAATATATCCATAAAGATGAGCACGAGAAGCTTATTCAGGTGACAAATGTGTCCAGGGTGAAAGCCGAAGATGAGCTGTCTGAAATGAAGTCTCAGTATTCAAAGGTATTGAATGAAGTAGCACAGCTCAAGCAACTAGTTGATGCTCAGAAGCAGAATTCCGTGTCCATCACGGAACATTTGCAAGTGATAACCACACTCCGGAACACTGCCAAAGAAATGGAGGAAAAAATAAGCAATTTGAAAGAGCAGCTGGCAGGAAAGGAAACCGAAGTGGCAAATCTTGAGAAGCATCTTTTGGAAGAGAAAGCAGCAATGAATGACGCTATGGTACCTAGAGCCTCCTACGAAAAGCTCCAGTCGTCTTTGGAAAGTCAAATGAGTTCCTTGACATCTAAATTGAAGGATTCAGTGAAAGAGAGAGAGAAGGTATCTTTAGAAGTGGCTCAGGTGAGAAATGAGGTCTCACAGATAAAAAGGGAAAAGGACAGTATTCAGAATCTCCTGAAAACTAAGGAGCAGGAGGTAAATGAACTTCTTCAAAAGTGCCAGCAAGCTCAAGAAGAACTTACAGAAATGAGAAGATATTCTGAGAGCTCTTCAAAATTGGAAGAAGACAAAGACAAGAAGGTTGGTGAAACCTTTTTTTTTCCTGTAATACAGCCTATAGGAATTTACTGAAAAGTTTACTAGCCTAAAGGAAAAAAATGGGGAGGGGAAGAGGTTTTACTCATTCTCATCTCCAGACTACTCAGCTTCTACCAATGGTACCATAATACATAGAACAGTATTCTTTACCACTAACCTTCCATAGTTTTTTATCTTCCTTGAATATGCAGACTGATTGGTCTCCAGGACAACCCAAAGAACCAGGAATAGGATATTCACTCATTTAAAAGCATGTAGTATTAAAAATAAAGGTCCATAAAGCATTTTCAGTTGTTCAGTGCTTGGAATCCATGCCTCTATAAAAATCATTATACAGAAACTTAACCATTGTCTTCTGTCAAAAGTAAACCCACCAACTTCAAAAGTTCTTAAACAAAATTTCCGTTTTTCCCCCTCTGAAAACCTGAATAATCTTCAACTTTAATCCTATTCTCTAAACGTGAGATTTTTCAAAGTGTGATCTGGTGACCTCTGGAGGTCCCTGTAGCCTTTCAGGGTTTCTACAAGGTCAAAAGTATTTTCATAATAATAGTAAGACATTTTAATTACTAGTAAGCAAGTATCAAAGATGAGACCTACATAAACAAAACTTCTTTGAAAGGGCCTCACTAATTTCTAAGAGAGTAAATTGGTACAGGACCAAAAAGCTTAAGAGCCACTGCTCTAGCATAATTGATTTCTACCAAAGCCAATGGAAATACTCCCTGGGCCTCATTTTGAAAGGAGGGTTGGAGGGGGAAAGGGAGGAGTGTTTTCTCTGAGGAATCAGAGTTGTCTTTTGGAGACAAGAGGAAGAACAAGAAAGAGCAGCTCTTCCTGAACAATTGTTCATTGTCTGAATCTGTTTCAGCATTCCTAATTAACCGCTCTGTCAAATGCTTCCAGTGTTATTGACAGAAACATGGTTTGAGGGGTGTTTTTTGCTTTTTGTCTTTTTTTTTTTTTTTTAAATTTTTGAGGATATGGACCAGATAGTGCCATCTGAAATGCAATAAGTTATCTAAGCATTGCACAACCGTAAAGAGGGTCCCTTGCTTTAGAGTAATCTCTTTAGAGAAGTTGGGTCTCCTAAGACTTACCCCCTACCTGGCAGCTGTGTGAGTCTGAGCATAATGGCTTTCTTTCTCTAAACTGAGGATATTGGTGTTTGTTCTGTTTTTATAGTGCATTTATCCTTAAGAGATAAAATGAGGAAGCTATGCCAGAGTTCTTATAAACTAGGCCCATCAGTACAAGAAAAATGAATGCAAATGCTGTTTAAATTGGACATAAGCATGTCTTCTTAAAAAATGTTTCAATTGTCTTTTGTAGTAACATCATTGTAGGAGACATTAATAGAAGTATTAGACTTCAGGTTTATTAGCGTGTCTTGGACGTTTAGTTCTGCAGGCATCCTCATGCAGCTCTCGTTTCACTAGATAAATGAGATGTCCAAGGAAATCATCAAATTAAAGGAAGCTTTGAACAGCCTCTCTCAGCTTCCCTACTCTACCAGTGCATCCAAGAGGCAAAGTCAACAGCTGGAGGCCCTGCAGCAGCAAGTGAAGCAGCTACAGAATCAGCTGACGGTGAGTGCAAGGACTTATTTCCTTTATCAAGTTAAGTGAAGCAACACAAGCCAAGTCTGCTGAAGGAAACTAAAAAAGTTATCTACTGGGGGAGTGACCTTAATTGCCTTGGTTTACTTGGAGGTAAAGGTGAAACGGTGGAAATAATGACTAAATCAAAGCGAGTTGGGAGGGCAGGTAAAAGGTATTTGAACCCTCTCCCCTTCTCCTAGCCTCCTCTTTTCTCTTTCTCCCCTCTCCTCTTTCTCACTCACCTTCTCTCCCATATTCTCTATTATTTTGCCTTTGTTTCTCTTTCTCTCAATAGCTAGTGGATGGAGCACCCGGCCTGGTGTCAGAAAGATCCAAGTTCAAATATAGCCTCAGATACTTAACTAGCTGTGTGACCTTGACAAGTCATTTAACTTCTGTTTGCCTCAGTTTCCCTAACTGTAAAATGGGGGTGGTAACATCATCTACTTTGCCAGCTTGTTTTCGGATGAAATGAGATTATATTTATAAAGCACTTACTATATTCCTGACCTCGGTAGGTACTATATAAATGCTAATTTCCTTGTCCCAGACTTCTCTCATTTACCTCCTTTCCCTGTCCCCCCTCCCCCCAATCTCTGGCTGAGTTGCTTTTTAAGATTGCACCTCAGGTTTTTAAAATAATTTTTTAACTAAAATAATTCCTCCCTAACAATTATATAGAAGGTGGGACTGCACCTGTGATTTCATGTGTGAGGCATTCTCAGTGAGGAAATTCCCTCTACCTTGGCAAGTTGCCTAGGGGTTTTACAAGAGAATGTTCTTATTAGAGGATGGAATCTTCATGATGAAGTATACACAAATTTCACCTCGTTCCTGGATGCTCCACTGGATCTAACTTGTAAAATATCTTCTTTCCCCTCCGTCCCTCTAGACACACACACCTAGTTCTTAGTTGACAAGCATCCTGGTAATAGTTATCATGTAACAAAGATGAGTGTAACTTTGTCTCCCAGTTTTCTCTGGTTTAAGAGTACAGTGATGTCTTCAGTGAAGAACTGGCATTGGTCCTTCGTGTTCTAGGGGCTCATTGTAGCCATCCTTTTGGTCTCTTCATATTGTGGAACTGGAGAGGCATGAGTTAATGCCTACCACTTCCATGCTCCCCTAACACTAACCAGTACTGTTCTGAGCAAAGAAGCTTTAGTTCAGATCTGGGACAGTTTGGGACTGCTTTGTCCTCAGGTGGACTGCTCTGGGGACCCAGATGTGGACTGTTCAGATAAAAAGAATGTTAAAGTGCTCCTTAGCAGGGAACTCCCAAAACCTTAGGGCACCTCCTTGCTGGTAACTTTTATCTTCCTGAATTATTTTTTTAACTGTCTTTTACCTGATGCTTTTATTCAGGGCATGTTTAGATATATTTTTATTAACTGTATTGTTTGTTTGAACCCCTCGGTTTCTGAGTGATTCATTGTACTAGATGCAAAAGCCAGTGTAGATGCTCACCTTTCTGACTCCCCTGCTCCATCACAGCAAAAATACTAACCATGCAAGGGCAGCTAGGTGGTGCAGTGATCAGTTGGTGGTGCAGTTTCAGATCTCACCTCAGACACTTGACACCTCAGACACTTGACACTCACTAGCTGTGTGACCTTGGGCAAGTCGCTTAACTCCAATTGTCTCATCCTGGGCCATCTCCAGTCATCCTGATGAATTTCTGGTCGCTGGATCCAGATGGCTCTGGAGGAGAAGTGAGGCTGGTGACCTGCACAGCTCTCCGTCCCTCAAAAGAAAGCCAAGTGCAAGTCATGCCATCATTTCTCTGATGGCACGGTCTTCTTCGGCAACGAAGGATGAACGCACGCTAACCATGCAGTGATAAGGCTTACTAGAGTGCATCTAATTAGGAAGAAAGGGGATTTTTGTTGTTTATCGTTTTATATGTGCCTTTCTCTTCATAAAAAAGCTATTATAACCTTATGTACACATAAACACACAGACACACATATATGTATATATAAAACTTGTTGTTTAGTCATATACAACTCCATGTGTTTTTCATTGTTGTGTTTTTTTCTTAGCAAAGATACTGGAGTAGTTTGCCATGTCCTTCTCCAGTATATCCCCATTTTAAAGATAAGCAACTGAGGCAAAGTGATTTGCCAGAGTCACACAGCGAGTAAATATCTGAGGCTAAATTTGAACTCAAGTCTTCCTGATTCCAGGCCCAATGCCCTGTCTACTGTGCATACATATGCATACATACACACATACATAAACTATAAAGTAATATGTAAACAGCAGTTACTAATGTAGTTAATATAATAGTAATAAGGAAATGTAGAAGCAGAATTATATAGTAGCTGGAGAGTGAGGGTTGGAGTCATAAATACTTGAGTTCACATTTCACCTCTGGCATATACTAGCTGGGTGAGCCTATGGAAGTTACTTAACCCCTCTCCATATCTCAGGCATTTATTTCACTCAGACTTATGTACAAAGTCACAGGTAGCTTGTTAACCTGCTTTGTTAGAGTGCTGGCAGGCCTCACCTCTTCCAAACCAGTGGAATCATAGCTTTTCTGAGTATTTGCATAATCTGCCATATTAGGGTATTAAATGGTAAGACTTTCCTAAAATTACTATTATGTCTCTGGAATTATAATTGGCCTTGTAAAGACCAAAAGCCACCCATCTAGAAACCTCAGATGTTAGCATGGCATCCTCCCTTATCTGAGAGATAGGGACATCACTGTGACCCAGCTTTTTATTAGGTGTTCCTAATGACTAAGAACTCCTTTTCATACTAATCTCTTTAAATTCCAGGAGTCCAAGAAACAACACCAAGAGATTGTCTCAGTTTACAGAATGCATCTTCTGTATGCTGTACAGGTACAGTCAATCTACAGAAATATTTCCCCTCTCCCAAAAAAGATTTTTTTAAAGTCCCATTAGCTAAATCATCCAAAGAAGCAGACTTAACGAAAAACAGCAACAACAGATACGAGCACTGACATAGGAGGGCAAAAAGCAGGGGCTTCTGTAATTTAAAATAGTAAAGTGCTCTTTTTTATTGACTTTTGTCTACTGGAGGAAATTGTGTCCTTCCCTCTCAGCTCCTTTCTTCAAAGACCAAGTGGGAGATTGAGAGGCAGAATTCCCTGGAAGTATTTTAATAATTTGCTCTCCTTTGTATAGTCAGATGGTACTGTTGATATATATTCCAAAGAACATGTGGTTTTTTAGCGTTGCCATTGGTGGGGATGAGTTTTTCCACTGAATGCTATCCTTGTTGTCCTCATTTGGAGCAATGGCTTACTTGCCTGGGGCTAAGACTTAGATTTGATAATGTTGGCCAAAGGCACCCTTAGGTCACTGAATACCTGAGAGAAAAGTCACTTGACCTCTGTTTTAATTTCCTCTGCAAGTGAAATACCCAGACCTGTACAGTAGGGCTGAACCTTTCCCTACTGAGGGGATAGAAGAGTTTCTGGGCAAAGTGCCTCACGATTGTCAGATGGTTCACCACAAGTCATGGGGATGCTATGGTCTATGTTTGTTCAAATGTGTTCTCTGTTATATTAATTGTATTTTTATCTGAATTTCCTAGGGCCAGATGGATGAAGATGTCCAGAAAGTACTGAAGCAAATCCTCACCATGTGTAAAAACCAATCACAAAAGAAGTGAGAGACTCTGGGACTCAGTGCCAACCCCTCACATTTGCCATATTTGCCTTAAAGCAGGAGTTAAGGTTGGCAGCCACTGCCATTTTTCTCATCTGTTTGTATGCACTGTGAGTTCACATAGCTGCCCTCTCAGCTTCTTCCCTACACAAGGACTTCTGAGGACTGTCCCCAAAGGAATACCTTCCATTCTTCAGAATCATCTGTTGACTTTAAGACCTAAAGTACTAGCCTTGTGATGAGCTGAGGTTGTTAAGTCCAGATCTTGGTGCTAGCTGATGGCACACCTCATTTGGGTCTGGGCAGCTAAGGGACTCCACTGAGATGATCCGTTAGATGGTGGTGACCTGCAAACCCCCATGGGCCTTGGTGTTAGTCAATTCCAGCTGCTGCAAATCATGTGGTGAATGCTGTTGCAACTCCTTTTTCCATGGCTGCCCGTCCACCCCTACTTTTAGTTAGAAGCACTCAAGATTTTAGGCTGACATTAACCTTTAACATGATTTAATTGCTAACCAAATTAACCCTGGCACTGATTACAAGGTACACTGCAAAACCCCCTCATTATGTCCTCTGGATGGAGTACATACCCAGTTCCCTTCTCCTACCTTTCATCTCTTAGAGCTGTGCTGTTCAGTCCAGCAATTAGATGAATAGGATTAACTAAAATATATAGGTTAAAAACATAAATGAGTTGATTTTAAAGATTTCAGAAAACAAAAAAACCTTTAAATGACACATTGCAAACAACCTATGCAAGCTTGCCTACTACTACTGTTGTCCATAAAGCTCAGGAAATCCAAGTCCACGTTTTTCAACAAGGGGTTACAGTAAACAGTTCGTTTACAACCAAAAGAAATGCCTCGTAGTTCCTAACCTCACTTTTGTAAAGATGTTTTTTCTCCATTATATTTTTATTGGCCATTACAGATTTTTGGTACCTAAGCCATTTACTACATAAAATTTGCATTACACTATGTTAACAAAATATTTTAGATAACCATGATTTAGATTTAAAATGTCTTTGGGTAAAAGTTTTCAGCTGTAGCTGTAGCAAAATGTACTAGAAATACTCTCAGCTCATCACAAAGTCCCAGCAGTTACTAGGAAGGAGGTTTGGCCATCTGTTTGTGCTCTTGGAGCTGTCATGCATTCCTGATGAACATCAGCCTTGCTCTTTTGGCTAAATGTCAGGACATCATAACTCTGCTTACTTTTCCAAACATTGGGAGCATGGCTAATGCCAGTCATTGAAAATTGGTAAAACCCTGATATGGTCCAGCCCTCATAATGCATAGCAGATAGCTAAGGAAGAAATACTTTTTCTATTCCCGTGCCATATTTAGAAGTTAAAACTTGTCTAAATTGCTTGTGGCTTAACTTACTGCTTTGTTCTTACTGACGTATACAAATATTAAAAAAAAAATCTTTGAGGTGTTTCACCCAGAAGCTGTGTCTGCTTTGACTGAATGGACAGTGTGGCTCAAGGCTTACTGGACTCAGTGCTGTCTAGAGCACATGCTCTCTAAATGCTGGCAAAGCAAAATGGCTTTAAAACTTCTTGTCAAATAATATAGGTCTTGGTGTTACTTAAGTTTAATTAACTGTAATTTGATAATTTTGAAAAAACTCCAAAGAAATGTGAAAGGACTTTTTTGGGGGGTCAGCACTTAAGAGAACACACACAAAAAAAATATTTCAGCACACAAATGCTGCAGAATCTAAAACTTGAGACATTTTAGAGGTTTCCTGACAATTTTAGTCTTTTACTTTGTTTCATTATGCGTATTTATTACAAGTATCCTGGTTAAATATTGAAAAGTTATACACTATAGTCTAGCATTTTTGTCTTTGTAATTTACAGGAGTTTATGCAGAAAATAAACTTTGTTTCCATCGTTTTCATCTCTGTCCAGTTTTTAATGTCCTTATTCACTACTTACGCAGTTTGGGGAGAAATGTTGTATTTAGCTATCTATACTGTTTTAGGGAGAAGCTATCATATTTGAGCTATATCCATTAGAAGGAGTTATCAAATGAAAAATACTTACCAGCCAGTATGGTAGCTCCCACCTGCCTAATCCCTGCTGCTGGGGAGCCATTGGATCACGAGCTCAGGAATTCTGAGCTGCAGTGTGGCTAAAGTCAATCTAAATCCATCATGGATATGAGTACAATTAGAGCAAAGAATAGGAAGTTTGGAGGGAGGGGAGAGAAATGGGGGAGGGGGCCAATTAGGAATCTATTGCAATATTCCGAATGAGAGGGGATAAGGACCTGAACTACAATGATGGCTTCATGAGTAAAGATGCAAGATCTGACAAATGATTGTGACATGTGGGGTGAGTGAGGAATTAAGGGTGACACCAAGGTTGTGAACTTGAGTGACTAAAAGATTCCCTCAGTAGTAACGTAATGATATATGAAAAACATCACAACTCATTCATGCTGGGTTATTTCTATGACACTGGCTCTTTCTCACAAACACAAAATGGAGGGGTGGGGGTAGGGTTGAATCTTACTCATGGGTCAATGTCACAATGTACAAAGCCTACCACCCAAGGGTGAGGGTCCCTCACCACATTGTTAATTCATCTCAAACTTAGTCACTACTCTAGATATTTTTCAGAACTGCCACCTACAGAGACAGATAAATCTGTATCTATACTCCCCTTGTCATTTGATTTTTCATACCCAAATATAAGATTTTTCATTTGTCCCTTATTACCTTATTTCATTAGATTCCTCTTAATATCTAACCTGTCAAGAGCTTCTTGGATCTTAAATCTGCTATCCAGTGGATTAACTAACTATTCTTTGTTCATCTGCAGTTTTGGTGAGCATACCACGTGTGCCTTAATCTGAGTAGCAGATTACTCAGACCCATATGACCCCTTCCAAGGCCAGTATCCTTTCCATTTTACTTCCATGAAGTTTAAGAGGGAGATGAGAAAACAAGGCCAGAATTAGTGAACATGTGCTTCTCTTTGTAAATACCTGCCTGTATTCAGTGCTTCACAGCGTAGGGATAACGATCCCCCTCCTGCTTTTACAGAAAAAACTCAAAGAAGTGTCCAAAGGCATGAAGCAATATGATGACTAAGCCAAACTTGCATGTTTCCTTTCTGTTGTATGTACAGTTTTCTTCCCTTCTTACTCCCAGATTGCATATGTTATTAGAAGGGTTACTTTATTAATAACTCAGCATTTTCTTTAGGGTGACCCAATCAAGTTTCTTATGAACATTTTAAGGAAACATATAATAGTGACCTCCCAAACCTAAAGCTACCTGGGACCTAGAAACCTTACTTCCCTTTTAATATAATTATGTAGCTTTTAGTACGGGCAGCTAGTTGGAGTGATGGGTAAAGTACCAAGTCTGGAGTCAGTGAGATTCATCTTCCTGAATTCAAATTCAGTCACACTAACTGTGTGACCCTGGGCAAGGCACATAACCCAGTTTGCCTCTGGCAAACCACTCCAGTATCTTTGCCAAGAAAATCCCAAATGGGGTCATGAAGAATCAAATACAACTGAAACTACTGAATAACAAAATATTAGTGCCAGGACCAAATATATCTATAGTAGAATAACCCTACTCCAATCCAATACATTTTTTTATCCAGGTGAAATCAAGTTAAAGTCAATCCCAAGTATCTAATAGACTCATCTTTTTACCATCAACTGGCACAAGTAACTACTCTTCACCCGGCTGCCAGCATCCTCGAGACAGTGACCCAGCACTCTGGTCCTGTGGGGATTGAGATGATTACCTACTCTCTTACCACCCCATCCCACTCCTTACTCCCCACTTCCCATTTACTATATCACAAGCACAATTTGTATAACCATGTACCATATAACAGACAGTTTCTTTCCCCATACTTCCAAACACAAAAGTACAAACATTTTTTAAATCCCTCTGTCTTTTCCTGGAAAGTCAACATCTCTAAATAACCTAACACGGCTTCTAATACTTGCAGATTGATTACTTGGACTGTTAGAGGTTAAAGAAAAATAAGTGTTAGAGAAGAGGACTCAGCCCTACCCAAATAGCTGCCTTCCATAACGCCTAAGCATTAAATATTGTCCAAATGACCCCTGGGGACTGCAAAGGTGTTGAAGATATATTTCTTCCTTGTTGGATGGAGAAAGGTCAAGGAGGTGGACTCTCCTTTGCTTGGTGCCTTGAAAGCCCATAATTTAACTCTACCATTGGAATCAAGTTTTATTTAAAGGACTACTTAATCACTTAGGCTGAAATCACTCCTGAAGGGCAGTTGGCTGACATGACTCAAAAGTGTAAAAAACTCCAAATCTGGAAATGGAATGAAGTATAACCCCCTTCGTTTTTACAGATAAAGAACACAGTACCCAGAGAAGTTGATGCAGAGCATTAAATCAACTTGTAGAGCTAGCCATACACTGTAACAAGGCCAAGGAACCTGATGGTGTCCATTTGGGATGTGTGACCACCTCATCAACTAACCCTGCAATTCTTTTTAGGGACTGGTGCGTTGTCTTTTCCCATTAGATTGCAAGTCTCTTGAGGGAGGACACAATTTTGTATATTTATTTCCAGCACTTAGCACAGTGTTTGGCACACAGTAATCATTTAATAAATGTTGATTGACTGGCTGTAATTAATACTCTTGCTAGGTTACTCTGGACCAGGCCTACCTTTTCCCAAATAGTGGAGGCTGTGCCTTCTATGAAAGTGTAATTTGAGTGAGGTGAAAAAATACTCCTTTCCTGGACTTCTTTAGCCATCTTCCCCCGAAATTTCCCCCATTAGCAATGCATTCCTTTGTGTTAAATCATTGCCTCCTCAAGACAGCCTTTGGTGGTATGGAAAGATCTGTTTAACCATAGGACTGGCTGTGTGACCTTGGGCAGCTTTTTAACTTCCCTTGAAGTTTCCTCCCTCTGTAAACTTGGAATAATACTTGTACCACTGATCTCACAAATTTTGGTTAAAAAATTAAATGAAATAGTGCATGAGAAGCAGTTCTCCAAATAAACATGAGCAGTCATCCTTTACAATGCAAACGTCACTGTGAAGGGATTGCAGTACCCCAGACCTCTGTCTGAACTGGTGCCAATTTTTCTGGGCACGGAAGGGAGAACCTAGAGCTTCGACGAAGACTGGATTGAATGCAGATTGCTAAGGGTGGTTAGGGAGCGGTCCCTCAAATCAGGCGTGCCCACTTGGCTCGCCCTTATACTCTGCCCATGCACATGGGTCCCCCTCTTGTTGCTCGCACACAGGGGCTTTTTTTGGAGCAGATCTGGGGATTTGGAAAGAGTGAGCATGGTTTCCTAGGGGGAGGATATCTACGCTCGCGTCATGCCCTCACCCCACCCAGAGAAGCGGTCAAGGAACAGGAAAGGGTGGGAAGCGGGGCGCGCCCTCAGCCCCTCCTGCGGCGGGCATGGTGCCCATCCCGCCCCGCTGCCAGCTCGAGCTCCCAGCGCACGGGGCATCCCTTCCTTCGGTTGCCGCGTTCCGTTTTCCCTCCGCACGCGGGATGCCCGCTGCAGCGTTCTGTTGCCTTGGTAACCCCCATTGTCTGGCTCCCCGACCTGCCCCTCTCCGGCGGAGAAGGGTGCCCAGCGTCGCTCGGCTCTCCCGACGGAGGATGCGCTCTCCTGCTGGCAAAGCGCCCTGACATTCCCACGGGAAACCAGGCTGCCCCCTAAGCAAGCGGCTTCTGCCCTGCTCCCACCCCTCTGCACCCTTGGAGCCGGGAAGGAGAATTTTTGACTGTGTGTTTCCACTCTCTTTCTCAGGTAATCAGTGCCCCCGACCCTGGAGACGGTCAGGAAAGGGGTTCAGTGCCTCCCGGGCAAGGGACGGCCCCGGTGCCCGCACCCTGGGAGAAGCCCCTCCGGGGCCAGGATTGAGGAATAGAGCAACTTTAGGGAAAGAAAAACGAGACTGAACCCCTCTCCACCTCCCTTCCTCCCCTGGAGGGCTTTCCAAGGTCGTTTATGATTTCACCATGCAGCATAAAAGAGACCATCATCATAACTGACGTTTCTGTAGTGCTATAAAGCCTCTTGTTAAAAACACAGCACCTCATAGCTCACAACGGGACTATGGGGTAGGTACTACAGGCGTTATTTTTATCAGCATTTTACCGGAGAGGGAACTGACACTCCTGGGAAGTGTTAGAAGACAGAAAGTGGACTGAGGTGTTGCTGACTCCCCGTCCAGCCTCCACGTTTCACTCCACCGTCCCCCACCCTGTGCCGCCCTCTCCCAGCATATGGCTTATGAGAGTTATTATTGCTTCTAGTTCTATTAGAATTACTTATATATACCTCAACACTTAAAATTTCCTCAGGGTGAGTTCACCTCTCACAGCCATCTGCGGGCTGGAGCCACTTTATAACTTAGTGGATGGTCTTCAGGAGTTGCTGTGGTCAATACATTCATCACCTAGCATCCAACCTGGTGGACCCTGGGGCAGAAAGGTTGGTTCCTGTTTGACATATGTTCATCACTGGGTTCCTTCTTGAAGTGTCTCTCTCTCTCTCTCTCTCTCTCTCTCACTCTCTCTGTCTCTGTCTCTCTCTGTCTCTCTCTCTCTCTCTCTCTCTCTCTCTCTCTCTCTCTCTCTCTCTCTCTGTCTCTCACTCTCTCTGTCTCTGTCTCTGTCTCTCTGTCTCTGTCTCTCTCTCTCTGTCTCTCTCTCTCTCTCTCTCTCTCTCTCTCTGTTTCTCCTCCCCACCCCCAGCATATCCACTAGCAGAGCCCAAGGTCATCTTTAACCTCCATGAGAACTTGAATGGGTTATTAGTTCAAGATGATAATTATTATAGTATAATAAAATAATGAATAATTATAACAGCTCACATTTATATATTTCATTAAGACTCACAAATTACTTTACAACAACTGTGAGGTAAGTCATGAAAGGAACTTTATAGCATATAATCTAACCTCTTCATTTTACTCATTTATTATTATCATCCCCCTTTTACATATTACAAAACCAAGACTCAGAGAGACTGAATGACTTACCCTTGGTCACTTGTCCACAAAGCTCTGCAACTCAAACCTAGTCTTGACACTAAATTATAATGAGTGATAAACAGGCCAGATTTAACATTCTCTGAGGTTATGTGGGGAAAGGAGAGGCAATATGGTTTTGGATAGTGGATAGAATGCTGGACTTGGAAATTTGGGTTCAAATTCTACTTCTGACACATTATGATCTTAGGTAAGTCACTTCATCAGTTATCCTTAGGCAGTTCTCTAAAAGTACAAACTATGTAGATGACTTTACCCCACACATAGGGAAGAAATCACAGATTATTAACCAGATGTCCTTGAATGTTGTGTTTCTCAAGGATCTGTGATTGACTTCATCTGAATGGTCAGCATTTGTTAATGTTTTGTTTAGAAGACAGCATGGCACAATGGAATGTACATTGGACCTGGAGTCAGGAGACCTAGGTTCAAATCCTGCTTTGGACATTTCCTAGCTGTTGGACATGGGAAAGGGAAGCACATCCTCACAGAGCCTCAGTTTCTTCATCCACAAAATGGGGATAACAATACTTGTACTACTCCCCCCACCTTAGATTTAACTGAGAAAAGGGCTATGCGAAACTTAATTTGATATGTAAATTCAAATAATTACACTGAAATCTCATATTTGGTTTTAGTGCCTTTTAACACTTATTTTAACCAATTCTCCTCCCCTCCCCCTCACCTCCCTCTCTTGTCACAAAGAAAAATATTTAAATGTGACCAGAAGAATCCTGTTTCCGCAAAAGGCTTCCTCTGTATTTCACATTGTCTCAGTTCATCCAGAAGTAACTCTCTGTCTTTATGACTCATTACCCCCCACCCAACAGTAACTATGGAGAAATCTATGAAACCAAATTTAAGTATATTGCTCATGTCCTACACGTTCACAAAAAGCAGGTAAAAGGAACCTTCTGAAAAGCCCAATGTGGACATCAAGCATTTTATTTCTTCTATCATTGAGATAGCTTAAAACACAGAAACCTCATCAGGCACATCAACAAAATAACAAAAATATAAAACAAAAAGATAAAAATAAAATAAAAAATTACCCATCATGCATAGGTGTGAGTCTCCTAAAAGGTAAAAATGACTGTGAGACTAATAAAATCGATATTTCATTTTCATCTCACACCTGTGCTCTTTGAGCAACAATTGCATGGTCCATATCTCCTGCACAGACTTGGGCTTTCTTGTTGCTTTTACCTCTAGCATTCTTGGTGTGCTTTTCCTTGGAGATGTACTGCTATTGTGGAAATAATCTTTGGCTGTGCAGTTAGCACCTTCTGAACCTCTTAACCTCTAGGACTCATGAGGTTGCCACCAGGGACAGAACATCCATTTCTCAAACTTGTTGGTCACCAGCTTGTACTAGGGGGAGACTACACAAAGGAGGAAGGTGGTCACCTAGCAAGCATGTTTTTATTGTCATGATTTCTCCTACCTTTCAGTAACTGGAAGAGTGAGTCCTGAAAAAGAAGTGTTTCTTCTTGGTTCTTCTTGTAGCTTACCACATATATACCTCCTCTTGACTCTGAAACCAGGTATCTTCGATGCCATCCCTGTATCTGGGAACCAGACAGGAGTTGTGTCATCTCAATGAAGCACAGGTCCCAAAGAGTGGGACCAGTTCCCTTGCTCAATCCCACTAAATAAGCAAATTAGACAGTGACTAAATCTGACAAGATAGATGTCACATCCCACATCCACCTCTTTACAGAGAAGTGTTCAAACCTTATTTTTAGCCATGCATTTGAATTGTATCCAGCAGAGTTGCTAACAAATGGGAAAATAGACTGATGAGTTTCACTTCCATTAATGTTTCTAGTCTACTATTGAAATAAAAAAGATAAAGTTCTAACTGCTATCTCTATGTGACCCTGGCCAAGTCACTTTGTTTCTTTCTGACTCAGAGGAAAATGACCTCAAGTCCTTTTGAGTTTGTAGTTCTTCTCTGTTCTTATCCCTGTTCAACTGGATAATTAGCCACAGAAAAAATGAAGAATGGTCATATTTAACTATTTCAATTTTATACGACCTTATATTTATCTATTTCAATTTTATACAGTCTTTCCTCCCACAGTCCTAACATCAGCGAGTGAAATGGCTTGTTGATTCATGAGCTGTAAGTGTGCTGGGCTTTAAAACAGAAAGCAATATGAACTGGGGTGGCTATGAATAAGGCAAAAATCATGATGTGATATTAATTCAAAATGAGAAATTTAGTTTTAATTTAAAAATTGTGCTACTGGCCTTTTTAATTTTATGCCCTCCCAAAAGAATTAACCATGAAAAAATGTGTGTATAATATTATATACATAATTATAGTTCTAAAGTCATAATTATAGTTATGTATTATATAATAGCAGTCACATAGTTATAGTTATATAGGATATATAATTATATAGCTATGGTAATATATGCAATTATATAGTTATGTATAATGATAATGTTATATATACATATGCATACATACATATGTACATACATATATGTATATACATATATGTGTGTATGTATATATATAAAATATATGTGTGTATATATATATATATATATATATATATATATATATATATATATATATATAAAAAACTCTCTCTGTGGAGCCACACTGTGTTTTTTTTGAAATTTCTCATTCAACTGATAATCGTCTGCAATCAATGGCAAGAGAAAAGAAGAAGCTCCTGCACATCTCATAACCAGAATTTTATTTTAGTCAGTTGTACTTCTCTGTAGAAAGAAGATGAAATCTTGTCCTATCAATATCCCTACTGAGAACAGCAACACAACCTGGAACTCTTGTTTCTACCAGTAAGCAGAACTGAGCTTTGTAGCCACAGTAATTCAGGAGACATGGAATGGGACCTCCCAATCATGAAAAACCTTTGGTGAGTTTTTTTAAATCAGTAATAGATGTATTATATAATATCTATAACTCTTCTGTATCTTTATTCTACTTAATGAACCTCCACTGGCACCAGCAAAGCATTAAAATTTGGAATTTGTGACTCAAATAAAAGCTTCAATGGAAGAATCAAATTTTCCTCACGGTGTTTATGTCCTGAGCCAGCAGAGTACAAGGGAAAGAATACTGACTTTGGAGTCAGGAGGTCCTGGGATCAAATGTGACTTCTGATTATTGCTCCCTATGAGACCTTTGGACAAGTCACTTAAATCCCCTTGGAGACTTAGTTCCCTCATCTATAAGTTGAAGGGGATAAGGGAGTATGGACTAGATCAATGGTGACAAAGCTCAAATAGAAATGGGACCACTAAACTGTACAGATTGACTATTGACTTAGAAAAGTGCTAATATTAATATTTATGCTTTTTTGTATTTTTATTTGTTTTGTTTAAATATTTACTAATTACATTTTAATCCGTTTTGGCACACACTTAGGTGGCCAGAGGGCCAGATGTTTGACTCTGTACTGATTGTCCTCTAAGAATCTAGTTAAACAAAATAAGGCCAAGGGAAGATTCTTTGGACCATTAGAGACCTTCCTCCAAGCTGACAAACTTTAGATAACTCCTTGACTCTGGTCATTCAACCATTTCCAGAGCTACTTACCAGTCCATTATCTAGCCCACACCTCTCCATAAGAATAATATGTTTTGCTGAAATCAGATGCTTTGCTGAAATCCAGGGGAACCATATCCTGATCTTTGAGTTATACTGTGGAATAATGTTAATGTGGCATGATCTATCTATACCCAATGAGGCCATAGGGGTTCTTTACAATAACTGTTTTCCTTAACTAGCCGTATCTTTTCTAATACATCGTATAATTTTAGCAGGCATTGAAGTCAAGTTTCTTTGCCTATAATTTATAGACTTTACTCACTTCCCCTTGTAGACTATTGGGATATTTGCCTTTGTCTGGTCCTATAGTATTTCTCTGTCATCCTATGCTCTTCTAATGATCACTGAGCATAACTCAACAATCTGCTATATAATATCCAGGTCCTCCTCTCTGATTTCATCTGATTATTTTCTATAAAACTACCTACCAGTTTCCTTCAGATTAAGGGCTCTAAAAGTATGTTTTGAATTCTTAGCATCTCTTTTGTCCTCCAAGATCCAGATCTGAATTCTCTTTTTCTTTCCGTATTAGTCTACTAGAGGGTCCCTACTTAATCAGTGGATAGTATTTGTGCCTTCCCCTCCTATTACAGTGCAGAACTTTTTTATGCATAGAAGTTTTCAAAAGTTTTGTGGTTCATGGGTCCCCTTATTCCATTTAAATTCCTGCTTCCTAACTCTTAACGAACCTGACCCCAATTAATAGAAAAACATGATATTTTATGGTTGAGACACCATTTCAACTATTTTATTTTTGCCACATATGACAAGTAAATGACTTTTTGTTCAAGAAAAGAAGTGCAGATCACCTAAAGATCTTGTGTTGACATCATCACTTTGAAAACCCCCGGTTTAGGTGAATAAAATATGTCACGATCCCTTGTTGAATCACTTTATGAAGATATTTTTAATAATTTGGCCACTGCTTCAAAATGACTTTTTCCTCAGTATTTCTTTAGAATCTTATCTCATACTGCCAAAGCAAATGAATTATATGATTATTTAAATGATTTAGACCAAATGTCTGACTCTCTACTGGACCCCTACTTGAGAAGGGTAGATCTGTCTTTCATTTCCCCAGTTTTTTGCTGTATCTAGATCTTTCTTAGCTTTTCATAAGATAATAGAACTTAAAGTTGGAAGAAGTTTTAAAATTCATCTACAACTGCTCATGGGGAACTATGGCCAGAGAAGGGAAATAATTTGCTCAAGGTCACATAGATAATAAATATTAATGCTTTCTTCATTATCTAAAATATTTACTTCCTTCAGTTAGACTGTGGATTGTACTTCATGTGGCTAAATAGCTCTACTTATTATGAAATGCTGTGCTCTTCAGTTTAAACAATCCTATTTATATATAAGAGCTAAATTCTGAATCAACATCTTCCAGAAATGTACTATATGTTATCATCAGGGAAAAAGAAACCAGAACACTGGTTGCTGAGCAGAGGAGTGAATCCAATCCTAGTGATGAATTTGGAGACAGTGAAGACAAAGAAAATGAAATTGACAAAGTAGCAAGGAATGCAGATTACATGTCTATTCCAAAAGAGAAATTAAACAAATCACAGAGAAAGGCTGAGTCGCTGATTAAGGCAAAAAAGGTAAAAAAGCAAAAGCAAGTCTTATTAGCTTTTCATTTACATTATACAATTATTTTTAGTAGTTTTCATAGTTGATTTAATGGGTTCATGGTATAGAACTACCAAGAATGTTTGTATTCCCCATTACCAAACTAAAAAATGAATTTTGCGTTCTTTTACCTTTTCAGTTTATTTTATTTTAGTTGTTCATATTGATCATAAATGGTAGCAAGGTCAGGTTAGGCCAAGAGGCCAGAACCAGTAGGAAAGAAGAGGACAGAGGTCTAGGTCTTCGATGGCCAGTGTTGGGGATGAAGTTTCCTTTAGTTACTTTGGAACACTAGGGGACCAGTGATCTAGAAACCTAGAAGTCAAAGTAAAGAAGGAGAACAACCAGACCTTGTTAGGTGAGATAAGCAAGCTCTCAAATTTCAGGAGAGCAAGCAGAATAAAATGGGCAATCAGAAGGTAAAGGTGAGCCTTATCTGGGACAGGCTTTACTTAATTAGAGATGCTCTCATGAAAACATAGATTTAGAGCTGGATTAGACCTTAGAGATCATCTAAGTCAATTCACCCATTTTACAGATAAGAAAACTGAGACCCAGAGGGCCAAAGTAACTAAGGATGGAAGTAGTGGGGCTAGCATTTGAATTTTCCCATTCATTATATTGCACTATCTCAACGTACTTTCTTGGTCCTCTCAAGGTAGGAAAAAGGTATTGTTCTTTTCCTTGGCTTTATCTTCCAAGAGTTCACAATTTTGAGTTAGAAGAAATTTCCAGAGTTAGACAAGTAACCATTTTTCATAGGTATAATTTTTGTCTTTTTAAGGTAAAATATTACCTGTGCAAAAATTGGAATTTAGGATGGATTGCAAGTCACTTTATTTTTATTTTATATGAGCTTTTAGTCACTTCAGCTGAAAGGGCTTTTCCTAGCCTTCTGTTTAATTTGCTACTAAATGGGCTAGTGTTATACCAGGGAAAACAGAGGTCATCTTCCCCTGTTAAGCAGTATTGGTAGTTGAGGCAGAGAAAATCAAAACATGACTTTCATGCAAATGGTTTAGGTCAGCCTACATATACCAAGGAGTCAGAAGACTCCTAGCCCTGAGCTGCTTCTAGAATGCCAAGGCACAGAAGTGTCTATTGGTGTAGTCAACATATGACCATATATTTAGTCCATTTAACTTCCGTTAAAGTCATGAATCCATTGGATTGAAGGGGTGCTTCTGTTTGATCATAGGGGCAAAAAGCTTTTCACCTTGTCCTCACTCACCCAGTTACTAGTAAAGAAGAGATTTAAATTGAATGTTGCCATGCATCACTGAAATGAGAGGGCCACTAGGAAATTTTCCTTTTTACAATAAACATGATAGCTTTTATTGCTTTTTTTTCAGAACTGCCAGGCAAACCAGGAACTGATTCGCTGTGTTACATTTTCCCGAATTGTTTTTGGAACTGAACACTGGAGATATGCCCAAGCATTAACTAACCTGGCTTATGGATACCTGACCCTGAGAGGTAGGTACTCAATGTCATTACTGGAGTTTAGCCAGCAGCAAGGTGGGTCAGAATGGAGATGGCTAAGACCTGGAGACCATGCTGATCCAGACCCTCAAAGGCAGGCCAGGAAATCAGAGACGGGCTCAGAAGGACATAATAGGAAGGAGTCCATTTAAATGGTGTTGGAGAGCTCCTGCCATTAGTGTATATTTGGGTAGGTGGTCACAGCCTTGCAGACTTGTCAACAGCAGAGGTTTGAACCGAGTGGAAGCTGGCATCAGGGAAGAATGACAGTAGGTAGATAGGTGATTTCAGGGGTGGACTTTCAGTCTCCGTTGGGGGTTGTGAGAGGGAAATTCAAGGATCCCAACACTAAAGTTACAAGACATGAATTTAGGCTTGAAACTAAAGAAACACTCAGACTAGAGTCTAGTCAAGTCTCAGCTTTGACTCAGTCCCATCCTTCATCACCTCCACTCCTGCGCACATGCTACTCAATGAAGGTGGAGAAAATCACACAACCATTGTGATTGAGTCCACTACAGATTTACATTATATAATCTCAGCTGGACTTTCTCATGGCTGCTAGGTGATCCAAATACACTTCCTTTAGCAGTTCGCTCTCTCCTTCTCCACAGCAACTCTTCCAAACTTTTTCATTCATTCTCAAGCCTCCCATGGCTTCCTGTCCCTCACTCTATCAACTGTGATAGATAGATAGTTGTCTCATTTTTTATGGAAAAAAGTCAAAGCCATTCACCACAGATTCCTTCTTATCTGCTCTTTCTCATCTCCCGTCACTCAGGTACGTTCTGCTAGTCTCACCTCCTTCGTACTTACATCACATGATGCAGTGGCCTTACTCCTTACCAAGGCTTATCCTTGTATCTGCTCAAGTCATCCCGCGTCATCTTGTTTCCTCCACCAGATTGCCCTCTCTGTCATCCCCACTTTCACTTATTTTCCATCTTTCTCTGTCTACTGACTCGTTTCCCACTGCTTACAAACATGTCTCGCCTACCCTCATTTGATCCTCCTAAGTCTATCATCCTTTTCTTCTTCTTCTGTCCTTTGTGGGTAAACAGCTTAAAAATTTCATCTACAATTGGTGCATCCACTTTCCTCCCACTCTCTGCTTAACCCGTTACAGTTCAACTTTTGACCTCACCATTCCAGTAAAGATGCTCTCTCCAAAGTTAATAATGATCTTGTACTTGCCAAATCCAATGACCTTTTCTCAGTCCTCCTTCTCCGTGACCTCTCCACAGCCTTGGACACCATTGATCACTTTCTCCTTGAAGCTCTCTTCTCTCCAGGGTTTTGGGATGCTGTTTTCTCTTGGCTTTCTTCTTACCCATCAGATTGGCCTGTCTTTATCCCTTGCTGTCTCTCAGGATTCTGTCCTGGGCCCTCTTCTCCTTTCCTTCTATACTGCTTCATTTGGTGATCTTGTCAGCATCCGTAATTTATTAGATGACCATCTCTATGCTGATGATTCTCAGATCTACCTATCCTTCCCCAAACTTTCTGATGACCTCAAATCTGTCATCTCTAGCTACCTTTCAGACATGTTGAACTGGATGTCCAGTAGTCGTCTCAAACTCCAAAACCAAAACTCATTATCTTTGCCCCAAACCCTCCTCCATGCCTACCTTCCCTGTTGCTATAAAGGGCATCACCGTCTTCCCAGACCCTCAGACTCACCTAGGAGTCATCCTGGATTTCTCATTCATATTTTCGCACTGACCTCAAGATCTGTCGATTTCACCTTTGAAATATCTCTCAAATATACCCCCTTCTGTCCTCTGACACTGTTGCCACTCTAGTGCGGTCCCCATCACCTCAGGCCTGGATTATTGTAAGAGCTTACTTGTGTTGGGTCTGCCTGCCTCAAGTATCTCCTTACTTCAATCCATTCTCTCCAGTCATTCACTAACATGATTTTTCTGGTCTAATCATGTCAACTTCCCACTCAAAAAACTTCAGTGACTTCCTGCTGCCAAACAAAATACTCTGTTTGGTATTCCTAGCCCTTCCTAACGGAGTCCTCCTCCTGTCTTTGCAGCCTTACACTTCACTCTCCAATACACATGTTTTGATCGATCCAGTGACACTGGCCTCCTGGCTGTTACACAAACAAGATACGCCTGCCATCTCTTGGCTCTAGGTGTTCTCTCTGGCTCCTCTCCTATGCCTGGAATGCTTTGCCTCCATAATTCAAACTACTGACCTCTCTGCCTTCCTTTAAGTCCCAACTAAAATTTCACCTTCTCACAGGAAGCCTTCCTTAATCCCACTTATTTCTACTGCCTTCCCTCTGTTGATTATTTCCTTTTATCTTGTCTCTAATTTTCTTTCTATACATTTGTTTGCATGACGTTTCCCCAATTAGTTTGCAAACTCTTTGAAGACAGGGGTGCTTTTGCCTCTTTTTGTATCCCCACTACTTAGCAGAGTGCCTGGCACATAGTAGGCACTTACTAAGTATTTACTGATTGATTGATTACAACATTCCTCAATTATATCTTCATCTGGTATGGGTGGCACTTAGGAGTTCTGTGGTAGCAAAAGACCTGAGTTTGACTCCTCTGGGCTAAAGAATTTCTAAGGCTCCTTCCAGCTTTAACAATTTGTCATTTGTTTGAAGGGAGTAGTTCAGATGCAGGAGTTTGGTGCTCCTAGGTGACTGTGTTTTTTATCTGTGTTTTGTCTATGTTTATGTAACTTTCTTTGTATTGTGTGTTCCTGTGAATTCTTGTGTGCTGGGCTGCATAAATTGTCCGAGTTCTTAGGCACAGAAGATACTGATTATATCATAAGATTAACTGCATCCTAGACAAAAACTTCTAAGCCTTTCCTAGTGTGATGGGCTAGATGGGTCAGAAGTCATAGGACACTGGCAGTAAGAGCTCATGGAAAAACCTTCAAGAATGTTAGATGAATTAAAGGGAGGAGAGCTGAGGTTCAGAGAGACCCACCAGAATCATGTCACGGCTATCTAAGTGTGAGGTGATTGTGGCTTGTATTATTAGGGTGGTGGAAATGAGTATAAAGAAGAGCAAATAGAAGGCATTTTCTATGAAATATCAACAAAGATTTTCATCCAGGAGTCCTATTCATCCCTGTTCTATTATTACTAGTTATTAAAGAAGATTATTATTGTAAATTCATGTTAGCTTATAAGCTAATAACTAGCAGACTATTTCAGAAGTCTCACCAAGGCTTTTGAAATAAGCACTCTTCAAGAACTGCAAAAGAACTAGGAAGCTTGGCAAATATTCATATTTATCAGCTAGCAGGAGGAAAAGAACCTAGTGATGAGACAACGAGGGAATAGACAGAAGTATAGAGAACCAGGAGGTTGGAGGCAGAGAAAGCAAGGGAAGAGAAAGAGTTCTTAGAAGGTGGTAAATAATATCATTTGCTGCAAAGTTTGCAGATAAGTCAAGGAAGATGAGGACTGATCTGGGCTTAGTGATTTAGGGGATTTCTGATGATTTGCAAAAGAAGAGTTTCAATAACATTATAGGTTTGGAAGTTAGACCTCAGGTGGCTGAGGAGAGACTATATTGTGAAGAAGTAAAAACAATGAGTGTCCACCACTTGCCCAACTCTTTGTGACCCCATTTGGATTTTCTTGGCAAAGATCCTAGACTGGTTTACCATTGCCTTCTGCAGATCATTTTACAGATGAGGAAACTGAGGCAAACAAGGTTAAGTAACTTGTCCAGGGTCACATAGTAAGTGTCTGAAGCTGGATTTGAACTCAGGAAGGTGAGTTTTCCTGACTCCAGGTCCAGCACTCTGCCCACTGCACTATCTAGCTGTCCAGAAGGATTAAATGAGCCAGCAGAAAGCTTTCTAGAGATGAGAGAGACATACTTGTCTGTAGAAATCGATAGAAGGAATCTCATGTTCGGAGGAAAAGCAAGAGAAAAGTAATTGAACCAAAGTATAAGGTGAATATAGGGAATGACTTTAGTTGAAAATACAGCAAGATAAAGTTTTATAGAAAATAGAACTACCTTAACCACCTCAAAATCTGAGTTGATAACACTAAGAGAAATAATGATATTTTGGTGAGGAACTCAGAGTCTTTGACACTAAAGATCAGGGCACTTTCCCTTACTCCAAATTCAGCTAGAATGTGCCCACTATTTAGTGGTGAGGATGACACAGAGTAAAGCAGAAGCTTCAATCTACAAAAGGGTTCTTTGGTGGGAGGGTCACCCAGAACAGAATTTTCTTTTCCCTTTGCAACAAGTGTGTTGCATATATTCATGAGTATTTATGAGTTCTTCTGAGGATTTTTTACAGTCCTTCTCTCCACCCTCGGACATTGGAAGAGGCTGATGAAGTGGAAAGAGAAGGAAAACAGGAAAAGATGGATTTTTTAACCCTCAAAAAGGAATAAACCATGAACTTGTGAGACAATGCTGCCATCTAGGGCTGTACTGCTTCCATTCCCCTCCATTGAGTGGAATTTGAGAGAGAAAATTTGAAAATGACAGTATTTACAACCTTTTGTTTGCTGAGTGAGCAACACACAGGAGCATAAGAAATGGTCCCTGCCTTAATGAAACTCATGTTCTGGTTGGTTTAACATGAAAGCGTGAAAAATGTAACTGAGGAATTATAGAATCTCAAAGCTGGAAAATACTTTCTAGTCTATCCCCTGAATCTTCTCCCAACCTCCCCTGGGAGTGGTCATCCAACCTCTGCTTAACATCATCTGTCATGGATAGTTCCCTGCCTTATGAAGTATGCTCACGTATTCCATTTTTGGACAATAATAATTGTTAAAAAGTTGTGCCTTATATGAAACTGAAACCTGCCTCCCTGTAGCTTCCAGTCATTTGTCTTTTATTTCTCTCTGGAGTAAACATGCAATATGATGTATAAGAAATGAAATGTCTATCTGAAGGAGGGAAGCAATAATTTCGAAGTATATATACTCTGCAGATTCTGTGTATCGGGGTAGTCACCTAATCTAATGCTTGCTGCTTGGGCACTTGACAAGAGATAAGCACAACTTTGATGTTTCACTGGATCTAAGATCTCACTGGAGTGGGTACTGATTATCACTCACTTTCATCTACTTATCGTCCTTCCAATTTTATCCTTAAATACATTCCATATGACCTGGTTTCTAGTAAATGTCTGTCACCACATTGTTTTTCTTTCCTTTGCTTCTCACTTATAAAATGGGTTATGGCTTACAATCATCTACCATGATCCAGTAAAAAAAACCTTGTAAGTGAGTTTATATTCTAAGCTTGTGTTGTAGCCCTTGGCTGCCATGGCTATCTGCTTAAGGAGACCATGTGTTTTCTGGCTAAGACAGTTTCTAGGGTTTCTTGGTCTCATTGTGGCGACAGATTTAACATTGATAACATTGTATTATCAATTCTTTTATCCATTTCCCATTTTTCAGAGTCAAACTTGTTTAAGTTGGTCAAATTAATGTTAATTTCATTGCATGCCATATCTTCATATTTATATTCTTTCCTTTTTAAAAAAATGATTTTAATCTTTTCTCTATTAAGTTGAGAATCTGACTATCTGTACACAGATTGATTTGGAAATGACTCCCACATAGGTTATCATAATTTTATGGCTGTTAAGATATAACCAGGGTTTGGGTTTTTTTTGAGAAATTTTTTTTATTGCTTAACTTGTCCAATACCTTCTAATCCTCATCTTGAAAAAAACGTTATTGCTTATAAACTCCATAATTATTTATACCAAAGTAAATTATTAAAGTATATATTGAAGATTTGAAGGGATTTATCAGATTTTTCATAGAATTTGTCTACCTTCTCATTCATTTATTCATATGTTTGCTTATAAAATTTGTCTACCTTCTCATTCATTTATTCATATGTTCACTTATATACCAGCACTTATTAAACAAATATTCAAAGCACTGTGCTAGGCACTAGGATGCAAAGACAAAAATGAAACAGTCCCTGACCTCAAGAAGCTTATATTCTATTGGGGTTAATGCACACCTGCACAAAGAAGCAAATTCACAATGCAAAATTTTGATGGAGGGGTATTATGATAGGATAAAGAGGGTCTTATGTAGGAAGTAGCAGCTGCATTGAGACTTGAAGGGCTCTAGAGATGCAAGAGGCATGAGATAGAGTCCAACAAAAGTCATGAAGGCAGAAAATCGAAAGTTGTGCGCGTGCAACAGCCAGAAGGCCAGTTCAACTACAGCAAAGAGCGGCTTGGCTTAGGAGGAATAATGTGAAATTGGGATGGAAAGAGAGATTGGAGTCAGATGGTCAAGGTCCTAAATGACAAACAGAGGACTTTGTGCTTGATCTTAAAGGGTATGAAAGCAACAGGATGCCAGCGAGGCTGCTCGAGGAGGGCAGTGACATGGTCCGCCACAACCTTCTTTTGCCTTCTGATTTAATTTCTAAAAAGAATGTCATCACTGATGTGATTCAGTTTCATACATTATGCCCTAGACTTCTCATACAAGCACCGAATGAGAGAGTTTATTTCAACGGGGTGGGGGATGGGAGGTGTTACATATGGTGTTACATATTTTTGGTGTTACATATGTGTTAGTTCCCTGTATATCAAGGATTATCAGACAGAGGTGATATTTTAATAATGACTGAGGATGTAACTGATATTTTAAAGAAGAAACTCATAGTATGGAGAGAGCATTTTGAAAAATGGAAGTTTGAAAATGTTTCCATTGTTAGATGATTTTGTTATCCAAAAACTTGGAAAAAGAATTTTCTGACTCGCTTAAAAATCTTCCAAATGAAGAACTGCAATGGATTTTAAACCATTATGTTAAAAATATAAAATGGAGCATTTTCAGGTTAGTTTACAAGAATAGTTGATTGACATCAGGGAAGATGGAAATTTGCTATCCACATTTCAACAAAGCACTTGCATAATTCTTAGGCAAGACTGAAATATGAGTATATCATGACTTAATAATTTAATAATCACCACTAACAACATATTTCTGTTTGGTATCTTTGTGAGGCATTTTTTCAGCTATGATATGTCCAAACCAAGTATTGAAATAAACGGAAGTTAGAAGAATAAGATATAGGTATATGGTATTTTTTCAGGTATGATACATCAAAACCAAGTATTGAATTAAATTGAAGTTAGAATAATGTACAGGCATATAATTTATAAATATACTACACTGGGGGAGTCTCTAAAACAATGTTTACTAATAATTATACATAATCAAAAAAGGTGGAGACCACTGCTTTGTGCCTTACTGTTAGTGTAGCTCCTTTCTTGCTCTCAAATGGATTTTTTTTTATTGAAGATTGGTTTTTTCCTCTTTCCCTTGTTTTCTCTCCCCTCCCCTATCCTAGAACTCCCGGCTCAGGCCAAGCAGCATGCGGAATCGGCAAAGAGTTCCTTACTGACCTGGAAGGGCTCGGCGATCTCAGATATGGATAAGAAGGAGATTCTTGGCACGTTGGTCACATTATACTATACTTTGGGAATGTCAGACCTCATGCAGAACCAATATCCTTTGAGTTCTAGAAGTGTACTTAGAAAATCAACCGGAGGATCTATATACCATCAAATCAATCATGTTATTTCTAAGAGGATTTTACTTTCACTTGTTCCTTTGAGGACCGCAGATGCAGAGGAGGATAAGGAAACATGGTGATGGCAGTTTGAATCCCAAAGCATTCTGGTCCTGATCCAAGACCTCAACTTTCCTCAATTCTTCCATTTCTTTCTCCATTCCAGAATCATTAGAATTATGATCCAGTCACCAAGTTAACAGGTTTGTGTTGGGT
Source organism: Bettongia penicillata ogilbyi (assembly GCA_023548195.1). Lineage (NCBI taxonomy): Eukaryota > Metazoa > Chordata > Mammalia > Diprotodontia > Potoroidae > Bettongia > Bettongia penicillata. The sequence goes on from JAJHZJ010000640.1 coordinate 2,109,908, forward strand.
TGTTACCATGATAAGTCCTTCCCAAGTATATTTGATTGAATGTCCTTTGGGGCTCCCTAGATGTCCTACCCCATCATAGAGCCCCACGTGGAATCAAAACTAGCTTGGATGCTAGGTCAGGAAGGATTGATTTGGGAGGGGGAGTCATTTAAAGGAATCTGTCATGATAATATGTGTGTGTATATGTGTGTGTGTACATATATATATATATGTACACACACGCACAAGTATTGAAATAAACTGAAGTTAGAATAACGTATAGCCATATGGTATTTTTTCAGCTATGATACATCAAAACCAAGTATTAAAATAAGCTGAAGTTAGAATAATGTACAGGCATATAATTTATAAATATATGTATATATGTACACACACACACACACACACATACAAGCCTGCGTACTTTTTGTAAAGTCCCATTTGAAGCCAGAGTTTAAAATGAAGTAGACACAAGTTTACTTACACTCAGGGTAAAATTCCTGCCTCTCTCTTCCAAGTGCCTGTGATTGGAACCACTATTTATTTATTGTCACTTTAACACTTGTTGGGGACATGAAATATCTAAGATAATCCTGAATTTTGTTGCCCTGACTTCCTGTACTATTTTTACCACTATTTGCTCCTTTCCCCAGGTCATAATTCCAAGCACACATAATGTAAGCAACTCTACTCCTATGAGATGTGTAGCTTACTATGATACTCTCATCACAGGATCTTTAAAGGGTAGAAAAAAATGAAGATATTTGGGATTTGGGGGAAGATTTTTGACTTTACTATCTCTACCCCCCAAAATATTAAAATTATTTGACAGAAGGTAGACTTTTTTCCCCTAGATTACGGATTTTATTTACCAACTTTAGATCCCTTTCCTTAATAGTTCATAGAAACTAGTTTGGGGTAATGAACAATTATCAGTATACAATGCGATCCTCTAAAGAAAACATAAGTGAATGTTTCCCTAAAAGTTTATGGTTTCCTTTCACTTCTCTAAGCTCCTACTTGCTAATGTGCCCCTTTTAAATACTCATCAAAGGAAGCTCAATGCATTTGCCTGCTAAGGATTTCTTCTCTTAGAGTGTGTCAGTCTGGGAAATGGTCATTTTCAAGGCTTGCCTTGTGGACCCAACAGACAACTGAAGCATTTTGTTTGCTTCTCAAATGTGGTAGGATTTGCTTTTTAGTTTTCTAATTTTCCTCAACTGTTGCACTGGCAAGGAAGCTTACTGCAATCTCCAGAAGTCTGAGAAGAGCATGGAAGAACTGTGGGAATGTCATGATGGGGCCGCAGTTAGAGACTTAAAAGTCTCTGAGAAAGACGTCATAATTGCTTTGGGCAGGTAAACTCTTGATTTAGAAAAATTTAGGTTTTTTGATGGGGCCTATATTGTGCACTATCATTCCATGTTATCCTTGTAGAGTAAAAATAGAACATCATCCCTAGAATAAATTAAGAAAAACCAGTAACCTAGACTTATTTGGAACAGACCTTTTTCTAAATTACCTTTCACTTTTGTTAACTCAGTACTAGTAGATAAAGAAAGAACATCATTATACTCAAATGATTTAGAACTTGAAGTGACTTTATAGGTTACAATTGGACCAGCTTATCTTTATGCTCTGAGGCCCAAAGAGGTCAATTGGCCAGGGTCATATAGCTTCAAAATGACAAAGGCAAGATTTGAACTTGGATCCTGTAATCGTAGTGGTCTTTCTACTATGCTATTCCTAGATATACTCCCTCACCCAACTCCCTATCCAATGTATTTAATGAAGATGGAAGCTAACATACATTACTATTCAATTTAAGCTAGGCTCTTATCATTAACTATTATTAAGAGGGTAAACTCCTTGAGAACTGGGATTGTTTTAAGTCTCATTGACTAGGGTGGTGCCCTACACATTAGTAAAATTTAATAAATATATGCCAATGAATAAATAAATAGGCATTGAATTGAATGGGACAGTTACATTGTGAGAGCCACTTGAGGCTTCCTCATGCCTAAGCAGAGCAGTATAGCCCTAGAAAGGCTCCTTGACTGGGTGGTTCTCACTTTATATAGATTATTTATGTTATGCTGGGGGAAATGCTGTGGTTTGGATCGACTAAGATCTAAGGCCCAGAGCACAGCAAAGAGTTGAGCAATAAAGCTTCTGTGTCATGAGGTCAATGGTAATTGTACCTCTGTAAACAACTCTGAGCCTTTCCTTATTCTCTCTGGTGGGTCTGTGTTAGAGGCCATGAGCTCTGGACAAATGTAGGATTATAAGAGACATTACTTCCAATGGAGCTTCTTAATTTGTGGCATATGTCTTCCCTCTCTATTTTCTGGGCAGAGCCGCTTTACAACTTCACCGACTGAACTTGTCTGTGAATTACTTTGAAAAGGCAATCACCCATGTTATCTCTTCCAAGGGTGATTCCACATCAGAATTGATCAGCCTGTATCAGGAAGCTGCACATGTTGAACAGCTCAGAAAAAACCATGACCGAGCCATTGAACACTTGCTGCAGGTAAGTGAATTGGTGACAACTCTAGATTCTTTTTACTACTTGACCTTCATAGCTACAAGGCTAAGGAAGCTTGAGACCTGCAGAGGAGCACTGAGTATAATCCTTTCTGTTCTGATCATTTGACTGAAGTCCCAACTCTGCCAGGGGATCCTTCCATCAGTTTCTCTTTGATTAACTGAATGGATCGGATGGTTTGAGAATGAAACCTAGTATAGAAATGTGATCTGACTAGATTCAGTTTAATTGTAGGGTCATTGATTTTAGAGATACAAAGGATGTCAGGTGCTATGTAGGTAGAACCCTTCATTTTACAGATGGACAAATCAAGGCCAAGAGAAGTTAAATGATTTGCCCAAGACTACATAGGTGGTGTCAGAGGCAGGACTTAATTCAGGTCTCATGATTCTGGAAATATAGCTCCAAATGAGATATTTGTAAAAGTACATGGTGCACATATGTTGTTTGGTCGTGTCTGACTCTTCATGACCCTGTGGAGCTTTCTTGGTAAAGATGCTGGGTGGTTTGCCACTTCCTTCTCCAGTAGATTAAGGCAGAGGTTAAATGACTCGCCCAGGGTCACAAAGCTCTAGTAAGTGTCTGAGGTCAAATTTGAACTCTAGTCTTTCTGATTTCAGGCGCAGTGCTCTATCCACTGAGCCACCCAGCTGCCCATAGCATATAGTAGGTTTTATATAAGTGTTTATTTCTTTCCCCCTTACATTATACCATGTTTTCTCTTCCCTAATAAGAAACAGAAGTTTTTGTTACATTCTGTTGTCTCCAGGTAGCTAGAAGGCAAGTTTGTACCTTCCCAAAATTAAGAGTAACTGGTAACAACTGAATTTAAGTGTATAGCAAATAGAAAACTTTTATAACGCGAAGTCATGATAATTTGGTGTGGTTCTATCCCTTGACCTTTAATCCTAGTGTCTAGTTACATTTCTAGATATAAGGATATGATGACAAGTATTTTATCTAGAGTTAACTAATTTGACCATATTCCAGGAAAAACAATGGACTTCCCCTTGAGAAAAGTTGAGGGAGCTTTTATATATCCACTACTTGGAGGGTCAGGTAGCTTAAATTTAACCTTTCTCCCAGATTCTCCAGTACTCTTAAGAGGAATAGGAAGTTTCTATGTTGTATTTGAGTTGTTTCAGTCACATTCAACTTTTCATGACTCCATTTAGGGTTTTCTTTTTTTCCCTAATTTATTTATTTATTTTTAGTTTTCAACATTCATTTCCACAAGATTTTGAGTTTCAAATTTTTTCCCTCTATCTCCCCTCCACCCACCCCAAGACAGCATGCATTCTGATTACCCCTTCTCCCCAATCTGCCCTCCCTTCTGTCACACCCCTCCCTTCTCTTATCCCCATTCCCTGTATTTTCTTGGAGGGCAAGATAGATTTCTGTACCCCATTGCCTGTACATGTTATTTCCCAGTTGCATGCAAAACAATTTTTAACATTCGTTTTTAAAACTTTGAGTTCCAACTTCTCTCCTTTCCTCCCTCTCCCACCCATCCCCACTAGGAAGGCTAACAAATATATATATATATATATATATATATATATATATATATATATATATATATATATGTTATATTTGTGTAGTTATGCAAAAGACTTCCATAACAGTAATGTTGCAAAAGATTAACTATATTTTCTCCATCCTATCCTGCCCCCCATTTATTCTATTCTCTCTTTTGACCCTATCCCTCCTCAAAAGTATTTATTTCTAATTATGCCCTCCTCCCATTTGCCCTCACTTCTGTCATCCCCCAAACCCCTTCTTCTCCTCTACTTTCCTGTAGTGTAAGATAGAGTTTCATAGCAAATTGAGTGTGCATATCATTCCCTCCTTAAGCCAAATGTGATGAGAATAAGGTTCACTTTTTCCCTCTCACCTCCCCTGTCTTCCCTTCCATTGAAAAAGTTTTTTCTTGCCTCTTTTATGTGAAAGATAATTTGCCCCATTCTATTTTTCCCTTTCTCTATCACCTCTTAATTTTATTTTTTTAGATATCATCCCTTCCTATTCAACTCACCCTGTGCCCTCTGTCTATATGTATATAATCCCTCCAACTACCCTAATACTGAGAAAAGTCTTAAAAGTTATAAATATTATCTTTCCATATAAGAACGTAAACAGTTCAACTTTAGTAAGTCCTTTATGATTTCTCTTTCCTGTTTACCTTTTCATGCTTCTCTTGATGCATGTGTTTGAAAATAAAATTTTCTATTCAACTCTGGTCTTTTCATCAAGAATGCTTAAAAGTCATCTATTTCATTGAATGACCATTTTTCCCCCTGAGATATTATACTAAGTTTTGCTGGGTAAGTGATTCTTTGTTTTAATTCTAGCTCCTTTGACCTCTGGAATATCATATTCCAAACCCTTTGATCCCTTAATATAGAAGCAGCTAGATCTTGTGTTATCCTGATTGTATTTTCACAATATTTGAATTGTTTCTTTCTGACTGCTTGCAATATTCTCTCCTTGACCTGGGAATTCTGGAATTTGGCTACAATATTCCTAAGAGTTTTCTTTTGGGGATCTCTTTCAGGAGGCCATCGTCCTGATTTTATATTTTACTTTATTTTACCCTCTGGTTCTAGAATATCAAGGCAGTTTTCCTTGATAATTTCTTGAAAGATGATGTCTAGGGTTTTTTTGATTATGACTTTTTTAGGTAGTCATTTTTTTTTAATTTATTTATTTATTTAACTTTTTACATTCATTTTCACAAATTTTTGGGTTCCAAATTTTCTCCCCTTTTATCCCCTCCCCCCACCCCAATACCCCAAGCAATCTAATTTTCCCTATCTCCAATCTGCCCTCTCTTCTGTCATCCCTCCCTTCTCTTGTCTCCATCTTCTCTTTTCTCCTGTAGGGCCAGATGACTTTCTATGCCTCCTTAACTGTATGTCTTCTTTCCTAGTTGCAACAACAATACTAAACAGTTGTTCCTAAAACTTTGAGTTCCAAATTCTCCCCATCCCTCCCTCCCCACCCATTCCCTTTGGGACAGCAGGCAATTCAATATAGGCCATATCTGTGTAGTTTTGCAAATGACCTCCCTGATAGTCGTGTTGTGTAAGACTAACTGGATTACCATCCCTCCTAACCTGCCCCTCATTGTTTCTCTTCTGTCTTTTGATCCTGTCCCTCCTCGAGTGTTGACTTCAAATTGCTCCCTCCTCCCTTTGCCCTCCCTTCCATCATCCCCCCCCTTGCAATATCTCCTCCCCCACTTTCTTATACTGTAAGATAGGTTTTCATACCAAAATGAGTGTGCATTTCACTCCTTCGTTTAGTCATATGTGATGAGGGTAAACTTCTTGTTTTTTTTGTTTTTTTTCTCAGCCCTCCTCTTTTTCCCTCCACTAAAAAAAACTCCTACCTGCCTCTTAAATGACATATAGTTACCCCCTTCCATTTCCCCCTCTTTCCTCCCACTACATTTCTCTCTCACCATTTACCTTAATTTCTTTTAAGGTATGGTCCCATCCTATTCAGTTCAATCTGTGCTCTCTATCTCTGTATGTGTGTGCATGTGTGTATGTGTGTGCATGCATGTACATGTGTATGTGTGGTCCCACCAACTACCCAGATACTGAAAAGTTTTAAGAGTTACAAATATTGTCTTTCCATGTGGGAATGTAAACAGTTCACTTCTGGTAAGTCCCTTAAGACTTCTCTTTGCTGTTTACTTTTTCATGCTTCTTCTCATTCTTGTGTTTGAAAGTCAAATTTTCTTTTCAGCTCTGGTCTTTTCATCAAGAATGTTTGAAAGTCCTCTGTTTCATTGAAACACCATATTTTCCCCTGAAGTATTATACTCAGTTTAGCTGGGTAGGTGATTCTTGGTTTGAGTCCTAGTTCCTTTGCCTTCTGGAATATCCTATTCCACGCCCTTCGATCCCTTAATGTAGAAGCTGCTAGATCTTGGGTTATCCTGATTGTATTTCCACAGTACGGGAATTGTTTCTTTCTAGCTGCTTGCAAGATTTTCTCCTTGAGCTGGGAATTCTGGAATTTGGTCACAATGTTCCTAGGAGTTTCTCTTTTTGGATCTCTTTCAGGTGGTGATCGATGATTCTTTCAATACTTACTTTGCCCTCTGGTTGTAGAATGTCAGGGCAGTTTTCCTTGATAATTTCATGGAAGATGATGTCTAGGCTCTTTTTTTGATCATGACTTTCAGGTAGTCCCATAATTTTAAAATTGTCTCTCCTGGATCTATTTTCCAGGTCAGTTGTTTTTCCCATGAGATATTTCACATTCTCTTCCATTTTTTCATTCTTTTGGTTTTGTTTGGTGATTTCTTGGTTTCTCGTAAAGTCATTAGACTCCATCTGTTCCATTCTAATTTTGAGAGAACTATTAAATTCAGTGAGCTTTTGAGCCTCTTTTTGCATTTGGCTCATTCTGCTTTTGAAAGCATTCTTCTCCTCATTGGCTTTTTGAACCTCTTTTGCCAATTGAGTGAGCCTATTTTTCAAGGTGTTAATTTCCTCAGCATTTTTTTGGATCTCCTTTACCAAGGTATTGACCCGTTTTTCATACTTTTCTTGCATCTCTGTCATTTCTCTTCCCAGTTTTTCCTCCACCTGTCTAACTTGCTTTTCAAAATCCTTTTTGAGCTCTTCCATGGCCTGAGCCCACCTGCCACCCCCTGGGGTGTCTGGGGTACTGAGGCCCCACCCTCCACGTCTTTCCCTGATGGCAGGAATACGTCCTCGTCATCAGATCCAAAGGTCGGGATCATTTGCATTTGTTGGAAAAAACTCTCTATAGTCTTATTTTTCTTCCCTTTTCTAGGCATTTTCCCAGCCAGTTACTTGACTTCTGAGATTCCTTTCCGCCCCCACCTGGATCCGCCCAGCTAGTGCTTGGCCTCTGAGATTCAAATGTGCTTTCCGCAGCACGCTTTAGTTCTGGTGCTGGGGTGGAGGCAGGGCTGCCTCCCAAGCTCAGTTCCCTCAGGGGCTTTATGCAGAGACTTTCAGGAACGGAGCGGGTAGGGGCGGGGTGGGGGGCCCGCCTCCCAGGCTCAGTTCCTTCAGGGGCTTTATGCAGAGGCTTTCAGTAATAGAGCGGGGTGGGGGCAGGGCCATCTCCCAGGCTCAGCTCCCTCAGGTTTTATGCAGAAACCTTCCATAATGAAGATCCTGCCTGCTGCTGGGGGATTCCTGAGTCTCGAGCCGCTGCCGCCTCAGCCGCTGCCCACCCCTCTGCCTCCGCCTCTTCCTGCTCCCGTCTCTGCCGCCGCCGCCTCCTCCTGAGGGGGCCCGAGTCACGGAGACGCCCTGCTCCCCCTCTTGTCCAGCCCAGCCTTCTTTCTCACTGACCTGTAGCTTCTGTGGGTGGAGGGACTTTCCCGGCTGCCGGAGCTTCCGTCCCTGAAGCCTGCTCGGGTCAGCTTCTCTGGGGCCACGGCCAGGGCAGTGTTGGGGTGGGGTCCTCTTTCCGGGGCACGCGCGACGGACCCCAGGGACGGCTCTTCAGGGCTCTCTGGCACGGAAATCTCTTCCACTCCGTTTCTGCACACCTTGTATTGACCCAGAAGTTATGGGGGTCTCTTTTTACATTAATTCTATGGGCTTTGGTTTCAGAGCTCGTAAACGTGCGTCCTTCTACTCCACCATCTTGGCTCCGCCTCCTAGGTAGTCTTATAATTTTTAAATTATCTCTCCTGGATCTATTTTCCAGGTCAGTTGTTTTTCCAGTGAGATATTTCACATTGTCTGCTATTTTTTCATTCCTTTGGTTTTGTTTTATAATTTCTTGGTTTTTCATAGTCATTAGCTTCCATCTGCTCCATCCTAATCTTTAAAGAATTATTTTCTTCCATGAGTTTTTGGACCTCTTTTTACATGTGACCAATTCTGCTTTTTAGGGCATTCTTCTCTTCATTGGCTTTTTGGATCTCTTTTGTCATTTGAGTTACTCTATTTTTTTACAATGCTATTTTCTTCAGCATTTTTTTTAGATCTCTGTTAGCAAGTAAATGACTCGTTTTTCACAATTTTCTTGCATCACTCTCATTTCTCTTCCCAGTTTTTGCTCTATTTCTCTTACTTCATTTTCAAAATCCTTTTTGAGCTCTTCCATGGCCTGAGACCAATTTGTATTTTTCTTGCAGGTTTTGGATGGAGGAGCTTTGACTTGGTTGTCTTCTGTTTGCATTTTTGGTCTTCCTTGTCACCAGAGTAAGATTTTATACAGTCTGATTCTTTTTTAGGTTTTTGCTTATTTCCTCAGCTATTTACTTGACTTTTGAGCCCTTTGTCAAGGTAGAATTCTGCTTCCAGTGCAGGTGGGGAGGTGTTCTGTCATCTGCTCCATTCCCCCATAATCTGTGGGCCTAAAACTACAGAAACAGTCGCTGTCTGTCCTTGCTGCTACTGTGGCTGCTGTGGGTACTTCTGCCCCCTTCTCCCTCTGCCACCCTGGGGCTGGGGCCTGACCACTCCACTCTCTCACAGTGGTCATCCCACAGACTTTTTCCACTGACCTTCCAATTTGTCCTCAGTTTTTTGGGGTCCTGAAATCTGTAAACTTCCACAGGTGTGAGAGATTCAATCACTCCAAGGCCTGCTCAAGTCTTGTCTGTGTTGGCACAGCCCACGATGGACTGTGTTCTTCTTCCAGCATGGTGTGATATACACTTCCCCATGACCTTCCAGGTTGTCTTGGTTTGAAAGTCAAATTTTCTATTCAATTCTGGTCCTTTCATCAAGAATGCTTGAAAGTCCTCTATTTCAGTCAAAGACCATTTTTTCCTCTGAAGTATTCTACTCAGTTTTGCTGGGTAGCTGATTCTTGGTTTTAATCCTAGTTTCTTTGACTTCTGAAATATCATAGTCCAAGCCCTTCTATCCCTTAGTGGAGAAGCTGCAAGATCTTGTGTTATCCTGATTATATTTCCACAATACTCAAATTGTTTCTTTCTAGCTGCTTGCAATATTTTCTCCTTGACCTAGGAACTCAGGAATTTGCCTACAATATTCCTAGGAGTTTCTCTTTTTGGATCTTTGTCAGGAGGTGATTGGTGAATTCTTTCAATATTTATTTTTTCCTCTGGTTTTAAAATATCAGGGCAGTTTTCCTTGATAATTTCATGCAAGATGAATGTCTTCACTCTTTTTTTGATCATGGCTTTCAGGTAGTCCCATAATTTTTAAATTGTCTCTCCTGGATCTATTTTCCAGGTCAATTCTTTTTCCAGTGAGATATTTCACATTATCTTCTATTTTTTCATTCTTTTGGTTTTATTTTGAAATTTCTTGGTTTCTCATAAAGTCATTAGCCTCCATCTTTTCTATTCTAATTTTTAAAGAACTATTTTCTTCAGTGAGTTTTTGAACCTCCTTTTCCATTTGGTTAATCCTGCTTTTTAAAGGATTCTTCTCCTCATTGGCTTTTTGGACCTCTTTTGCCAATTGAGTTAGCCTCTTTTTAAAGGTATTTCCTTCAGCATTTTTTTGGGTCTCCTTTAGCAAGATATTGACCTGTTTTTCATGCTTTTCTTGCATCTCTCTCATTTCTCTTCCCAATTTTTCTTCCACTTGTTTTACTTGACTTTCAAAATCCTTTTTGATCTCTTCCATGGCCTGAGACCATTACATATTTATTTTGGAGGTTTTGGATGCAGAAGCCTTGATTTCCTCTGATGATATGCTGCCTCTTCCCTGGCTGCTGCTGGTGGTCTGGACTGTGTTCCCTTCTCCTGGGTGAAGGAGCTTTCTCACTGACCTTTGAAGCTATCTGGGGCATTTGTGGGTTGAGCATTCTGGGAACTGCTGCTGCCAGTGGCTCTCTGAAGCCTGCCCTGGGTCCTGTCCCTGCCGCCTATGCTGGATTGTGCTGCGCCTGGTGCAATATACTTTTCCTGTCAGCCTTCCAGGCTATCTTGGGCTGGAAATCTCTTTCACTCTGTTGTTTTGTGGGTTCTGCTGCTCTAGAATTTGTTTAGAGTCATTTTTTACAGGTATTTTATGGGCTTTGTCGGGGAGCTTCTACTGGTCCACCTTTCTAATCTGCCATCTTGGCTTTGCCCCTCCAGGTTGTCTTGGACTGGAGATTTGCTTCACTCCATCATTCTGTGGATTCTGTAGCTTCAGAATTTGTTTAGAATCATTTTTTACAGGTAGTTGGCTGGGCTTGGGGGCAGTGCTCTAGAAAGTGTGTGCTGTTACTCTGCCATCTTGGTTCCACCCCCCCATTTAGGGTTTTCTTGACAGAGATACTGGAGTGGTTTGCTATTTCCATCTCTAGCTCATTTTACAGATGAGGAAACTGAGGCAAACAGTCAAGTGACTTGCCTAGGGACACACAGCTAGTGTGTGAGGCCAGATAATTGGTTGGTTGACTGCTTATCATCATTAGGCTTTGTGAGGGATAAATTCAGGGAGTGGTCTTAAGAAGTTTATAGAGTAACTGGACTATAAAACAAGTACATGGAATAGCTTGAGAACACTGAGAAATGTTGAGCAGGGAACTTATCCCCTACTGTTGTGGGAATACCATCACTGGGGACTTAGAGCTATTTTCAGAGAACTTAGAAACACAGAGAAGCGATGTGGCAATGAGCACAATTGGAATTCAGGGAATGGAGAAATCGTTGATATTTTTGCTAACTATAATAGTCTTAGGGGGCTTTTCTCTTTTGGTGGGAATGAATTGGAAGATTTACCTTTTTCTTTAATTCTTAAGTTAAGCTAAAAGTCTACACTATATTCTTACAAATTTTGTTATAATTAAAAAATAACATGGAAACTCTTATTACTTGGGTGTTTTCTTTGAGCTAATTAGTTAATATCTTTATTTTTTATTCCAGGCTCACTCTATCTGTGTGGCTTCATACAAAGAACTCAGTGCTGAGGCTGCTAAGACAGGTTTCTTGCTAGCTAAAGCTTATGCCACCTCTGGAGAACCACAACATAGGGGTATGTAGGTGAGATGGGTTTATATTTAGCATAATTTCCCAAATATAGTACATCCATTAAAGTAGGAGG